>JAHSUH010004373.1:0-442500 GCA_025388415.1 Cynanchum wilfordii | reverse complement strand
TTGAGAGGCACTTTTTAAAGAATTAAAAAGAATATAGAGATGTATTCTCTCTGTTCTTAATACTCCGAGAATAATCTCAAATTCATTACTAACTTAATTGTTAAGGGACCAAAATTGATAACACCACCTCAACACGTGACATTTTTTGCAAGTTAATTGACAAATAGTGAAAATCATTTTCATCTATAATGTATTTTAATTTTATATATACATATTATTTGAGATGTACCAAACCAATAATATAAAAAGCACTTCAGTTTTATTCCTTCACTATTCCTTGCTTTTCCTATTTCTATTTTTGGGTAGTGGCCGGCCGGCCGGCCGACTAGTCTTGTCAAACATGAATTGCAGCGAAGAATGAGGTTCTTTGGTTGACATTAGTAATAGCATTATATATATACATATATTTAGTATCATATTCGATCCCTCCAATTATATATATATATATATATATATATATTTTATATATATGTGGTTTCTGTTTGATCAATTAATTTGGTGTCTGATCATTATTCACAATCATTAACATGCACTGGTTATATATAGCTTATTAACTACCGCATGGGAACAGGGAAAAGAATATACTGATATACACACATACGTAGATAAATAAAAGATAAAATAAACATAATCTTTTATTAAATAGACACGAAACTAAATAAAATTATATATATAATATTACAATTTAGTAGGATAAATTAAGGTTTTTATTTTTATCTTGAAAAAAAAAATCATGGATATATATATATATATATATATATATTATTGTTGTTGAAATCATCAACTCAAGAGTTGACTAATCTTAATGGAACATTACTGCATTCAACCAACATTATTTTCAATGTGTAGTCAATAATCTATTTAATGATAATTTTATTTATAATTATGAAATTACGAGTTAAATAATGTTGAAGTTGGATGAAATTGAGTGGGGAATGGAATAATGTGAAGTCATTAGATTAGAATTTTTTAACTCTAGAAATGTCCAGATAACAAAAGGAAGATAAAATTTCAAGCTTTCTTCAATGTCAAAGAATAAAAAAAACCTACTACGTACATGATCATATTGTTGCCTATATATAAAAACCTACACTAAATTCTCCCCGCAATCCACATTGTAAGGGGGAAAAAAAAAAAAAAGAGTATAGATATAGAAAATGGAAGGCAAAATACATATTCTTGCAGTTCCATTTCCAGCAGCAGGTCATATAACTCCATTGCTGCACTTCACCAAGCGTTTAGCTTCAAAAGGCCTGAAAATAACAATGGTTATTCCCAGCATCACTTGCAAGAGTAGTGCTAAGGCAGTTTCATCAGCACAACAACAATTCCATTATCAAGAAGATTTCAAGATTGAGTACATTTCTGACGGCTCAGAAATTATTAACAATGCTGATGATCAAACATCAATTTCAATCATGGATTATTTCAGTAGATTGAAAACTGAAGTTTCAAAGAACCTTTCTTTACTTATTCAGAAACTCATCATCAAATCCACGTCTCATGATGATCATCAGCTGATCATCCCACCACACGTTCTTGTTTATGATTCAACCATGCCATGGGTACTGGAAATTGCTCGTGAGCATGGATTACGTGCTGCTCCTTTTTTCACTGAATCTTTTGCTGTTAATTTCATTTACTATAATATTTTTGAAGGGACGTTGAAATTGAGTTCCATAACAAATGATCAGACCAAGACGACCTCGTCGTATGTCATGTCACTTCCTCCATTGCCACCACTTGAAATCGACGATTTACCCTGTCATCCCACTATCAGATGTTTTGATCTTGCTGTTCTACAAGATTTCTTTGCTAATCAGTTCATCAATCTTCACAATGCAGATTGGATTTTCATTAACACTTTTTACGAGCTTGAAACTGAGGTAATTACTAAATAAGTTGCTAAACTAATTGTAGCCAAAAGTGTATAAATGTGTCAATTCATAACTCTCGATTTAAAATAGTGTCAAAGTAGAGGTATTGAGTCTGACTTTTTTTTATTTATTATTATACAGTTATTAGGATAATGCTTTACGTAACAAAAAAATAAATAAATTTAACTAATAGACTTAGGTATTCATGGTTAAATTTGAATTTTTTTTAATTTTTTCTTTTTAATATTATCTAGTCCATGAGTGTTAATTGATGCATGCGCGTGCATGAATATTTTGTCAGGTGGCTAATTGGATGGCGAGAAAATGGCCAATTAAAACTATAGGGCCAACAATTGTAAAGGGTGCAGGTGATGATGGATTCATCAACAAAGGATCAACTGATAATTCCTGCATGGAATGGCTGGACGGGAGAGAAATGAATTCGGTTGTATACGTATCATTTGGCACAATAGCCCAACTGAGTCAAGAACAAATGGATGAAATTGGAAAGGGACTAATAAGCAGCAACTGTAACTTTTTATGGATAGTTAGAGGTGAAGAAAAGAATAAACTTCCAGCAAATATTATCATCAGCTCAGCAGAAGAAAAAGGTATAATCTTGGAATGGTGTCCACAACTAGAGGTTTTAGAACATAAAGCCGTCGCCTGTTTCATGACACATTGTGGTTGGAATTCGACAATCGAAGCATTAAGTTCAGGAACTCCGATGATAGCGATGCCATTTCTTGTTGATCAAACGACAAATGCTAAGTTTATAGCAGATGTTTGGGAAGCCGGGGTTCGAGTTAAGGCCGACAGCAAGGGAATTTTTAGTAGTGAAGAGATTGAAATGTGCATTAAAAAAGTTACTCAGAGTAAAAGGGGAAAGGACTTGAAACAGAATGCAGTCAAGTGGAAGCAAGAAATTGAAAAGGCAATAGCACCTGGTGGAAGTTCCACCAAAAATATTGATGATTTTGTTCAAGAACTTTCATCCATCTATAGAGAGAGAGAGAGAGAGAGAACAAGATGCATGATGATATGATATGATACGACAATGAAGAGAGACTTTTGTCTTCATCATCATCATCATCATGCTAACGAATATTAGGCATCGATCAATCAAGTGATCATGATCTGCTACTACTTTAGTGGAAGTCATCATCAAGTAAGTCTTTTTCTTTTATATATATATATATATATATATATATATATATATATATATATATAATTATGAGTTGCATATATAATGTAAGTGTTAATGTAGAACTTTTTTTTAAAAAAAAAAAATTAAATTTTAAATGCAATTTCATTTGAATTTAAATTAGTCAAATTTGTGACTTTAGATACATTTATAAAAAACAAAACAAAAAAAAAAAATCATTATGAATTTATAAGTTGTATTTTTGAAGTTTTCCAACTATTAAAATAAAATAAAATGAACAAAAGGGAAGGGGAGTTTAAAATAGAAAAAGAAGTCCTAAAAAAGAGGAAATGAAAGAAAAGTAAAAAAAAATTAAAATAATTAAAAAGGAGCTTTCTAATTAAATAAGAAATTAAAAAATAATAATAATAAAGAAAAAGAGAGAGAAAAAAAATTAAAGAAAAGTTAATAAAACTAGAAAGATAATAAGTAAGTAGAATCTTTGGGAGTTTCAATTTTAGTTTATTATTTCTTCTTTTGGTTTTCATTAAAGAAAATTAAAAAAAAAGTTTGAAAAGAAATATATATATATATATATATATATATATATTAAAAGAAAAAAGGGGAAAGAAGTTCATTAAAGAAAAGGTGAAAATAAGAAATTTAAGAGATAAAAAAGGAGGCTTAATAACATGAAAATAATTAACTCGGTAGCTTGGGGGAGTTGGTAAGCGGACTCTTAATGTTTCCTCCAGAGCGGATGGTCGATGGTTCGAATCCCCTGGGTGGTTAGGCTGTCATGTTAAAAGCTCACCCTAACTCTTGAGTAAGAGTTGAACTATGCGAGCGCTGCGCAGGTCGAGTCCGAATTAATCTCACCGAAAAGATGGAGACACCAGACACCGGACGCCCTAAGTGGGTAAAAAAAAATAACATGAAAATAATTGAAATCAAATAATACATAAATGATGCAAAACATGCAAGAAAATTGAACACTTGGAGAGATTAAGGAGACAAAATAATATTATTATTAATAAAGGAAAAAAAAGTATTTTTAAAAGAAAAAATAAAATAATAAAAAGTTTTAGATATGTATTTATAAAAGATTGTGAGTAAATTATGGCTGCCTATAAAAGACGTGCTTAATCCAACAAACATTAAGAAGAAAAAAAAAAACACGAAGTGGAGATATAGATATAGAAATGGAAAGAAAAATACATATTCTTGCAGTTCCATATCCAGCAGCAGGTCATATAACTCCATTGTTGCACTTCACCAAGCGTTTAGCTTCAAAAGGCCTGAAAATAACAATGGTTATTCCCACCATTAATTGCAAGAGTAGTGCTATGGCAGCTTCCTCAGCACAACAACAATTCCATGACCAATTAGATTTCAAGATTGAGTATATTTCTGATGGGTCTGAAAATGATGATCCTTCAATATCAGCTAAGGATTATCTCATTAGATTAAAGGCTGAAATTTCAAAGAATCTTACCATTTTTATTAAGAAACTGATCTCTGCCGACAACATCCTCCCTTGCCTTGTTGTTTATGATTCAACCATGCCATGGGTATTGGAAATTGCTCATCAGCATGGCATGCATGGAGCTGCATTTTTCGCTGAATCTTGTTTTATTCATTGCATTTATTATAATATCTTTCAGGGGAATTTGAAACTGAATTCCGTAATAAATGATCAGAAATCTGTTATATCACTTCCTCCATTGCCACCTCTTGAGATTGACGATTTACCATGTCATCCCACTTTCAGATCTTTTACTCCAGCTGTTCTAGAAGATTTTTATGTTGATAAGTTCCTCAATCTTCATAATGCAGATTGGATCTTCATCAACACTTTTGACAATCTTGAAACTGAGGTAATTAACTGATTAATACTTGAAGTATTACAAGATAATCTCATTTCTTTCTTGATATATCACTCACACAATACTCCTCTTTTAACTTTCTTTGACAAAATATATATATATATATATATATATATATATATATATATATATATATATATTAGATTAAGAAAAAGGATTAATGGTTGAATATTTTGTCAGCAGCTGGTTAGCTGGATGGCAAGCAAATGGCCAATTAAAACTATAGGGCCAACAATTGTAACGAGTGAAGATGGTGGATTCATCAAAGGATCATCAACTGATGATGATGAATTAAAGAAGAAGAAGAACAAGTCTGATTATTCTTGCATGGAATGGCTTGACAGAAGAGAAACGAATTCAGTTGTTTACGTATCTTTTGGTACAATAGCCCAAATGAGTCAAGAACAAATGGAGGCAATCGGAAGGGGACTAATAAGCAGTAACTGTAGCTTCCTATGGATAGTTAGAGGTGAAGAAAAGAGCAAACTTTCAGCAAAGATCAGGTCAGAGATATCAGCAGAAGAAAAAGGTGTAATCTTGGAATGGTGTCCTCAACTAGAGGTTTTGGGACATAAAGCCGTGGCATGTTTCAT
Organism: Cynanchum wilfordii; assembly: GCA_025388415.1. Taxonomy (NCBI): domain Eukaryota; kingdom Viridiplantae; phylum Streptophyta; class Magnoliopsida; order Gentianales; family Apocynaceae; genus Cynanchum; species Cynanchum wilfordii. The sequence continues at coordinate 437,000 of JAHSUH010004373.1, read as the reverse complement.
GACACATTGTGGTTGGAATTCGACAGTGGAAGCATTGAGTTCGGGTGTTCCTATGATAGCAGTCCCACGTTTGTTGGATCAAATGACTAATGCTAAGTTTATAGCAGATGTTTGGGAAGCCGGGGTTCGAGTTAAGGCCGACAGCAAAGGAAGTTTTAGCAGTGAAGAGATTGAAATGTGCATTAAAGAAGTTACTCAGAGTAAAAGGGGAAAGGAATTGAAACAGAATGCAGTCAAGTGGAAGCAAGAAATTGAAAAGGCCATAGCTCCTGGTGGAAGTTCTACCAAAAATATTGATGCTTTTGTTCAACAACTTTCATCCATGTATATTTCAAATAAACAATAGTCATCCAATTATTCATTCAAATATATATATATATTGTGTATCTTTTGCTATGAATTTATTTGAATAAAATAAGAATATTTCTTACTCGAGATGACTTTATCCTAATTCTTACAAGACACTCATTGTTCATAGTCTCAACCTCATGTACAAAATTCACAATAAGTGAGCTTTCCCCATTATGTCAAACCAAAGCTTGAAAACATATTAATTTTTATATTTTATAAAAAAATGTGTGTTTTTTAATATGAAAGAAAAAGGAATACTAATTTTATCATTTAACATATTATATATATATATATATATATATATATATTTCTATATATTTCTTGAAGGAAGCAATTTCCTATGTATAAGGATTAAAAAAATATTAAATAAATTTCATTAAAAAAGAATATATACTTGGCATGTCATGTATGATGAACCTAGGAAGACAAATTCAGTACCATCGGCCATACCGAACAAAAACAATAATTTAACATGTGAGAGAAAGTCAGGATCATTTTTTTTTTAATTTTAAAATGATATATGAAAGTATTTGGTAGTGTGCATAGTTATTATAAAATCCAGATTAGAAGAAAGCCCATTATCTTATTCAATACAGAGAAAGTTTAAGAAGAAGAAAAGCAGGAGTAAAAATGGAAGGCAAAAAAATCCATCTTCTTGCACTGCCTTATCCAGCTGAAGGTCATATTACTCCATTGATGCACTTCGCCAAGCGTTTATCTTCCAGAGGCTTCAAGATAACACTGGTAATTCCCAGCATAACCGTCAAGAGTAAAGCTGCAGCACAATTAGCCCACGAAACAACAACAACCACCACTTTCAAGATTCAAGAAATCTCTGACGGCACAGAGAACGGAGAAATAATATCTTCGACAGAGGCCTATTTCAGTAGATCCAAGGCTGAAATCTCAAAGAACCTTGATTTTCTCATTCGGGAGGAACTGAGCAAGTCTGGCGGCCAGCTCCGGCCAGATGTTCTTGTTTATGATTCAACCATGCCTTGGGCATTGGAAATTGCTCACAAGCACGGCTTGCGTGCTGCTCCTTTTTTCACTGAATCTTGTGCTGTTAATTGCATTTACTACAATATCTTTCAGGGCACCCTGAAATTGAGTTCCTTAAATGATGATATGTCGGTAATAATTTCACTTCCTCCATTGCCACCTCTTGAGATCAAGGATTTGCCCTGTTGTCCTGCTTTTGGATGTTTTCAGCATTGTGTAATAGAGAAGTTCTTTCCTGAACAGTTCCTGAATCTTGATAAGGCAGACTGGATTTTCATCAACACTTTTGACAAGCTTGAATATGAGGTCAGTTAAAAAATTCCTCAATTTCTTCGAATTCAATTTTCTACTAAATTTATTTGATTTGATTTGTGTCACTGTGTGTCAGCTGGCCGAGTGGATGGCAAGCAGATGGGCAGTTAAAACTATAGGGCCAACAATTGTAAAGGGTTCTGATGATGATGATGGATTAAATTGTTGCATAGAATGGCTGGACAGAAGAGAAATGAATTCAGTTGTGTACGTATCATTTGGGACAGTAGCCGAACTGAGTGAAGAACAAATGGAGGAAATTTGGAGGGGGCTAATAAGCAGCAACTGTTACTTCTTATGGACAGTCAGAGCTGAAGAAAAGAGTAAACTTCCGACAAAGACCATCAGCAGGTCAGAAGAAAAAGGTCTAATCTTGGAATGGTGTCCACAGGTAGAGGTTTTGGAACATGAAGCCGTGGCATGTTTCATGACACATTGTGGTTGGAATTCGACAATCGAAGCATTGAGTTCTGGTATTCCGATGATAGCAATGCCATTTCTTGTGGATCAAATGACTAATGCTAAGTTTATAGCGGATGTTTGGGAAGTCGGAGTTCGAGTTAAGGCCGACAACAGCAAGGGAAGTTTCAGGAGTGAAGAGATTGAAATGTGCATTAAAGAAGTTACTCAGAATAAGAAGGGAAAGGAGTTGAAGCAGAACGTGCTCAAATGGAAACAAGAAATTGACAAGGCAATAGCTGCAGATGGAAGTTCTACCAAAAATATTGATGATTTTGTTGCAGAAATTTCGACAATATTAAGATAATGTAGTACTCATTTTTACTACAATTAAGTGATTTGAAATTTGTTTTGGTAATATAATATTATCCCATGTAATTATATGTTATGTATTTATTTTTTGGATAACTATTGTGAAATTAATTTTACCGTAAATTAGTTAAAAAAGAAGTTAATTATTTTATTTAAAAAAAGAAAAAAGAGTGTCCAATGGACCCTTAAAAGGAAAAAGGTTATGGGCCTACAGAATCAAATGTTGTTTAGACCATTTGAATATTATTTTTCTTTCAATACCCCATATAAATAGCCCACTGCTGTCTTGAACCAATTTGTTTTAACAACAAACTAGAAGGAGTTTGCTTCTTTATTACTTGTCTATAAATTATGTTCGAAGTTCGAACATTGTCCCGATAAAGTTTTGACATTTTTTGAGACTAATCCGGACCCAGATAAACTAAAGAAATTGGGTGTCAGGAAAAATTCACACTTTTAAGTAAAGTCTTGAGTTCGATAGATTGGGATTGAAAAGCTTCTAACATGTTTTTTTTTAACCACCCCAGGGGATTTGAACCCTCAACCATCCGCCCTGGAGAAAGTATTAGGAGTCCGTTTATCAACTCCCCACTACCGAGTTGAGAAAGTTTCTTTCTAATTCTTCCTAAAAAAGGGTCTTATCGGGCTAGATTATGAGAACTTTTTATATGAAGAAATTAGGTGATACTGAGAGCATTCTGCCTTAAAAGGAGTTTGGCTCTAAATGAGAGTTTGATCTTATTCAATTCTAAATTAGTTGAAATTCAAAAAAATAATTCACTTAATTCCATTTTAAATAGTTAAAGGCCTTGTCTAAAAAAAAAAAAAAAAATTAAATTAAATAGTTAAGGACTCCGGAAAAATGTTAAATCTTGCTGCAGGTTGTTTCACCGGACTAAGGTGCCTACAAATGAGAGCTTGAGCTTAGTCAATTCTAAATTAGCCGAAATTTAAGATTAACAAAAATTCACTTAATGCATTTTAAATACTTCAAGGCCTTGTCTAAAAAAAAAAAAAAAAAAGAAAAAGTTAAGGCCTTAAATAGCAAAGTTGAACAAAAGAAATTTGGAACCTAAGAAAACATTTAATGAATATTAATTATATAAAGTAATAAGCAAAAAAATTGTAATTCTTCCACCATGATAATTATAATAATAAAAAAAAAGAAAAACCATAATAATTTATTTGCAATAATTTTTATATTCCATTAAATCTTATATAAACATCTAAGTGATAGTATATAATCTTTAAGTCAAAGATTTAATATATATATATATATATATATATAAAATTCAGTAATTTGAAGGAGTGAGTAAACGAACTTTTAAGGCGGATGATCGAAAGTTTGAAAATGAAGATAATTTATTTTATATTGACAAAATATTCCAACTAATCTGTCGAAATAAAATCGAATTTTACCTCTCTTTTTTTCATTTTTGGAAAGTCGTTAGAGAGACAATCTCGCCCGTGATTATATAAGTTTCCCATTTTCTAATTATTACAACTCACCCTCTCAAAACCCCTCCATTGTTGTACACCACAGCAAAGCAGTGAAGCTTTGACTTGCAACGATCAATCATCTACCATTGTTTTTTTTTTTTTTTTTCATTTTCTTATAGTTTCATTTAATTTACTTTACTTTTAGTATATACTATATTATTCTTTGGAAAGGTGAATATTGAAATAGGAAAGTTGAATTTTTTTTTTTTTTCAAGAAACGATTTTTTCAGTTTCAACTTCTTTGGATGTCCGATCGGTTGGTTTTCTTTTTCTTGTGATTAAACTGCTTTTCTCTGTAGAAGAAGAAGAAGAAGGAGATTGGAAGTTCTGTTTCCATCAGATTCAATCGGGGTCGTGGTAATTTCAACTCTCTTTTCTTTTCTTTGCTTTTTTCTTTTCCCCCTTTCAAGATACTTTGTTTATGGCTATTTATTGTGTTGACGTGCTTTTGTTTAGCGGGTTTCTCGCTTTCGGGAACTAGGGTTTTTGCTGACTGAACATTATTAAGTTATATGAGACTTTTTTTTTTTTTTTTTTTTGGGGTGGGTGGGTGGGTTGATGAGGAAGAGCACGGAGGGAGTTGGAGTTGGTGTTTGCTTGGGTTTAGTTTGGAGATAGATTAATTGAAGTGGCGATGGATCGGTTAGTGTTCGTATTAAAGAATAAATCTTTTTTTTTTTTTTTAATTTCGCCAACTCTCACTGACTGATTTGGAAGTGTAATTGGTCGATTTTATTGGATAGTTTATGGTGTCCTTGCTGCTTTGATTTTTTCTTGTTTCCAACTTTTTTTCAGTTGATTATTGCTAATTTTGTGTAATTAAGTGATGCTCCTTCACCAAATTTGTCTGTCCTACTTGTAATTTAGACATAGACTAAGATTTTCTTGAATTTTAGGGTATGAAGTGTTCAAATCTCCAGTACCCTTTTTAAGTATCTTAAAACTGTCTCATTTCATTTCATCAGTATTCTTCTCACTTAATTTGCTACTATTAGCTTTGTCTTATTATTTAGTGGAACATAATTAACTAACTTTGGAAGCTGTGAAGTTTCTACAGAACTACGAATTTCAGTATGGAATATTGTTTCATAAAACAGGGTGGATGAAGTATATATTTGTCTGTGCAGGTTTTTGAGCTTGCATTGGCAAGTCTGATCGGTGTTTAGAACAATGCATGTTTATTTAAAGCCATTTTCTTTATGTATGTGGTGTTCTTGCAGGACTTTTAGGGAATTGAGAGAATTTTAAATTGTTTTATGCTGATTTGTTGATAAACAAAGTGAAGTTATGAGAATGTTGAGCAATGAAGTTTAGTTTCAGAAATGGGGTGTGTATTAGGGCGTGAGGCCTCGTCTGGTGTTGTGGACAAGAATAAAGAAGAGAGGAGGGGGTCAGAAAATTTTGAGAAAAAGAATAGTAGCTTGAATGTTGAATCAAATGACAGTGTAGAAGTCGCTTCTACAATAAAGGTAGATAATGAGAATAATGTGGCTGAAGTTGAAAAAGGTGGTGGGCCAGAGGAGAAGGTGACAGAAGGCGGTGAGAAGCCAAGGAGTGAGAGGAGAAGGTCAAAACCCAATCCAAGATTGGGTAATCCCCCCAAGCATAAACATGGAGAACAGGTTGCTGCTGGGTGGCCATCTTGGTTGTCTGCTCATGTTGGGGAAGCAATTGATGGTTGGCTTCCTCGGCGTGCTGACACTTTTGAAAAAATCGATAAGGTGGGATGTTAATCATTTAATGTTTTTTATTATTTATTGGTTTATTGAGCTTAATGGAGCTTTCTCTATAATTTTGACTTAAAATTTGTTTTTCTGTATACTTCAGATTGGATCTGGAACATACAGCAATGTGTATAAAGCAAGAGATACTATTACTGGTAAAATTGTTGCTTTGAAAAAGGTGCGGTTTGATAATTTAGAGCCAGAAAGCGTGAGATTTATGGCTAGAGAAATAATCATTTTACGACGATTGGATCATCCAAATGTAATAAAATTGGAGGGTTTGGTAACCTCCAGAATGTCTTGTAGTTTATACCTGGTGTTTGAATATATGGAGCATGACTTGGCTGGACTTGCTGCCAGTCCTGATATTAAGTTCACTGAAGCACAGGTTAGACTGGAAAACTCTTCAATTCCTTCCCACTATTCTGGTGACTGTATCTCTGATTATTTCCTGGGCTTCAAAAGAAACCTTGACCCATTAGTTACATATCACAGGTTAAGTGCTACATGAAACAACTCCTGTCAGGTCTGGAGCATTGTCATAAACGTCATGTACTTCACCGGGACATCAAAGGATCAAATCTTCTTCTTGATAATTCAGGGATTCTAAGAATAGCTGATTTTGGGTTAGCTACGATCTTTGATCCTAACCATAAGCATCCTATGACTAGTCGGGTAGTGACACTTTGGTATCGGCCTCCAGAGCTTCTTCTTGGTGCTACTGATTACAGTGTTGGTATTGACTTATGGAGTGCTGGATGCATCCTGGCTGAGTTGTTGGCTGGAAAGCCCATAATGCCTGGTCGCACAGAGGTATCTATTTACTGTCTTGTGTACTTTTACTAGTTCTCTGAGTTTCTTAGCATTTATTCTTGTTGTTTGCATTTGTTGTGATCTATTTATCACTTTTTTCTCACATTTCTATTGATACTACTTTGACTTAATCTAGATTACCCATTCTTATTACTGATTTTTTGTTCAATGTGATTGCTACATAATTTTTTGGTAGAATTTTTACTTTTTGAGATTGAAGAATTCTGCATGCAATCATAAGCTTTGATGCCTCATAGGGGTGCATGTAAACTTGCATTGATTTTCAAGTGGAAATTGTCTCTTGAATATTAAGTTTTCAATAGCATTCCTTTTTTTAACGGTTTCTCATTCTCACTAAAGGTAGTTCATATCTCTAATTAATCTCTTGGGCTTAATCAGATAGGAGCATACTGCTCAAAGTCAAGGAGATTCTGTTTCCTTGTTTTGCTGGTGTAAATGTTTAGGTTGCACCAAGAATAATCAAATCTTGAACTTGATAGTTTTATGATTTTCTCTGGACTATAAACTTTGATATTTCCAGTCTCTGTTTATTTAACCATACTCATTTTGACCTATATTAAGGGAAAAAAAAAAAAATGATTTAGTAGAGAAATATTCATGAAGGATATTTATGTCAACTTCCATTGTCTCATAGGTGGAACAACTACACAAGATATACAAGCTTTGTGGCTCGCCCTCTGATGAGTACTGGAAAAAGTGTAAGCTGCCTAATGCCACATTATTCAAGCCACGAGAACCTTACAAACGATGCATTAGGGAGACATATAAGGACTTTCCTCCATCGTCTCTGCCACTGATTGACAGCCTTCTCGCCATGGACCCAGCTGATCGGAAGACTGCAACTGATGCATTAAAAAGCGAAGTAAGTTTTGGTTTCTTTATTTGTACCTTGATCCTGTAGCCTCAATAATACGAAAGACAGTGAGAAGAATTCTCTCTTTTATGCTGCTCATTTAATGTGCAATTTCAGATTGACAATTCCCAAAGGCATCAAGTTTTAAATACTTTTGTTTTACCCGTATTATTTTGTCGGCCATTAAAGGATTCCATACTTTTGTCTTAAAGAAAATATATGCTCCACTTTATAAGAGAAACAGTTGGAAAACTAAGTTAGCTATTTCTGTTGGAATTTTGAACATCTGTTTTCTTTAAGACATCTTCCATAACTCTGATGGAAATCATAGCTCTTTATGCCCTTCAACTTTAGGTATTGAAGCTGGGATTTTATGTTTATCCGGGATATTATTATTTCTAAACAACTCTATCAGATCGCTGGCATTAAATAGAAAGTGAGCAGAAATTCCAGAGAAAATCTCTAAAGATATTAGAACTTTCTATCAAGTTGATAATTTTGATGTCATAAACATGAGGGCAAAAGCTTTGTTAGGAAAAATGTCACTGTCTACTAGCCATGCTGTTTTTCTGTTTCCCTCTCTTCAGTGTATATCCAAGTTAAACATCTGCGGCATTTATTAGAACATCTCAGTATACAGATAAGTAAGATGGTGATTTCTGTCATTCGATCTAAGGTCTGAGCATGGGCAATTGATTTTGCCAGTTATTTTTCAATCCATACTACTAACCCTCATTTCTTTATGAGATTGTTCATGTTAATTGTTTGCAATTATTTTTGTCATGAAATATTTTCTATCTAAAATTGTATGATTTTTAGATTGTGCAGAAATTTTTTTTTTTTTTTTTTTGGTGGTTGTTGCTGTTTTCTTATGCACAGCATCTTGCATATTTATATCTTGTTTCTGTTTCTTCTCTTGCTCTCAAGTATTATTTTCTTGATTTCTTAGACATTGTTTATGTTGCAGTTTTTCACTACAGAACCATTTGCCTGTGATCCTGCTAGTCTCCCTCAATATCCTCCAACGAAAGAGATAGATGCCAAGCGACGGGATGATGAAGCTCGAAGGTGGAAGTTTCTTTCTCAACTTTGCATTTTAGGAGCAATTATAATTCTGTGACAAATTCTACCCTTCATTAATTTATATATAAGTGTTGGCTAAGATCTAGTTGAACATAATAAAAATGCAGTAAGGAATCATTTGATTGGAAAAGGAAGGGAAAGCAATGTTGGAGTAATTTTAAGGAATTTGAATCCTGAGAAATAAATCCATAATGTAGATCATGGCAAATGCATTTGTATGTTCAGACAATTTTAAAAAATATTGAAGGAAAGTAATCACTAGTCCTTTTTTTTTTTTTTTTTTTTTTAAACATTTAAAACATAATAAATACATTTTCCTAAAATATCTAAAAAGTTAATTTTTACTCTAGCCTTCTTGTGGTACTTGCATGGTTCACTAAACAAGTTGGTTTGATCGACTGGAGCTAGATTAAATGTGTTGTTCTTATCCCTTTCATTGGATTTCAATTCCTCTGATATATTGTAATTAATGTTTGGAAATTTATGCACATTGCATTTCGTTCTGCCTGCCTTGGTTCTTATTCTAATGCAGTGCATTGTATGAAGAAATAGTTCTAACTATGCTATAATATTTTACTTCATTTATGCAGGCAAAGAGCTGCAAACAAAGTTCAGGCTGATGGACCCAAGCGAACACGAGCTCGTGATCGTGCTGTCCGGGCATTTCCTGCTCCTGATGCCAATGCTGAACTCCAATCCAATCTTGATGTATGTAATTCTTGCACCATTACTTGTGTGATCTGTGTACCTCGTCTTGTTCTAATATATTTCTTTTTTTTCTTTCTTCATTTTGATAATCCCTTATTCCATCATCTGGCCTTTGATCTCTTGCTCTTGGATTTTGATTTTTTTAATTGAAAATCCAACATCTTGTGAGTGTGTATTAGGTTAGTTCAATTTGAGGGGATGTCTCAGATTTGTTTACTGATAATGTATTCCATATTTCTTGGAGCAGCGGCGGCGTCTTATTAGTCATGCAAATGCAAAGAGCAAGAGTGAGAAGTTTCCTCCTCCACATCAGGATGGAGCACTTGGTGTTCCTTTGGGTGCCTCTCATCACATTGATCCTGCCCTTGTTCCTCCCGATGTGCCATTCAGTTCTACCTCTTTCACATATTCAAAAGAACCTGTTCAGAACTGGTCAGGTCCATTGGTAGATCCTGCTGGTAGTGGTGGTGGAAGACGAAAGAAGAATGATGCTCGCGAAACAAGAAAATTTTCTACAGCTAAGAAAGATAGGAAATAGCAATTGTTGTGAGTGTAATATATAAAAAAAAAAAAACATTGTTCAGAAAAAAAAAGAGGGGGAAAAAAATTTTATTCAGAACCAGACTATTGAAGTTATTGGACTGAATATGAGTCTTTTCAGAACCAGCCTCAAGGACTGACCACTGGGTTGTCAAGGTACTATTTATGCAGCTAATTTTCTTGGTAGAAGAGGAGGTTTGTTTTAGCATTCTCAGAGAGATTAACCAGTCCTATTCTTTTTTTCTTTTTTGAAGTATAAAAAAGATTCCTACTTCTGTTGTATTTCAATTTTTTCAGGGGCATTGTTGCTTTTTTTACTGCAGTGTAAATGTTAAATTTCTTTTCCCAGTTCCTGGTTTTGAAATGTTCTGATGCATATTAAGTAAATTTTGAATGAGTTTTCTATTGTCCCCTACACTTTCTTCCTTTTTTTCAATTTTTTGTTTACTTTAATCAGATGTGTTTTGCAGTTACCTTTGTTATTGTTAATTCTTGTATAAAAAAATTCAGCTGTAATTCTAGGAATCACAACTTTGACATTTGATTGTTTATATCATTCAAAGGGATGGGGTGACAAGAAATCAAACAAAGATTCCAATTACTGAATATAAATTAAGCAAAATTGTTAGCAAACAATTGTATGGCATAAAGAAACCATTGCTCTCTCAATTCTCTAAAAGTGAAAAAAAAAAATCAAAATTGCAACCTTTTCAATCTCATTGTTCATTTTCCAAGTCTACTCCTGATGGTAGTTCAAATCTGTTTTTGCTTATGTCCCTAGTTTTTCCATCTTCCTCTCCAAGATCCATGGCAGTGTCCTTTCTCACATAATCCACTTTGAAGTTGTAATCATCGTCCATATTATCATCATCTTCCATCATTGCTGATTTGTTGTTCTTTTTCATCTTCTTTTTCTCTGCTTTCCTCAACTTGGTATTCAGCATCCCTTCTTCAGCATATAGCTTCTCATTTTGTCTCCTACTGGCAGTTTTGGACTTTTCTGGTTTTGCATCATCTTCTTCAGATCCCATTTCTTCATCATCATTCATGTTAGCTTCTTCTGTGTTTTCGCCTTCTGGCACTGCTGCCTGTTGCACATCAGGCTGCAGTTTCAAAAGATGATGTATAAGTTATTATTCAGTCCAACGTTTTAATAAAAGAAAACAAAAAATCTACTGTTAAGAGATAATTTGGAGTGGTCCCATACCTCCAGCATCTTCTCATCAAAACTGACAGGACCATTTGACGGGACTTCAACAGGGTTAAAGTCACTTGCAGATTTAAGACTTCCAATAAACGAGGATTCAGTTCCATACACTTCATCCACATTGAATTCCTTTCCAAGTTCGGCGACAATTTTAACCTCAGAAGGTTCTCCTCCAGCATTTCTAGTTGGAGGCATTGTGTAATAGGGTATTTTACCTGAAGTGTGACTTCAACGTGTCAAATTCCAGAAAGCCACAAGAAAGAAGAGAGGAAGAATAAAAGCTAACAGAACATACCCTCATTCCAGTCATGCAAAACAATTCTAGCAGCAGCATCAACATCCACAATGCCCCCTTTTTTCAACTTACCCCTAGCAGTAGCAACCTTCAGAAGAAAATCATCAACTGAATCAAAACTAGGGACCTTGTACAATGTTACCAACATTCTTGCAGGACACAGCCTCAGAATTTCCTTCACTACAAAACAGTGCAAAACAATATGGTCATTCCAATGATAGGTAAAGCTGCAAATCATCATCATAATTAGTACAATGAAATTCTAATTACCAGGAGCAACTGGATCGTCCAACTTTTCTATTCTCTTGCAATTTCGAAGTGCTATAGATGCATCATTTTCTGAAGATCTAAGCAGCACGACTCCAGGACAGTCTAACAATTTCACATTCTTGTCTAATTGAACTTCTTGCATAGATCTTGTTAATCCAGGAGTAGCACCTACGTTGACAACATGGGATCTCTTCAAGCTATTTATCAAACTGCTTTTACCAACATTGGGTAGGCCAATAATACCAACTGTAATAGATTTCTTGATCTGCAACAAATACTCACTATTAATGGATGTTTGCAAAGATGGTCAAATATAAACTGCTAAGGAAGCAAACTGTTTCTCAATATTCTGAATAGACACCTTAGAAAAATTAAAACTAATGCATATGCTTTTGAAAGTTGATGCACACATAATGAAGTGATGAAAATTGAAAACAAAAATAATGACAGATCAGAACATGACACAATCCGTATAACTAGACATAGAATAAACAAATGAAACCTATCAAACCTAACTTTAAGCTGATCACCAATCAACTCCCATACAAGAAGTCATTATAATAGCTCAGTTTCCCACTAAATTGATGAGAACACAGTACCACATTGTATCCCCGCAAATTATCTTGCTAATAATACCTCATGGCTTCTTGAGTAATTCTTCAGCAATTTTATAAGAGTTTCAGCTCCAAGACAATCACTAGTTTGCAGTAGACTGCCAGTCTTTCCAGCCTTTGAAGATTTCCAACCCAGATTAGACTTTTGCTCCTGAGTGCTGCACTTAAAAGCAACTGTTGGTAATTCCTCTCTAAGATACTTTAGCCATTTTTCAACAGCTTCCCGAGGAACAAGATCTGAGATGGAAAAAATAAAATAAAATAAAATAAAATAGGTAATTAACATAACCAAAAACTCAAGATTATTTTCACAGATACTGGAACTTTCATTAGATCTTGGAATTAAAATAGTTTAAATTTGTTGGTAGCACTACCACATAATTCCAGGAATTGAATCAGTAAAATGTACAATAATTCCTATCCTTTTGTCAAAAAGAATTAACCAACAGTGCATAAAGATAATGAACATTCAAGTATAAACCTATTTTATTAAGCAGCAAAACAATGTGCTTCTCCGGTCCTGATCTCATCACCATTTTCTCCATGTCAACACAGCGAGTACCCAGGGGATCTCGAGCATCAAGAACTTCTAAAATGACATCAGATGCCTCAACGACTTTGACTAACTCCTTGTAAAAAGCTCTATCCGAGTTGTCTACAAAAGGAAGAAAAGGTGACGGGTTGAAATCATCTTAGAGAGTCAGTATTATAAATAACACTAAATCTTTAGTAGGAAAGATCAAACACACCTCGGTTATTTGGCAGGTTTTCTCCAAAATTCTGTTTCTTGTTTGGAACAGTGTCTTTCAAATCCAAATTTGACGTATCCTCATCATCAAGCAATCCCAACTTTCTCTTCTGTGCCTGAAGTAACATAAAGTGGACGAGTGGATTATAGACAGAGAATGCAAATAATTCAAACATCTAGTTGAAGTACTTGGAAGCTTTGTTTTTTAGATAAGTAATTTATTTAACTCTCGAATTGGGTACCTTTGCAATTTCATTTATCTGATACTTTCCAATACACACTTCAATTACATATATAGATTCATTCATTGCATGACCAAGTGTCCTCCTTTTATAAAAATGTTTATCAAACTGGACAAGTCCCTTAACTGTAACTTCTAGTACTAGCCTAACCCATCTTCTCAAGGTAGTTAAATAGTAAAGTTACCCAACAGCTATTCCCATCTCTACAATGAACCAACTAAAAAATACAAAACAAGATCAAATTACTGCGTGTATATTCATACATAAAAACCACCAAATAACTACAACATGAAAAACCAACTATAAAATTTACTGCAACTAAAACAGACACTTAATCAGTTAAGAGTGAAAAACGAAACAAAAATTTATTTTTAAAAGGAAAAGAATGTTGGTAATCAAACTTCCATACCCTCTCTTTGCGGGCAGCTTTCTTCTGCTCAAGTTCTTCTATGGCACGGGCTCGGCGTGCTTCGAGGGCCTTGAGCTCCTGTTCCTTGAAGGGCCAATCATTAGGGATTCCTGGATCCTTCTCAACCTTAGGTTTACGATGGAGACCGAGCTTCTTTGCCTCTTTGGCCTTCTTCTTATGGTGCTCCTTTACCTTCCTAATAATCTTGTACTTCTTCTTCAAAGAAACTCTCTTGCTCTTACTCTCTGCAAAGAAAGAATAAGAAAAAGTTATACAAAGATTCACAACCAACAAATTGCAAAAAAGAATTGAACTGAAACATACAAAAGGAAGAAAAGAAAAAAAAAAAAAAAAAAAAAGAGATTTTGATAGCTTACTCTTGCTTTTCTTCACCATGGTGGATTATATATCGCAAGAAATTGATGAAACTTCAGAGAGTGAGTAGGAAAACCAGGGAGAGAAGAGAGAAGCGGCGCTAATGAAGAAGAAGACGTGGTTTTTGGGTTTAAGGTTTTTAAATTTGAGAAAATAACACTTTACCCCCTTATTATTTTGGAAATTCTGATCCGCCCCTCAATTGATCTTTTTCGTTTTTTTCTTTTTCTTCTTTTTTACTTTTATATATATAAAATATATTTTTAATTCAGCAAAAAAACAACAATATATATATTTTAAGGAAAACAAAATGCTTATCCAATATTTGGTATAAAATTTCTTGTCAATTTGATTGCAGGCGCCAAGCTGTCGCCCAACTGCTATCTGTTAACCATAGTATCCAAAACCCTCCGGGAAGGCACATCACGCCGGCGTCCGAGGTGACCGGCAGAACGGAACTGCAGTAACGATAATTCTTCTTTTTCTTTTGGATATATTTATAGGAAAATGTTGAAGAATGATTATTTTTGCTAGTTTAGGATGAAGTCTTACTATGAATATGTTTTGCAGCTGGAGCTTCCTGTTGCTTTCTTGTGAATTCTTTCGTCAATTTTGTGAAAATCAACTTTCTTTATTGAAGTTGTTGAAGAAATTGGGCTGTGTTTGTATTTTTACCGACATTTCATGCATATATTCAACTAAAAAGTTTCATACATGATTTATTTTTGTCTTTCATGCATTTCTCGTTCTAAGGTGAAGAGCAGCGGTAAAAAGATTTGGTTGATTTTGTTCTCTAGTTGTGCTCGAAATGGCGCATTTCTTTCTTTTTTTATTTCTTTCTTAATTTTTCTCACTGGATTCATTTACTTTATAGGTGTCAGAAACTGCCACCAAGGATCGAGAAGCAATAAAGGATGTCATCTCTGAATACTATGGCACTTGGTTCTAAGCATTCAACTCTAAATCCATTCCTTTTCCCTATACCTAAAAGTAGTCCTAGTTTTGCAAATATGATTAGCTTCCGGAGAGGACAAAGATCCGGATTTTGTTTTCTGGGCATGTGTGTGAAGGGAAGAATTTGTTCAGCTAACTCTGAGAGGGTTTATCCAATATCACATTTCCAAGGAAAATGGGAAGATCCTGATGATGGCAGTGGCAGTGATTATGATGATGATGATGATGATGCTCGTGGTGATAATGAGCACAGTGACGAAGAGATAGAAGAAAATGACTTGAATTTTGAGAGTGATTGGGAAACAGATAATGATGCTAAATTCATTGTTAACCGTGACAAGGAACTCTCAGTAAACAAGTACGATGAATTTCTCGCCACTGGTAATCCTATTCATTCTGCTGGCTTGGCTAATTGTATGTATGTGCTATGAGTTTTGTATCTTGTTTAACCATTTAGTGGGATGAGCCTTTAGCTATTCATCTTGCCTTCTACAATATTGTTGTGTTTTCTCTATAATCTCCAATAGCTACTCTCCTTGCCTCTGCTTCCACTTCCACTGGCATATATCCTCCTGAAAAGAGAAGCACTATCTTGAAATTTTTTAAATAGAAGATTTTGTACAGGTTATACTTATCTAATTTTCACAATAAATGACATGGAAATCATAAGAATAAATAAAAAGGATGGCTGGAGGAATGAATTTTGCATAAAGAAGGCACAATCTAATACATTTTTTGAGATTTTAACCCGATGTAGCCCTTGAACTCGGCTTGTTTTGACAGATATATCCTTAAACTTTATTTTGTACCTTTTAAGCTAGGCAAATTGACTATAATACTATACATCCTAAACTTTAAAATAGATTAACCTTGAGTTAAGTCATTTTTCTACTGATTTAATCATTTTTTAAAATATTTTTGAGGTTTGTCATTCTTTTAAAATAGTTTTAGGATCTCAAAGGTGCAATGTGCACAAGTTTAAGGTTGCAAATGTGGGAAAAAAGGATGAACTTGATATTAGCAGTACCATTTGTTTCAGAAATTGAGCAGCTGTTGAGTCCTGAAGAAAGTGCCATTTTTGCCAGGAATGAAACTTTCCAGTTGGAGAAAATATCTACGGTTAGTTTTAAGTCTCTGAAACTTGCCAAAAGTTTTCATTCATGAATCTGCCAGGTTGTCTGTAAGTTGATTGGCTCTTAGTTGCATGATAATTTTTGTGTTAGTTCTTGGTTAGCTGAATATTTTGTTTTTTTGAGAAAGATGAGATATATGAACTTTTTTGCAGGCTTGTAAGTAATTTCTTTGTATGTGATCTTCTGAAATTCCATTATGTAGGCAAAGTGGAACTCTCTCCATACTTTTGCACTAGCAGGACAAATCAAATTTATGGATAAACTCCTTGAAAATGGAATTCATGTTGACCAAGTTGATAAGGTAAGGTATATCTGCTGACCCAACTGAAAGTCTCCACTTATAAATATACCTTGATATTTATAGCTGAGCAATCATCTGATTCAATTTGGTGAGCAGGAAGGCCTCACTGCCCTACATCATGCCACTATTGGTAAAAGGGAGGCTGTCATTAGTCACCTTCTAAGAAAAGGTGCAAACCCACAAGCGAGGGATGTGGTGAGACTACTTTTTAGGTTATACCTTTCCCTCTTTTAATAAAAGAATTTGAAGGGCCTATAAATTGATTTATTCATCCTACACCAGGACGGTGCTACACCACTTCATTATGCAGTTCAAGTGGGAGCTATGCAAACTGTCAAGTTACTTATCAAGTACAACGTTGATGTCAATATTGCTGATAATGTGAGTGAGACTTTTTCCAATTATTTCTGTCTAACAAGAGTCCTATTTTCCTGATCAATTTTGATTACTATAGGAAGGCTGGACACCTCTACATGTTGCCATGCAAAGTAGAAACAGACATATAACAAAAGTTTTGTTAATAAATGGAGCAGACAGAACAAGAAAAAATAAGGTAAGAAGAATTAATTCTTATGAATGAAGAGTAGAAGCTAATTAGAAATCCTTCACGTTTTTTTTTTTTTTTTTTTTTTTTGCCTCCTGACAAGAAGTGAGTTCTGCCTAATATCTATCTTGTTTCAGGATGGGAAGACACCTTTTGACCTTAGCTTGTGTTATGGGAAAGATTTCAAGTCCTACGATCTTGCCAAGCTATTGAAGCTTGTCCCAGTTCATACTAGAGAGTTATGATTGGAGAATTATCTTCCATTTGGTCTAATTTATACAACAATGACATGTGGCTTTTCTCATGCTTGTGGTGGTATCCTTCTTCTGCTTGTGGTGATCAGCTTCTATGCTTGATGATCCATCAGCAACAAGATCTGCTTGACATCTCCCTAAATCCAAGCCTAAAAATCTTTAAACAGAGAAGACAGTGCACTGATAATATTTTCCACATTTGGGGGACACAGAGGGATCCTCAACAAATTTTTTTTTTTTTGTAGTTTCTTGGATGCCAAAATCACTGAGCTTGATAATTTGGTTGCATGCCGGGATTGTCAGCACCAATACAATTTATTGGTTATGATCTCCATAGACACGTTATAGTGGGAATAGCTAGCCAGCTCCCAATGTTCCAGATTTGAGGTTAAACAAATTAATTATTGTTATTATTATAATTAATACTTTTTTTCTGTTTTTTGTACTGTCACATCGAAAAGATTACTATTTATGGGTATTTTCTTTCAATTGTAAGACAAGATATTAATTTTACTTGTACAAATAAAAATATTAATAATTTAATGTACGATGATGCTTATTGTATAATGATATTGAAATTATTTTTAAAAAATAAGTGAATATGTTCATTGCATAAGTCGGTGATTTGAACGGTTAAAATCAAACCTAAAAACTTGAAATAACCGTTTAAAAATTAGATGCCAAATTTTGAGTTATTTCTAAATTTTAAACTATATTCAAATGGATTCGTCGGAGTAAATATATATATATATAAAGGAAGGGAAGGGGAAAATACATAGTTCCTTGCTCAGAACACTTCTTCAGAATACATCGGTGTCATCCTTTGAATTGCGTGTGTTTTCCTCCGAAGTTGTGATTGATTTCTTGCTAGAAACTCCAAAGAGTTTGGATTCTGTAAAGCCTTTTCAGAAACCCTTCTACTGTTTTGCTTACAAGTCTGAAGTCTGATAGCTTTTTTTTAAGTCTTTTGCTAGTAGAAAAAAATGGAGGATAGTGGAACGGTAAGCAATGTGGTTCGAGCCATAGCCGCTGCCCTTGACTGGAGTTCCTCTTCTGATGCTCGAGAAGCTGCGTATTCCTACTTAGAATCGGTATGTCGGGACGAAGATAAATTAAAAGATTCTCTCTTTATATAACTATATATATATAATATGTGTGTGTTTTAATATTTGTGCATGTATATTTGTATGAACTGGGATTTATGGATTTTCTTTTTGTTATATATGAGACCGAAGAGCAAGGTGAAGTAGAAAAGGTATATTTTGGGATGTGGGTTTTGTTGGAAAATATAGTTCTCATCACAGAATATCTGTTTCTTGAAAACTTTTTAAAACCTAATCTTTTCTTTTTTTTTTTTTTTTAACCTTATATATTGGGGGAGGGTTATGTTTTTGCCTTTTGTTATCTACATTGCTAAGTGAAGAAGTTTGAACGGTGATGGGGTTGTTTTTTGTGGGCAAGTGGCAGCGTGCCCTCGTAGGGAAAATGTATTCCAATTCTATGGAATTTGTTGCTATAAGTTTACCTAGAGTCTGATGAAAATTCCTAGTTTATAAATATGCTGCAATGCCTTGTCTTTGGGAAAACATACAGTGTGGTGGAAAATGTAAGATATAGATGAAGACTTCGTTTTTTTAAGCCTTTTATCGTTTTTGTAGCTTAGATTGATTGTATCTGGTTGCTTTACATTCTCTTTTCTGTGGATTTGCTATGATGGTGATGTTTAGAAAATTCCAATGGAAGAAAGAAAGAAAGTTGTACTCTTTTGGTTATTCATCATGCATGATGGTTTTTAGGGTGTAGTACTCCATCCACTTCTTTATTTCATTGTATTCTGACCTGGAGTTTAATATGCATGGGTATTAGTATGCCTTTTGTAGACCAAAGGATATATTAGGAAATGCATCAGCCTATGTGTTACTTAGTAGACTCTGATCATGGAATTTTAAGGAAATTTCTACCTTTATTGTCATTTAATCTGAAACTGAACATTTCAAATGGTGGTTGAAATGTGGAGGGAACTTTTTATGCATGCTGCTTAGATACTATTGCACGACATGTTGCTTCAACATGTAGAATGTTTTATCCGTTGAGAATTTCCTTGAAGTTCCTCATTGATATTTGAATCTTCATTATTGTCACCATATTAGGGCCCCTTGTAACTCGTGGAGAGTTTGTAGTGGTATGCTGTCAAGTGCCATTTCGAATCTTTGTGCATGGTTCAAAAACATTCATTTTGAATCAAAGGAATATTCCTCGAATTATCATGTATTTCACAGATTAGGCTCTATTATAATCTTACTTACTTGGCTGGTTGTTTGTCTTCAAACAAACAGATTTATTAATTTTTACACTATCACCAATATAAAAGCAGCAAGCATGTAGACAAGTCCTTATATATACAGCCACTATTATAACTCAAAAGAGGTAATTAGGTTTAATATTCTAAACAATCCAATACACTCTTGAAGCTTTATGCTTAGTCATATATGGATTTTACTTTTAAAATGTAGGGAATGTTTGTACGAGCTATTGTGCATTTCAAATTTTATTTCTTGGGCTTTGTGTATCATTTTATGGACCTCCATGGTTGATTGAATTTAAAAAATCTGTATTTGTGACAATCAAGTATTGTGTGTTTGACATTATCTTTCTCTGGAGTTTTGCATATCATCTCAGTCTGGGTTATTGAATTACTTTTATAAATATGTATCTGTGCATATGTCAAAGTTTGCCTGAAAATCGATTTTCTCTTTTTATTATTTTGTTGTTTCTTATCAGTGTGCAGCCAAATCATATTTAATGTTTTCTTATCCATATTTTACAGGTGAAAACAGGGGATGTACGTTTACTGGCGAGTACTTCTTTTATTTTAGTTAAGAAAGATTGGCCTTCTGAAATTCGTTTACATGCTTTTAAAATGCTCCAGGTAAAAAAATTCAACTGCTAGGCATATAAAATCTGTTCTTTTTGCTTTCTCACTACTATCTTATAGTCTGTGCTAGAATTTTGCTATGATGTATCAACTATCAATTTTGACCAAATCTGCAAAGCTGATGAGTTTCTTTGCGTGTTGGACAAATAATTAGGGTTAAACTCAAAACTGTGTTTGTAGCTTCTGTAATCCACGAGGGTCTAAACAAATGATGAAGTCAAAGAGCTTGACTTGAAATAATTATAAACAGCATGTATGATTAACACAAATTTGCATGCTGCTATACACCATTTATGTTTTGGTTTAAGTTTTATCCTAGAGCACTTTTTGTTTTTTTAGTTTGGACATAATTGGTGAATTACAACTGAAAACTAGAGATGAAACCGAACGCGATGAATATAGAGCTATATATATCTTCTCTCTTTTTCTATTAACAATGGAAGTAATTTTTTTTTCCCCCTCATAAAATGTTATTGATTGATGATGCTTTTAGAATCTCTTTGTAGAACATCCTAGTACTTTGGTTATGAGACAAGTTTGGATACTTGTCACTTGAGGGAAAATAATTATGTGATAACAATGTGAACTGGTATTTTTTTTTTTCCCTGGAGTCTAAACCTTTCCTTTTCTCTTCTCTATCAAGCATTTGGTGCGGCTGCGTTGGGATGAGCTGAGCTCATCAGAGAAACAGAATGTTGCAAATGTGTCAATTGAATTGATGTCTGAAATGGCAAATCCTTGCGAAGAATGGGCCTTGAAGAGTCAGACAGCTGCTCTTGTTGCTGAGGTTTTTGAATGTTTCTTTTTGCCCATTCTTAGGTTGAGATATTCCTTCTTTGCTGATACTGTTAGTAATTACTCAACTTTTAATGTGCAGATTGTACGGAGAGAAGGTGTGGATCTTTGGACAAACCTTCTGCCCACTCTAGTCTCTTTAAGCAACCAGGGTCCTGTTCAAGTAAATAACATAAGTTTCTGTTTGCTGATGTTTTCTTGGTCGTCATTTTCTATGTACGTGTGAAGTTTATAATTGGATATGCTTTCTTACAGGCAGAGATAGTGTCCATGATGCTGAGGTGGCTTCCTGAAGATATACTGGTTCATAATGAAGACTTGGAAGGTTTGTCACTAACATTTGTTGACTTAAAATTCTGCTTTGACTTACATGCGCGATGCCAGAGAGGAAAAAAGAAAAACAGTTAATTTTATTTATAAATGTAATTTCAAACTGCTATTTAGGTTCTTTTTTTTTTTTTTTTTTTGTGTGTGTTTTACTCTTTCTTTAATGTCAGAAAAAAAAGAGAAAAATTTATGAATATGAGCACTCCAGTTCATTTCTCTTCTTTGCAGCCTCATGTTTCTGCCTGTTGATGGTTCAGGTGATCGGAGAAGGCTGTTATTACGTGGACTTACGCAATCTTTGCCTGAAATTCTGTCTCTGCTGTACAATGTAAGTATTGACTTGATATATTTTTTGATGCAACAAGGTTCAGTAAAGTTCTTAATTACATTTACTTGGCCATCAGTTACTGGAGAGACACTTTGGAGCTGCTTTGGCTGAAGCAGGTAGGCAGCAAATAGACATGGCAAAGCAGCATGCAGCATCTGTAACAGCTATATTACATGCTGTTAATGCATATGCTGAATGGGCTCCATTACCTGATCTTGCGAAGTTTGGGATAGTTCATGGGTATTGTCTCTCTCAATCAAAAGATTTACTAGCTTTGACTTTTGATGGAATTTAACCTCTTTTTGTTTGTCCTACAGAAGTGGCTTTTTACTCTCTTCGCCTGATTTTAGACTTCATGCATGCGAGTTTTTTAAACTTGTCTCTCCAAGGTATGCAAATGCATGCAATAATATAGATTACTTCTTATTTGTACTAGCACTGAATTGAATTTCCATTGGCAGAAAAAGACCTACTGATGGTGTAGCTGAGTTTGATGCTGCAATGAGTCAGATCTTTAATATCCTGGTGAACATCTCCAGAGATTTCCTGCAAAAAACTAGATCAGGTGTTACTATTGATGAGAGTGAATTAGAGTTTGCAGAATGTATATGTGAAAATATGGTCTCTTTGGGTTCTTCAAACTGGCAATCTGTATCTGGTGATGCTACAATCATTTCATTTTATCTTGAACAGGTAACACCTTTCTCTAATTTTTACATGGACAATCAAATAATATTATTTCCTTCACATTTTCGCTCCTGCCCTTTGGAGAATAATGATCTGATGCAAGTGGATCTATACAAGGGGTTCATAGTTTTGCCTCTCATATTTCTTCATTAATTATTTTTCCAAGATTTCCTATATCTACTGATCCTTATCTTTCTCATTTCTAGAATGCTTTTCATCCAGCTAATTAATCCATCATTTGTGAGAGCATCCATAGTGAAGAGGGAGCTAGTGTGGGTGGTGCATGAACTTCATTAGTGGGAGTTTATTTTGTTAAAGGGGGAATTGAGAAAAAAAAGAAAAAAAGAACAAGAACAAGAAACTTAAAGACCAAGTTAAATAAACTTAAAAATTTGTGTTTTTGTTTATGTTCACCTAGGTTCAGTGCAATCAACTCTTTGCTTTGGATATGGATGAGTTTCTAGGTACCTGATTGGCAAACCCATGGTTTGCCATCACAGTCCTCAAAACATTATTTAATTTCTAATCCAATATTTTGTCCTTTTTAGTTGAAACCCATGGTATATGTAATGTCTGCTTTCTGCTTTCTGCATGTTGCATGTTTTTATTTTCCCCCTGCCCTAGAAATAATGAGTGGTGAGTATGATAAATGTTAGCTCTGATCTGTCATTATTTCTTTCAGATGCTGGAATTTTTTCGACATGATAAACTAGCTCTGCATTCTCAATCTCTTCTCTTTTGGCTGGTATGATTCCCTGAACTAACCTCTTACATTTTAAACTGGAGTTGCCCCCTCCCCCCTCCCCCCTCCCCAGGCTTTGAGGAATATTTTCTATTTTGTTGTGGTAGGCATTGATGAGAGATTTATTGTTCAAGTCAAAGACTGCTGTGCATGGAGACAATTCACTTGGCAATATCAGCACAGGTTCAGGACATGCTGACAATGAGAAGAAAAAGATGCTGGCCTTTGTAAATGATGACATCTGTAGTGTACTACTGGACATATGTTTTCGTCACATGTTAAAGAAAGAAAAGGTTCATCCTCGATCAGCAATTCTTGTGGGAACCTTAGAACTGTGGAGTGATGATTTTGAAGGCAAAGGAGATTTTGGTCAGTACCGCTCAAGGCTGGTATGTGTTACTCTACTTCTCATTTCATATTATAGACATTTAATGGTCATCTATCCTCAAAAATCCCTTAACATCATTCTCCAAACTAGCTCCATTATAAGTAGCAAATTTGTCCAGAAAATGGTGTAGGTACTGTAATGTTTTAAACAAAACAATAACATAAAATCTATGTAATGTTGACTGATGTTACTTGCTGTGAACTGGTGGTACAAAATATGTAAATAAAAACTTTTCATTCTCTTCCAAACTTTCGTGTGTGTGTGTGTGCGTGTGTATGTATATATGAGATTATGTACTTTGTTATCCAATGGCTAGCACTCTGGTCAAATCCAAGAGCTTGTGATGGCATTGGACCTTGGAAACTTTAATTGGCATAGTCCCTGAAAAATAGATGTTAATTTATCTTACTAAATATTTGCCTTCTAAGCAGAGCAACTGAACTTGTAGGGGACAGTGATTATCATTTGAAATTTGGAAATACCATAATTTATCTCCTATTGATGAGGAGTGAAAGCATTTGAATTGTTTTAGTTCTGTTAGTGATCTTTTTACAATTTTATTCCGTTAGAATTTCTGAAGTTTTTATTTTGACTAGTTGAATTGAATTTTATCTTTGAGATTATACTGTTTTTTCATTTTGACTATCTTGATTCTTGAATGTATATGAGTGGATTCTTCTATATCTTTCATTACTATTTGCCATTGAACTATTGGAATTTTTTAGCAACTGAGTCTTCTTCCAATTGTTCTTCTTTTCTCTTTGAGAGTCTCTGGGTACTCTATCTGCTGCTTGTTTGATCTTACGTGATTTGCATCATCACTCATGGATACTTCCATGTCCAAAGTTTCATTGCCATTCTAATTTGAGATCTGTGCCTCTCATTTTATGTATCAGCACTGAGTCAAATACATTTGTTTTGTTGATGTTTATCATTTCCAATTCGTGGAATTCTCATGCAGTTGGAGCTTATTCGCTTCATAGCTTCTGACAAGCCCCTAATTGCTGCACATAAGGTTTCAGAAAGAACTGTGACAGTTATTGAGAACCTCTTGCAATCTCCAATACCAGCTCAGGTTTGTTAGATGCTATTGATATTATTTGAGATATTTATCAAAGTGGATATAGTTTTCTAAAGATACCATATTTTCTTGAACCTTTGATTTTTTTTGAAAGTTTCTTGCGCATAACCAATTGAAATTCAGGAATTGGCTGTATGGGAAAGCATGCAGCTGCCATTAGAAAATGTGGTTAGCACAGTTTTTGATGGAAATGATTATAGCAGGATGCGTTCTGATTTCCAACTTGAACTACACAGAATATTTGGAGGTTTCCTTTTGTTCCCTTATGTAGTGATTCAACTCCTTTTATTTATTCTTTTTTTTTTTTTAATGGTATTAACATTATTATGTATGTGTGATTGACATTAGCTGAAAATTGGATTACATTGAACGTAGGTCTTCTCCAGCAACTTCTTTCTTTGAAATGGAGTGAACCAGTACTTGTGGAAGTTCTCGGGCACTATTTAGATGCATTGGGTCCTTTCCTAAAGTACTACCCAGATGCTGTCAGTAGTGTGATAAATAAGCTATTTGAGCTTTTGAACTCCATGCCATTTGTTGTTAAGGTAGTTAAGCATTCTACCCTTCTCTGAAGGCATTTGTGTTTGGAAAATATTATTAAACAAAATTCGATAAATTTATATAAATAAGCTTTTTGTACTTCTGAACTCCCTGCCTTTTGCTGTTAAGGTTGCTATATGCATTCCTTCTCTTCTGAATGCCATTTATGCTAGAAAAATATTATTTTAACACAATTTAATAAGTTTATTTTCTGGTAGGATCCTTCAACAAGTACCTCTAGACATGCTAGATTGCAGATTTGTACGTCATTTATTAGAATAGCCAAGGCAGCAGACAAGAGCCTTCTTCCCCATATGAAGGTAATTCAATTATATAGATTTCTGATACGCTGAATTTTTGGATAAATTCCTATTCTACTCAAAATACTTTTTGGTTTAGTCTAGGAGGCAATGAAAGAATTTATTTATTTTTATAATTTTCTCACTTGGGCAATCTAGACATTCAAAATTATTGTACTTGTTAAAAGATAAGTAAGTATAATCAGGTTATTATAAAGTAAATAAAAGGGGAAGAGAGAGGATTCTTAGCATCCTTTTAAGAGAAAGGGATAAACCTACTCAGTACACCTAGGACCCTAAGGCTTCGCATCTTAGGTATGATTATTGCATAATCAGATTAAGGGAACAATTTGTGACTCTTATTATTGAAATTATGAAGAGCATATATGGAGTACGTTATTGTTCTATTAATTTAATATGAAGTCAACTTCTAAACTTATTTGGAGTAGGCTTTTAGGAAAGTCTAAATCAATAGCTAGAATAACTAGATCATCTTAACATAGAATGCTTAGTCAGCAACAAAAAATAAAGACACTAGGAATTAGTGTGGATCTGGAAATTCCTTAAATAATCTTTAACTGCTACAAGGATTTCCAATCATGATGGAAGTTATACAGAATGTTTGCCTGACTTAGAGTTTTCAGATTCTCTGCCTTCTTCCATGTTCTGTATCATACTGGAAGTGGTCGCATTGTTCAATATTCAGAATGTCCTCACTGAAATCTTAATTTGATTTGGTTGATAAGTTGAATTTGGAGAATCTTCTGTCTATAGAAATTCATTGAAACATAAAAAGTTAATATTAACTTATTAGTTCCAATAATTGATGCGAATATTTATCTATATGTATGTTATATGTGTTAACATGTTTCCTTCAGTTCAATAGAGAAGCAATAGTATGTGCACTTTGGCAGCAATGAATTTAAAGCAATGCTAATAACTTATTGCCAGGTCCCTTGTGGTCCAATTCAAATTTTTATTAGTGCTAGATTTTGTTTCTTCCTTTTCAGTTATACGTCCTTGTTCCAACATGATTTGGTAAATGGTGGTATGTGTTACAGGGGATTGCTGACACAATGGCATATCTACAGAAGGAAGGGTGCTTACTTCGAGGAGAACATAACCTTCTAGCTGAAGCATTTCTAATTATAGCCTCTGCATCTGGGTATGTATTAGTCTTTGAATTTCAGGTTTTCAGTACTTTTCACCATTTGAGGTTGTGGATGTTTGATCTATCTCTGGAAATTCCAAATATGGTGCAGCTTGCAACAGCAGCATGAAGTTTTAGCATGGCTGCTAGAACCATTGAGTGTGCAGTGGACACAGCTGGAGTGGCAAGATGCATATTTGTCAGAACCATCAGGCTTAGTTCGTTTGTGTGGAGAGGCATCATTTATGTGGTCTCTCTTTCATACAGTGACATTCTTTGAGAAGGCACTGAAAAGAAGTGGTTTTAGAAAAGGCAATATAAATCTTCAAAATTTTCAAAACAGTCCAGTTCCAAATTCTACTGCTATGCATCCAATGGGTTCTCATATATCATGGATGCTACCTCCCTTGCTTAAGGTATATGCTATAACTTTACTGTAGGAGAGATACTTACTATTTTAAACTGACATATCTGAGAGTAAGAACTACTGTTTAAAGCTTGTATTATACAAGCAACATATATCTGATGCTCTTCCTTTTTAGCTGCTTCGTGCCGTGCATTCTCTTTGGTCACCGTCTATAGCGCAAGCACTACCTGGAGAAATAAAAGGTGCAATGATTATGACTGATGTAGAAGGCACCAGTCTTCTTGGAGATGGTAGCTTTAGAGCTGCCAGAGGTGCTATATCATTCAGCGATGATATTCCAACTGAAGGCTATTCAGAGCTGATGGAAACTGATATTCGAAACTGGTTGAAAGGTGTCAGAGATAGTGGGTATGTCATCATTCTTAAATTTTGTCTTGAAAGTGCAATTTTCTTCATTCTTTTTTTAAGGTAAAATACTTCAAGTGGTCTGCTACAAGTGGAAATAATTTGGAAATCTTAAAGTCTTATTTTAATGTAGTTTTCTCTTTGAAGAATATATATTCACATTACTCTGAAATGCTTTTTTTTTTCTTTTTTTTTTTTTTTGGACTTTTATGCTACCTACCCCAATTGAATTATCTGGTTTCCAGGTATAATGTTTTGGGCTTATCTGCAACCATTGAGGATTATCTCTTTAAAGTCTTAGACCCAAATTCTGTTTCTGTGGCACTGATGGAAAATATACAGACAATGGAGTTCAGGCACATACGGCAACTTGTTCATTCAACTTTGGTTCCCATGGTTAAGTGCTGTCCTGCAGATATGTGGGAAATATGGCTGGAAAAGCTTCTGCATCCATTACTTGTTCATTCTCAACTGGCACTAGGTATCTCATGGTCCAGTCTATTACAAGAAGGTCGTGCAAAGGTTCCTGATCTCCATGGCATACAGGCTGGTTCAGACTTAAAAGTAGAAGTTATAGAAGAAAAGCTTCTTCGAGATCTGACTCGTGAGATTTGTTCACTCCTCTCTGTTCTTGCTTCTCCAGGGTTGAACCCTGGGCTTCCTTCTCTTGAACAATCTGGCCATTTTAGCCGTGTGGAAGTATCTTCTCTTAGAAACTTGGATACATTTACCTCGAGCACTATGGTTGGGTATGCCTGAACATAATGTTTTCTGGTCATTATGTAGATATGTTTTGCTTAAGGTCATAGATGGGGCTTATATTTCTAACTTTTCTGTTATTCCTGTTCTGATTCATTTTCAGATTTCTGCTTAACCATAAAAGCCTTGCAGTGCCAGCTCTGCAGATATGTTTGGAGGCTTTAAGATGGACAGACTCAGAAGCAGTGACGAAAGTTACCTCTTTCTGTAGAGCTATCATTCTTCTGGCTATTTTCACAGATAATGCAGAACTTCTAGACTATGTTTGTAAGAATCTTTTTCAAGCAATCATTCAAGGTTTGACCCTTGAATCAAATGCTTTTATCAGTGCTGATCTTGTTGGTCTCTGTCGTGAGATCTTTGTTTACCTCTCTGATAGAGATCCTGCTCCTAGACAGGTTAGTCTACTACTTTCTCAATTCTTTAAAGCTTTTCAGTATTTTTTGTTCAAAACATCCTGACAGCATTTTGCCTGCCACAGATTTTGCTGTCTCTTCCATGCATTACACCACAAGATCTACTCGCCTTTGAAGAAGCCTTAACCAAAACAAGTAGCTCCAAGGAACAAAAGCAGCATATGAAGAGCTTGTTGTTGCTGGGAACTGGAAACAATTTAAAAGCGCTTGTTGCTCAAAAAAGTGCAAATGCTATTACTAATGTGTCATGTAAGATCAATGCTACAATCTTTTCAACATATATTTCATTTTTCACTGACTGGATAAAATCCATATGCACCAGAGACTTGCACATTAAGGGGCATATTTCACCAGTTTCTTTTCTTTTAGGTTGAGAAATTTAACTATTAACCTTTATTTTTATCTGCTTCAGTGAAATTTCGGAATCCTGCTCCTACCTCAGAATCCACGGCTTGTGAAGGTGACCTTATTGGATTGGCTGCCCTTACTTAGGGCAATACAAACTATACAGGGAGATTGTTGTACAAAGATAAAGAGTTTTGAACTAACAAGAAAGATAGATATACGTCAGTGAAGAGGAATAGCAGAGGCTTTTCTATTATTATTTTTGCTTGAAAATGGAGGAGGGTATCATCATCTTTAATCTCTGTAATGGAAAACAGAAGAACCTTTTTCTGATATATTTATATATACATATATATATATATATACATATATATATATATATATATATATATATATACACGCAGATCACAGATTCACCCCATGATTTCTGTTCCTTGTATTAGATAAAGAATGATCTTTTTCATCTTATGGTTTGCTGTACAAATCAATCAATCAGATATGTTGGTTAATATATTTCATTTAACCATTTTAATTTTCTTAGGAAATTACTTCATCAATGTCAATAATATATAGCGTATGTCTCTGCATGATAGAATGGGAAATAGATGTATTCAATATTCAACTTTACACAGTGCAGAACACTATATATGAAAAGGGAAAAGTTACATCTACCATTGTCATCTTCTCCATATAGCTATATAGAAAGGTTCCAAAGTATTTTATATTTTCCATCAAATGAAAGTTATTAATGTAAACCACGAAAATAAATAAATAAATAAGTAGAAAGAACTGAAAAATAGACTTAACATTTGCTCAAACAGATAGAAATTCATGAAATGCCATTACTTACATTTCATTGCTTTAGCAATCATTTGTCATTTCAATTGTCAGAACTCATCATTCCTCTAACAATAAATTAGAGATAAGGCCAGAAGTTGCTCAACTGGTCCTTAAGGTTACAAAAATAAATAAAAAAAAAAAAATCAATGGAACTGTATCATTGTAAATGGTTCCACATTCAGATAAGTGGCTAATCTCCACCAGAGAAAAGATTCCCAATAAGACTCATTAGAAGATGCAAAAAGATCACCATCACTTTGAACACAGACCATGACTCACAATATCAGCCACAAAATGGTCCTGTTGAAGGACTATTGAACACACATTTGCATATGTTGGAATACTCTCATTCATCTTCTTCAGATGCCTCATTCAGCCACTGCATCAGATTCAGAGTGGTCAAAACACTAGTGTCCAGAAAAGCACATCAGGTGAAGCCAATCACCTTTATTTACAAATCCTACTAAAGCTTCTCCCAGGACCTCTTTGGTCCCAACACAATAACTAAAACAAATCACAAAACAGAATCTAACTTTGGATCTCCCTAGAACAATTAAATAGAAAGGTTGATCACAAACTAGTAGAAAGCAAAAGAATGAAGAAAATCTTTACTCCATGAATAGAACAAATTTCTGCACAACATCATTATGGATACACAAGGGGAAAATTAAATACAAGCTATAAAACGAAAATCTTAGTTAACATGCCATTCACAGTGAAAAGATTACTTTTATTTGCATATGATTCCTCTATCTCCATTTAACAAGTAGCAAGCAGAAAGTTTTTACCTGGATGAATTTTTCTGACTGCTTGACAAAAATTTTATCAGACTCATCTGCACCTTCCTTCTCAGATGCCCAGTTGAGAATTGCCTCTTCTTGTATGATTTCCTTGTCATACAGAAGATGTAAAATCTGAAGAAAGTATTATGGTTGGATCAGAAATTTTCTCATGCTCATCCAATTACAGAGCAAGAGATGGCTCATATAAAAGATGAAGACAGTAACAAGGATCATAAAAAATTATTGGAGAAACAAAAATATATTATTTGATGACAAGTTACCTGTGCAAATATTGAAGAATACTCCTTGGTAGATTCCAAGCACATCTCTTCAAATTTCAGTATCACTTCGATCTGTTATATATCAAAAATGATTTTGTTGTTAATGGCTAATAATGGAAGAAAAAGCTAATTTTTATTAACATATATATATGTACAATTAAATGTTTATAAGCATTTAAATTACTGAGAGCAGCTAGCAATTAATGCAACTGCTTCAGAAACTGAATAATGATACTGTTCAAATGTTTTAATAGAAAAGCAGCAAAATGTATTGAATTAGGATCAGCTGTCCAATTTATAGCATATTCAAAGCATTTTAGTTACAAATTAAGACTACTGTTCTTCTAAAACCTCATGCAAAATCTAAACAGATAATTTAGGAAAGATTATTGTATTCATGCAAAATCAGGACAGTTAATTTGTGAAAAGCAAGCTTATGGAGCATAAGTCACAGAAAACAAGTTAAGATTAAATAATATATTATCCCATAGAAGGGAATCTTGAGGTCCCAAAATGGAATGTTTTCTTGTGTCTACACGCACTTGAGGACTTGATTTTCTGAAACAATTAAGAAGCTGCACCTAAGACCTTGAGGACTAACGAGTTTGGACAACTTAAAAAGGGCAAAAAGATAGTGGAAAATTCTTGATGACTATCATAAAATATAAGCAACAGAACCACACATAATCTGTTACCACATCATCAAGTTGCAAGCAAGGAATACAACATATTGAAATATTGACTAAATAGTTCTAACTGATACATGAAAGTATGATTAGCAAGTCATCAAAGAGATCAACATGCGAACCTCTTCATCTATAGTTGATAGGTAGTACTTTAGAAGTTTTTGCCACTTTGTGATCACATTTGCTGTATTTTTAACTAATTCACCTGCAAGACAGTTAAAACCATTCAGTATACAATGCTTGCACAAAAACATTATTAACCCATGCCCGAATATACTACATAAGGTAAATAGTTCTAGATAAAAATAAAATACATTGGTCATATCATTTAGAACTTTAACACGACTAATCCAAAATCATCTTAAATCTCTTTCCCTTTTGGTACAAATAGCACATCCCTTACATATATATGATTTAAGTCTGCAGTTTATCATAGACTGCAGCAGCAGAGTTTAAGTTTTATGTTTTTCTTCTCCTCTGGGTGGCATGCTTTTGGTATAATTCATTGCGCATAAAAGAATTCTACTTGTGTCCTCATGGCATAGTAGAGGGAAATGAAAAAAAAAGGTACAGGAGAGAGATAATGAACTTCAAAAGGATTCAACAAGGTAGTGATGTATAATTAACTCAAAGAAGTAAACAAAACTCCAAAACATTGCATTTTAATGTGTAAATATTTGGATAACTTTTTTGCCACTGATACAATCCAACACGCCAAGTCGCGGACTTCAAATGAAAAACAAAATCTAACATTAAACTGCCATCAACAGAGAAGAATAATATTATATAAAATAAAATGCTAAAAAGGAAAGTTCCAGGGAGACATTAGGATTTAAGCATTCGTGGCAAAAATAACGAAATAAGATAAGGTTTGTCATTCAAATAAATGAAAACCATGTCTAAGCGTGTCCATATGAGGACTTGAGAAATTTCAAACATCTGAGAATTTGCAAACACAAAACAATAGTCTGGCAGGGGGTGAGGGGACGGAAGGGGGAAAGAGAAAACAACTTACTAGGTGAACCATGAGGTGTATTATGTGCCAATCTCATCATCGAATAGAATAATGCACCAGCACAATCTGCAGCCGCCAAATTATATGACAACCTGATTTTCAAATAGGGAGAAATAAGATATCTCATATCTCAAAAAAGTTTCCATCCATTTCACAAAAATGAATGTCCAGGTTTGACAAGCAGGAAGATGTACAATTTCACAGAGTATTACCTCCTTAGGTCTATTAATTAACAATGGGTCAAAGAAGTAGCTTACATGCTTTTGACTTCATTCATGAGTGTAACAGAGTATAAATTACATTAAAAGTGTGTTTACTTGAAGAAAGTAAATGTCCGTTTTCTAACATTACAAAATATGAATATAGAAATAATCATGCAGATATATGGGCAATAAAAATCCTAATAACAGTTTCCAGTTTAAACAGATGGCCTTTTGGCCACTAGTGCCAGTGAAAGATATATGACCATGCATTAACAAATGACCTCCCCCACCCCTTTTTTCTTTTTGTTTTGGACATATTTAATAACATAGTAATTTAAGTTTTAAAGTACATGCAACTAAGTACTTTATTAAGGGCATACTTGGAACATTATATAGAATATGTATGTTAGCTCCACCCAATATGTTAGCAAACTCATGCACAAACAGATAAAAGGCCCTCTATTTTGGTTCCATCTAATCAAATGGACCACACACACAAAAAAAAAGAAGCAGCAATGGCACAAAGACTATTGAAGTGGCTCTGTGTTCAGGATAAAAGTTGTGAACATACCGCAATGAGTTCACTTCCAAGATTATGTTCTCTTCCTTAACATTTTCGTGTACAGCCCGCAGAAAAGTTGCTTCAACCTGCCATAAACATGGAGCAATGACGCTTTGTTTCAATTTTGAACTCTGCAAGTTGTAAACCTACACAACTTACCTCTTTCTCAAACTCTGTGACCTGATAATCATCTTTTGTCTCCTTACTGTCATCATCAGAATCAGATTCTGGCTCCAGCTCTCCCGTAGTAGGAACCTTTACATCTTCGTACGACAGCTTAAGTTCATCAGTAGAAGCCTCTAAAATTTCAGCAAGTTTATCTCCAGGTATTGGAGCAACTGAATGCCGCCATTCTTCTTCATGACCTGCCTCGCTCATCGACCAAATGAAGCCAACCCCACCACAACCAACCTGGTTAGTCACAGCAGTTAGTCATAAACATTAAGGTATTTTCCATTTTTATCAAATCAAGATAGAGAGACAAACAATCTGCCTACTGGCACATCAATGGAAACAATTTCCCATGACCAAGACTGGAAGTCTAATACTGTATAATGTTACAAGAACTACAATTTTTTTTTTTTTTTTTTTTTCAGTTTACATCATTAACATGTCTGCTAAACTAAGTTAACAAATTTAGCTTTCCAGTTATTTTAAGAACCAAAATCGTGAACATATATAAAAAGTATAATAATTATCAAAATGAGAGTAGAAACAGAAAAGCAAACCTCAGATGCAGCCTTCAACTGTGACTCAGACAATTCCATGCTCAATTGATCCTTTAATTTATCAGGAAAACTAGATATTGCTGCAAAATTTTAAGAATTCACAGTAAGGGTACACATAATGATGAAAATCAAACAACCTAAATTCAGTAATGCACATCCAATATACTCCTACTAGATTTCACAAAGTGCAAGACAGCAGAGCCGCATTAGATTTATGTCTAATAAAAATTAACATGCAGCTAGACCATTTAAACAACTTGTATCAATAGACTAATTCAGTTCCAAGATCCAGAACCGGTTATCACAAGTCCTGATGCTATCTTGAGAATGAAAACACAATAGAAGTAAACACCTTGCTTCATCTATAGTACACGTACCTACGAGCACAATTTACAGACTACTGTTATCCTTATGTGATTGTACTATATTTACTTATCTGTGAGTATACTCATCCATACAGCATGAACTATGAGCAGTTCAATTGTAAGGCCTCGAGAATCAAATCCTCATGGTTGGTATCAAAGAACGCCTTCTTGAACTACAGTTTTCAACACAACTCTGTATGCTAGTGTCTGAAGGAGTTATTCAAGAAGATATAGTTTTAACATTGCTGAAGTGTAGATCTTAAAAATTCATCTCCCTATTGTGCAGCATTAGCATTGCTTGGAGCCTTGGAAATGGAATAACAAATAAAAAAAAAATTTTGAATTAGAAATCCATGACACTTAAGTTGGAGGGATTGAAGCACCTATGGCTTAGCTGAGTACACATCAGAAGATGACACCATACTCAAAAGACTTGATGGTCAAAGCACACATCCTTTAAAACCAAGGTTTACTAAGCTGTCATGGAACTCTTTGCACCTAACATGGATGCCAAGTCTTTGACTAATTATAACAACTAGTTTGATGAGATATCTATGTAAAAAGCAGTTCAAAGACATTGCATTTACATATTTATGAGGAGATTAGGGTGGCTACTACAGTTTACATTTTCCTTAAGAATTTCATATCCTCACTCTTGTTCTTGTTATTCATTCAAAAGGACTGTAGCCTAACAATATTCTCTCAAGTATTTTGGTGGTAATTTTGGCTCATAATTTAGAAGGAAATACAGCAAATTGAGTAACATGCCCGCTCATCAAGTGGCAAGAATGTGTGGTCTCACTCCGATAAGAAACATTAATATGATTAAAAATTTTGGCTATGGAGGATTTATTATTTTGAAGACTTATCTTCAAAGTAAGAAAACAGTAAGAGTTGAGATTCGGAATTTGGGACTTCTTTAGAATATAAGATTCAAGTAATCCAGTGAAACTCTGGTAGATTCTTCTTCAACTCCCCATACTCCACCATGGTACATCACTAAAGGCTGAGAACATAACAACCTGATTCAAGAGTTTTTTTTTTTTTTTTTTCAAAATTAATCTCACCTCATCAACCAATCATCACAAAACTTAGCAAATATTAACATACACCACAAATATTGTCAGGACCAATGCCTTCCCATGACAGGAAAAAACCAATTTGATTATCTTCATCTTTTATCTTATAGAGACAGTTCAAGTGAAAATAAGCAAAATAAATTGCCTTGTTATTGGTTAATTTCTGCAAAGTTATCTAAGAAGCGCACCAATCAAAACAGGGTGTGTTCAAACAAATGGATAAGATAAAGGAGGTGTTGATACAGGAGGTAAACAAAGATGAAAAGTGGAAGAATTTACGTGAAGTTTCTATTACTCCACTGCTACTTTCAGCATATTCAAGCTCCTCATCACTATCTTGCTTGATGGGTTGCTGATACAATGATGCCTTAGAGTAAGCAGGAACAATGAAACCTTGTCCAACTACCACCTGGAGAATATCAAGGTAAAAAAATAAAAGAAAAAATGAAACCAGAAAGCTTGGAGTCCAATTACATCAATTAAATTCCAGATCCTGCAGAATTCCATGTGTGCTGATACTTCAAGAAGAAATACCTTGTACGACAAGACAACACCAGATTCAAGTGCAGCTCCTGCCTTTATTATCACTCCATCACAAACTATAGCATGCTTTAATTTGCAACCATCCTCAATGGTGACATTATGCCATAAATAGCATCCCTCAATTAAAACATTAGAACCAATTTTACAACCTTCTCCAACTACTGAATTTGAAATTTCAGTGTTGTTTCCAACTATAGTTGCTTTCCCAATGACAGTAAAAGGACCAATTCTTCCAGAACGTGACAGTTCTATCTCTAGAGGAAACAAAGGAGAAATTTTTTAAATGTTATTCGCAAGAAAAAATAATATACAAGAAAATTTTAAACTGTAGTTTCTTCCGACGAACATTTATACAGCTTTTACAAGAATTTACAATGAACATAAACCATTATAAGAGAACAAAATATCCATAAGGCAAGTAAACAATAAATCAAATTGGTTAAAGGAGTTTTAAACGAATGTATGGATACTTTTCAGTAGCTAGACAACTTGAAGGTAATTTTTATGGCTTGTATGTACAACAAAATGCAAATTCATATTGATCATAATACTGGAAAATAAGTCAGAAGGTTTAGCTATTGTTATGGATGGAAGCAAGGTATAAGCTGGTTTATAGTTAGGCATAGAGGTGGTTCTTGAGTATAAAAGCTGCAAATGACTACAAGGTCATTCTTTCCATAACAATTGTCTCACAGACTCATTATTGTCAACTGGCTCTATGCTGATATATTTGTATTTGCATTTTGCCAATTGAAATTCTGTTTGTTGCCAGCATCATGAAGTTAAATCCCAACATTCTGAAATAACTATTGTAATGAGGTAAACAAGCACCAAGTCCAGATCATCGAATTATCTAATGCTGGCATAATTTCAGTCAGGAAACCTTTCAATTCTATGAGTTCTCACTGAGCTAGTAAAGGGGTCATGGACTCACAACACTGTTGGCTCATTATATCCATGTTAATGAAGTCTACAATTTTAATGATTGGGAAACAACATTTAGGATAAGTTTCATAAAGAGATTGAAAGAATCCTATCAAAAAAAAAAAGAAAAGAAAAAAAAAAAGAGATTAAAAGAAGAGAGGAAAGAAAATGGCACAGGAACAAATCAAGCTATAAAGTTTTATGATTTATATATCAAGAAGATGAAAAGCAGCAACAAATAAAATATATTACAAACTATTCATGCCTTCAAATATACTTCCAGAAAAGAATCCTTCCAACTACAGCCAATAGAGAAACAACAAATGATCTTTGCTATTGGTTTATTATTTTCTTCTTTCTATTTCTACCCTGCGTACTTTTGGTATCTGTATGAAGGTTAAACATAAGAATCTCAAATAGGAAAAAAAAAAATCTGTTACCAGATGCTCGATATATTCCGTGTCTCTCAAGTTTGGTAGAACCATGTCCAGAAAACTGCACATCAGGCACCAAGGGGTATGTCCATCTTTGAATTATGTCTTTGCTCACAGTATCATAGCTTCGAAAATTATCAACTCGAGCAGCATAACTTGAGTGAATCTCATGAGTAAAAATCTTGTAGCCCATGATCTGAGAAACTAAATAAATTATAAGGACCAAATAAGAGAGAGAGAGAAACAGAGAGAGTCTCATGCTTTAGTGAGAAAGGCATACATCATCATCAAGTAAACCCTTCAAAAAGTGGCGCCGAAGGTGTTGATAGTCAAAATTGTCAGCGAAAGTACTCAAGACTTCCGGAGCACAGATGTCAACATAGCAATCCTACAAAAAATAATCATCATAATCAAACACAAGAACTTAGTTATGACAAATTTATAACTTGTGTTTGAAGAGTAAAAAAGGGCAGCAGAAGACATGCACATAGTACAGAAAAGAGGGGGGAAGAAAACCTATTTTTTTAGTGGAGGTACTATCAAGTTTCTATACTGAGTGTCATTAGATTTGAGACCCATAAAACAAGAATGGAATAGTTGGCCTTATACCACTATAAAAATAAAAAAGGAACTGCTGAAGGTTCAATCTGTGGAAACAATAACTATACTGCATCACCTACCCCAAAGGTTGGGAAGGGGAATACAGATATGCCAGTACTTAAAACCATAATAGAAAGAGAGAAGGAAACAGTATACTCATGCCACCAAATGCTATAGAACTTCCAAAGATGGCCAAATGCAATGGAAAATTCTAAACAGCCAAAAGGAAGAACCTGCTTGTCATTATGAAGATAAATGGATGAATGATCAGAAAGCAACGCCTTGTCAAGTGAGACTATACTCTTATCGGACCTATCCTCATAATACAGGAGCTGCTTTGTGTCAGGATCAATAGCCATAAACAGTTCATCAGTTCCAAGGCGAGATTGCCGTGTTACCATAGAAGCTTTTGACTTTTTAACAACCATGGTCATGATAGCATTGCTATCTTTTCTCCTCCTCTCCTTGTGTTCTCGGAGTGCTTCCATGAGTGACATGTTACTCACAGTATCTCCACTAACAAGAACAAAATCTCCTCGAATCTTCAAAGGCAAAAGAACAATAGAAAATCATTACAAAAAATAAAAACAATGAGGATATAAAGAAACTCTAGAATCAAACAAAACAAGGTAAAAAATACTCCTTCAATTCATTTTTAGTTATCAGCCTTTTGCGGTTTTATATATATGATTATAAAAATAATGGAGAATTTATTGTCTTTTTCTTTCCCACTATACTCTCATAACTAATATATAAGAAATTTTAGGGTGCATTAGGACAGTTTTTTTTTTTTCTGAAAAAAAAAAAAAAAAACATCCAATTTATTTTTCACAAAGTTGAAGGGAACTTTTTTTTTTTGTGATTCAAAAATTTTTGAAAAAAATTTGTATTTTGTTTGGTTAAGCTATAGAAGAGTTTTTTTTTTTTTTTTCTTAGACCCACAAAAGCACAGGTGCCATTTTTGTGTAAAAATAAACTTGTTATGCTATGTGTATATATAGTAATCAATTACCACTAAAAAAAGTACAAGTACACACACGATTTTATGTCACATCAGCATATCACCACCCTCTATTAAAAAAACTCTATCTAAATACAAACACTACCTTTTTAGGGGGAGAAAAAGAAAAAGGGTCCAAATGGACCCTTAAACTCTTACCTCGTTTGATACCATGGATGTTTTGGTTTTTTCAGAAAAAAAAAAAAATTAAAAGAACTATAATTTATATATTTTTATATATTGTATTTTCTAAAAGACATAAAAGAAGTAATGAGGAAAAAAGAGGGAATATTATTGATTAAAAGATCAAAAGAGCAACATATTTGAACAATCTCGACCTTTACCAAATTTTTCCTAAAAGCATATATACAGAAGGCAGAGAAAATGAAATCACATGGAAAATTGTGGAGAAGGAATGGTAAAGCATACCACATTTCGCTCATATATCAAACGCAAAGCATCCCCAGCACCAACAGAATTGTTTGACTCAATTGTTGTGACTGAAAAGTTTGGTTGGCCAAACCACTTGGAGCTTTCCAAATGTTCAATGACTTGTTTAGAATGAGCGCAACAGAAGACAAAAACTTCTTCAACTCCAGCAGATTCAAGCCATGCTAGGGTATAATCGATCATTGGGACATTGACCAGAGGAAGCAATACCTTCAAAGGAAAAATAATCCAGCATGATTAACCCTCTAATTTACTATACACCATCAGATTCTCATTTAAACCAAATGAAGCAAGCAAATTTGAAATATCTCATATTTAAGTATATTGACATCAATCTTAAATCAATAGGAATCATAAAGTCAAGACTGAATTGTAATTGATTCAATATTAAGTCAAAAAGAGAAAAATTAGTAGATAGCAAAGATAAAACAATGACAAAATGATGTTGACTTGAAATTTTGAAAAATGCAGTTGAACTAGCAGGTTATAGAGTACTAGTTCAAAAGTGAAAAAAAGAAAATGATATAATAATGATGAAGACACTAATATAAACTAGTTCTGTATGTACTTGTTATAAATTTTAATATCTTATTAGATAAATCTGATAATTAGTAATGTTAAATATGATAATTTTAAGTATTACCATATTATATATTCCATATAATCAGATAAGTAAAGGTGACCTATGCGACAAGGTCTGCAAGTGACTGCTAACCATGACAGTGAAGGCAACGAATTCTTTATATCCCAAACGTACTTAACTTATCAATTACAGGTTATCGCAACAAATTCTCAAGATGCCATTACAAAATCTATCAAAAATCTAGAAGAACATTATACATACACAGGAAAAATATCACCTTGGGGCGTTCGAGGGTTATGGGTCGAAATTTGGTGGTGAAGCTATCAGCCAAAAGAATAGCTTGTAAAGGTACCCTTGCCAACTCCTCCGCGGCATCTTCTGCCGCTCCTCCGCCACCTCTGCTCCCTCCACTCTTTTTCGCCACCATTTTTTTCTCACTATTTCCAAATTTCAATCCTTTATCAAGCTACTGCTATACTTGATAAATATTGCCTTCGAATCAATAATGAAAACCTCTAAAACCCTTCTTTTCCCCAAATTAGTACTCCATAAACCCCTTTTCCCCCTAATTTTCAGACTATGGATTTGATTTTCAATACGGGTCAAGTTAAAATTAAAAACCCGCAGCCGTAATTAATTCCTATTAAACCCCGTAATGCGATTTTTTTTTTTTTTTTTATGAACACAAATTAATTAATTTATTGTAAAAATTTGATTATAATTCGTAAATCAATAAAATTAAAAAATAATAATTTTTAATAAAACTACGGAAAGATTTTTTTTTTTTTTTTTTTTTTGACAAATTGGCTGAAATTGTCAACCATATATATATATATATATATATATATATATACACAGAAACACTTAGTCCATAACTCAAAAAACATACTAGAAGTTTAGCTGAGGTAACATATATATATATATATATATATATATATATATGTGTGTGTATATAAAATACAAACACATTCCAAACAAAAATCAATCATACTTTGTTTATTTGTAATGACTAGGTAATTTGTTTACCTTAAAGCTGACCGCATCTGTAAAATTTATTCAATCTACACAACTTCTGTAACATTATTATATTTCAAAATCTATACACTACTTTTTGCATGGCTTAAAACTACATATGGTGGTGGTTCAGAGTACAAAGGCGTAACACAAGTTTTCTTCTTGCAGCTACAGTTGCTGGAATCACTGAACCTCAAAACATATACATATATATACATCTATAATCTATTTCCTATTCCATCACCGGTGTAGAACGTATCCCAGGAAAGCACTTATGAGGGCTACTATGCAAACAAAAAGGAAGGGAAATCCAACCCGAACTTTTCTCACTGCTTTCTTGCTTCTTAACAGTACCTGTAAAGATACAAAAATTAACATCACTAGCCAAATAGAGTGATAATGTGCCAAGAAAGTTGGCGCTGAAGTTTGCAGAGAAGAAACATGTACAAATCAGGTAAGGGGCAATAATGCTTTTTACAAACTTAAGGAGAGTTTATACGCAGTGTTTACAAGGAAAAGTGACCATATTTACAAAAGTTGAGCTCAAGTTAGCTTGATCTGTTTAAGTGGATAATTATAATCCTTCAGGAAATTAATTTCTTTCAAGGCAATCTTGAACATGTTACCATGTTGGGCCTCGATTTGCAGACATATTGAACACAAGATGTATCATGAATTTCACAGAACATGCAGTTATAGTTTGTATGTCAGGTTTAACCATAAAGTTTTAGCAAAAAATATTGCATTACTCACTAGTACCACTGGTGTTTTCTCTTTGATTAAAGATATTGTTAAAATGGTGAGATTTAGGAATTACCAGTTCTCGTTTTAAAGTATCCCTTTCTTGAATGGTTAATTTCCTCTCTTCTATCATCTGTGCAATAGTCATATCAGCCTGCAAAGGAAGCCCACAAGGTTTGTTAAATCTGTTCCCTCCAGATATTAACCCTTAATACACAAATGAAAAACTAAGTATTGCAGCACACAGTATCAGTCTCGTGAAAATTACCCCTCTTAAGTTCAATAAAAGCACATAATTAAAGCCACAGGAAACTACTGTCAAAGCAAAGATCCATGAAATTATAAAATATCAAATAGAGAGAGTCTATAGAAACTGCAATTACATGGAGACATTTCTGAGGACATGACATATAACAATTCTGAGAAGGATGTAATGTCAGGTTGATCCTGTTGAAGGGCTCTTAACTCCCCTCCCCCACCCCCCCTTCTCATAGAGATGGTAGGGGATACTTCATCTGATCCAATACTTACTCCAAATCAAATCAGGAAAAAAAAAATGTGGCAGCATAGAGAAAGGAGGAGGAAAAGTACCTCACTTAGCCATATTCAAAAAAACTAATTGCAAAGCATATACTTTTACCTCTTTTAGCTTAAGTTCAAGACCATCTATTTTTGATTTCATGATCTCAATATCCTTGAAGGATTCTGGCTCCTCAAGATCCGGCACTGTTTCCAGTTCTAAAGCCTTTGCTTCCATTAATTGCTCACCATTTTCAACTTTGGACTTTACAACCTCATTCACCTGATGCATATTTGAAGAAGTTGGAGGAGAAACTGTTATAACTTTATATCAGAAGAGATCATGTGCATATCTAGCTGTATTTACAAAAGACTAACTGCCATATCTATCCAAAGCAACTTAAAGAAGAGAACTAAAAAATAACCAACCACAAGCAAAGAAACAAGATTTTGCTTATAGCTCAATGTGATACCTGGGGATTTGTGTCCATAACCACTCAAAACACTATCTCATTAGAAGAATCACATACCTCATTCTCCAAGCTGACAGTTTCAACTCTCTTATGAATCTGATTTTCCAGAACAGAGGCCTCAAAAGCAGGAGGCTCTATATGAACTCCATTCATTGGTGATAGTACAGGAGAATGAGGTGCAAAAGCAGGAGCGTTGTTCTGCACTTCAGTCTTTGCTGGTAGCACAGGAGA
Organism: Cynanchum wilfordii; assembly: GCA_025388415.1. Taxonomy (NCBI): domain Eukaryota; kingdom Viridiplantae; phylum Streptophyta; class Magnoliopsida; order Gentianales; family Apocynaceae; genus Cynanchum; species Cynanchum wilfordii. Next base: position 394,359 of record JAHSUH010004373.1, on the reverse strand, counting down.
TTGAGGTGCAAAAGTAGGAGCCTCGTTTTGCTCTTCAGTCTTTGGTGATAACTCTGGTGAATGAGGTGGACTAACAAGGATCACTCTGAGCTTATTCTCTTCAACATATTTACCGTCATCTTTGTTAAACTAAACAGAAGAAAATAAAGATAATATAGAGACTTCCAATATGGTTTCCAGCTTAGTTTTGAAGAGAAAGGACTGAAAACGCTACCAGACTAGAAGTTATCATCTCCTCAGTTGTCCCCACAGGAACAACCATGGTTTGTATCAAAAACTTGTCTTTGCATATCATGTCAGGAGGAGCAGCCCGCTGTGCTTGCATAGTTACTGCATGGACAGGACATAAAAAATAAATAACCATATACCTCCAGAATGATCAAAACAAGTTCAGGATTAAAAAGTAAAATTGCTGTAACATTCAGGTAAACCATATACTTCATTTAGATCCCATGCTTTACCGTCTTCAGCCAACAAAGAATAGATAGGACCCAAGCAGGATGATAGAATCCTAATGTCTAGTGTTTCAATCCACCAAAATGGTCAGAATCAAATACAACTCATGACCAAGCAAAATTTTTGAATTTTTTTGGTTGTGTAATTCCTTTTCTTCCCTACAATTTTACCCAAATTACAGCTCCAGAAATCATTGTAAATTTTAATAAGATCACATTATTGATGTCCAAATAAGGCAACCAAGCATATTAATCATTATGAAGTCAAGAATTTGTGAGCTTATTTAAGCTGTGTGCGCATGGGGGATCATTATGTGCACTGAAACATCAAGGATTAACTCTAAAATGCACGTTAGCAGAAAACAGAGATCAGGTCTCAAAAGACTTGGCACAATGGTAACTGTTTTCTCAATCCAGGCCAAGGCTGTTAAGCTGAATTAACATCATAGTGGCGTATGTTCAGGATCTAGATGAACCTTTATTGTCTAAAGTTACATGGTAAGAATCAACTACTCTGCCCCTTCATATGGTCCCATGAGAAATCCTAACAATCATAGATGAAGGGAGGGAGTGTATATAAAGTCTTAAGTTAGATAGTATGTACTATTAACGTATCTCTCTTTCCTTCAATCACTCTTTACAGAAGAAGTATTCATGATCTTCAGTAATTTTTTCTTTCTGTAACTACACTTCTCCCTCAGCTATTCCCTTTGGAGTATTAGATCTGCTAAAATTCTTCCTTTAACATTATAATTGACTTATACAAGTTTCTCTCTGAAAAGACTATAAGAACTTGTCAGAAATCACAAAAACACGGAATGTCCTTTTTCTTTTGTCCCATTCCCTGTAAACTGAATATTCATATGAATAAAGTTATTTTCTTCTGAAAATGCTTCTCTTTGTTACTCTCTTTCAGACAATTCAGAATCTCAAAAGTAAAATGAAAACCCGTTTCCAAATAGTCTTGATATATGATAATGCCTAGTAATTTCTCCGTGCCTTTTAAGTTAACCACATATTACAGTCAATGAAGTCACGTACAAAGAAAGATATGGAAGTACCTATAAAGTCACATGTTGACTCGGGTTGAATTAGACCCGTGTTTGGCCGCACGGAGTATTTCTTTGGGCTTGTTGTCTTAACCTGTCCAAAAGAATTCCAAAAGCATCCCTTGTTCAGCATTAATAAAAACATACACCCAACTACTTAATATTTCTGCAACTGAACAGTAATTTATCTTCTTGTACCTTAAATGCAACATATTGACTGGTCTTGTTCAGTAGCCGAACAGAGCACGAGCAATGATTTCTTAGTTCAACTTCCAAAACAACGAATAAAAGAAGTTTCAAGACTACATAGTAAACTGATTTAAGCAAGAAACAAGATCAAAGAACTGCTACTGATTCATTACATCACGGGACAATTAAATTATATGTTGATAAAATGTAATAAAACCTGCAGCAATAACTATTAAAATCTACCAAAAGAGAAAGTAAATTGAAAAAGTTAAGTGGCATCACTTACAAATGAACTTGATCTCCTGTGGTTCAATTTCTACAAGTTGGGTAAACATCCCTCTCCTCTATAAAAATATCAAGCTCCCTCCTTTAATATTCACTCGTAAAAAAGTAAGTAACTTTCGGAGCTTCTTCACCTGGAAGAAAAGGCAAAAAAGAAAAAGAAAGATCAAACCTAATAAAGGGCTCAAGAAAAAGATAACTTCTTATGAAAACTCCAAACCCCAAAAATTCTAATTCAACCGCCAAAAACAATCCTAAAGAAAAGAAAAGAAAATAAAATAAAACAAATTTATGGCAGCAAATACACACAAAAAATATACTTCTAATCCAATTAAACCATTTCCACGAACACCGCCGGTAAGTAACACAGTGCTCAAAATTGGAATAACAGCAAATAAGCAAAACCTATCCATTTTTTGGAAAGTAATTCAAAGCAAAACAGAAAGATGCCAAAATTCATTAGGACTAAGCTGCAGTCCTTTGGATTTCTTACCCGCAGAAATATAAAAAAGAAAGGAAAACAAAATCTACAAAAAGAAAACGGAGAATTCAATGCCTTAAATAAAAATCTAATAATTAATCGGCAAAACTGTAAATGCAAAAGATATACCAAGTACAAAAATTAAAATAATAAAAGAAAAGACAAACAATTGTTGCGTGAAATCTCCGTTTCTGTATTTAAATTAAATTAAATACAGTACCGGAAATACAAAAGAAAAAACACGATCCCTGCCTGCCTGCCTGCCAACCTGATTTCTTGAAGCCGCTTTGTTTGTAAACTTTCGGTAGTGTAGAAAGTGGAAAAATTATAATCAAAGATGGAAAACAGTAAATTTGTTAGTTGTGATTTTGAAGAAAGTTGGTACCAGAACTAAAAATTCTGTTGCAGAAGTAAGAGAAAGAAGAACGACAGTGGTGGAAATAAGTCAGAAGTTGCAGTGTTTTGTAGTCCAAGTTTTCCAACAAAGGGTGTAGTTGAAACGGACGGCAGTATAGTGTGGGGTTAAAACGAAGGACAAATTTCTATAATAATAAAAAAAAAAATGAATAATCATTTCCTTTTCTTTCAACTCCCCTTTTTCAAAATATATCCGTTGCATTCTTTATTCTTTTTGGCTAGGTCATTGCATTCTTTATTATTATTTTCAATATTCAATTTGGAAAATTATATTTTATTATTATTATTTTACAATTTATATTTTAATTTTTGTAGGAAGAAGACAATAGACATTTTGACTCCATAATCCCATGCAAAGAAGTTCACTACTCAACACTTGTGCATCTCACCCTCATGCCACCTGTTGTTTGCTATTGCATTATATATATCACCTTATCCCTGATAAAACTTAGCCATATATATATATAGTGATAGAAATATAATTGATTAATTTGTTTTTGTTTTTGTTTTTTGAAAAAATTAATAATAAAAATCATATTAATTTTAAAAAATTGACAGTCAGGAGAAGTAATTACAAGACCGAACCTGTGATTCCAGAACCATGACCTAATGCGAAACAAAAGAAAATGACATTAGTGGCTGTGTTTGCTTTTAGGTGGCAAAGCATGCAAAGATCTAAAAAGGTTTTTAGCAAAAATGAAAATTACGTATATAGTGAGTGTAGTATATCATAATATATTGGATTAAAACATTATAAAAGATCGAATTTATTAAAATTTTCTGAAAAGAGAAAAGGGGAACAAGTCAGTATCATAAAAAGGCTATATTTACATGTATACAAAGAACTACTAAACTTATCAGAAAGAACCCAAGGGCATATTCATTCCCAGTCAGCGTCAAAGAAGCCAGCATCTTTCATTTCAGAATAGTAGACATTTTCCAAATGCAAATCCTCCTCCTGCATCAAATGACATACAACTTAAAATCTAATGTTGATCATTACTTGGTGTTCAAATTAACAGAAGGGAATTTACCTGGAAAAAGTCTGAAAGGAATGTTACATAGAGTAGAGGAAGATAAAAGGCATGATAACAAACAGTAACGATCTCGTTCATCCTGTCAACAGAATAAAGATCTTCAGATGATGTTCAAGAATGACTGAAAAAGTGAAGTAATCAAATGCAGTCATAAATACCAGAGGCCAAATGCTGCTCCATTTGCTGCAAATGCACAAGCCAACATAGCAATGGCATTCACACAAAACATGATGGTAATATAGTTGTAGAATGAAGGTCTTGCTGCAGAAAGGAAACATAAACCCAACTCGGGTCAGTATAGCACATAATAAATAAAAAGAACCAAATATAGACGAACACAAGTAAACTCACCAGGCAACCTCTCTCTCCATCTAGACCTGTATAGAAAGAATATCAACCCATAAACTCCAGTCAGCAGTAGTTTATGAATGACCCATAGACCCCATTTTACTTTGTGCGACTCTTGGTTGGTGTCGATAAACAATGGAACTCCAAATCCAAATGTATAAATTCCCTATAACGGGCACCAGTAAATCTCTCAGTCAATGAATAGTTGGAAAATGCAAGGTGGAAGCAGATAAAAATTAAATAAGTTAACTGATAGTGATAGTATTTTTTAGGTTTAAAACTATTTAACTCGTTGCACATTAAAATCACCAGAAAATGAAAATTAAAGAATCATAGATGCAGTCACAGTCTATGAAATACAACTCCAATGAAAGACATAATGAGGAAGGGTCTATCTCCCTGATATGAATAAATGGTTTGACAACTTTAGCATTCCACCCCCTCCCCACAACTCCTTCTGAATTTCCACAGGGATATTGTCCATTGTTAATGAACTTCTTGAGCCTCTTCCATTTGTAAGTTTGATTACGCTTTGTTACAGATTGTTTTCCGCCAGGCAACAATCTTTGTGGGGCAAAAAGAACAAAGCCAACGTGTTATGATGGCCTCAAACTCACCTTTCAGTGCAGCAAAATTCACCTCATTAACTCCCCCACACCTTGTTTTTCCTCCTCCATCAAGTTTAAGTAGACAAATCCATCTTACAAGTCCAATACAATAGCCAAAACATCTTGGAGCACAAGCAGTGAAGCAATTCATAGATCCCAATGGCTTAGGTCTTCCAAACCCAAATGAGGGCAACCAATATTTCCCATACATTCTATTTATTCACACTAGGATCTTTCTTAAAAGTGTTTGCTAGTTCTTAAGTAAGTGTGTTCCTAAACAACATACTGAACAAACAAAATTCTAAAATTCTAGAGGTATCAAAGTTCTTGATATGTGAATCCAGTATAGTGTAATGAGAGAGAGAGTAATTTAACATTACTGGACAGTACCTTGAGAAATATATCTACACCAACAATTATGCCAGAGATGCCAAATGTACGTGTTAAAGCCTCCTGCCCACTTGCATAATTTCCTTGAAGTAAAAAGGCCATCAAGCTGACTTCAAGAAACAGCATTCCAGATATAGTGAACAAAGATAAGATGCTCCAAGCTACTTCCTTTCCAGCTGTACATTCCCATCCCTACAGTGCAAAAATTCCAGACACATAAACCCGGATTAATCCAAATGTAATAAGTTAACTTGTAAGCAGCCCTGTAAAAGATTTCAGGAACAGTAATCCTTTTGGTCTGGCTTGCACACGTGGGAATTAAAAAATACATGAGAAATACCAAGTTTCTTGTAGATTAAAAATGAAAATGCAATGACTAGAGGATGATCATAATCAAAAGCAATAAGATGTGGTTACAGCCTCTTAAGCAACTAGAAGATTTCTAAAGCGAAACCAACAATATTCTTTTTCCCCTATCAAGAAAGAACAAGAGAAAATATGATGATTTCCATACTTTTTGAATGAAAGGAAAGTGTGAAGTAATAGATGGACTTATTATTCTACTAAGCTAGCAAATAAAATAAAGTTACTTTCATCTCTTTCACTTTTCTTTCTCATATCCTTACTTAAAAGTGGATAAAATGGTAGCTGGAGGAACCATGAAGAACAGTTGGCTTCCTTTTAATGCCATAATTTCTTGTGGATGCTTCCTTCTATTACCAAGTTAAATTTCAAGGAGGAGGTTAAGCTTTACAATTTATTTTTTAAAAAAATGAAGTCCAACAGTTTAAAAAGGAAACTTTGCTACCAAATGAACCCTTAATGGTTCATCTTCCATCAGAAGCCATTATCTTCTCTCATCAGTACGAACTAAGCATCTCTAATCTAATTCAACAGCATGTCAAAGAAGCATGATGGATCGACACTCCAAACCCTAAACAAATACTTCTTCAAAGTAAAGAATAAAAAACTCACTATGTCTTCCAAGCTCAACTTACTATGTCTTCAATGGGCATGGTACTCAACCTAAAGCACAAGGTACAATGTTGCATTGCATCAAAATCACTGTTATTCCTTCAATTGATCATGATCCTCTCTATTCACTTGGAAATTCAAACCCCACCACTCATCCATACTCAACTAAAACATATCTAAACTAGCACGAATCGATAAAACTCCCAAAAAAATCAAATACACTGAGATATAATAAATAAAAAAGAAAAGGCAACATAAGGAAAGACAAACCTGAAGAGAACACCAGACTAAATTGAGCAAGCTGACGACCCAAAGGAAGGCATAATATGCAATAATAATATGGGATCGACCATTTGAGAGCTTCGAAATGCTCTTTCTAGCCTGAAACGCCAGAAACAAGACAAAAGAAACCGAAGGCAAGATTAGAAACAGGTTGTGGAATATTCCATGGCACACCCACTTCCATCCTCCACGGGGTGGAACTGCTATTTGTTGTCCTCCCGTCGATGATGGCAATGGAACTTCTGCAATAAGATTTTCTAGAAGACTTCTCATTCTTCCATCAATTCAAAACCCTAGAATTTGCAATTTGATCGATGATAATATCAGTTCAAGGTTTCTTTGTAAAGGAAATTTGTTGACTTTCTTTCAATTTTGGAAATTCATATGCATTTTGTTCATTTCTTTTTCTTTAAAAGAAACAGTATTTAAAAATTAAAAAAGAAAAAAATTGTAATCTTGAAAAAAAAATATATATTATACGGATCCAAAATATTATATTTATGGCATCTACCAAAATTACTTAACATATAATTAGCTCATAATTTTAATGTGATAAAATTGAATAATATAATTAATTAATATAATTTCTTTCTCTTGTACTTTGGAAATTAATCTGTCTCCTAACAAACAAACATCCCATGAGCACCACACTTTTATCCTGCCTTTTCATGTAGAGAGTGTTTTTCTTCCAAACCCTTTCTTTCAATACATTACTATATCATACATTATACTACGTCATCATGAGTTTGATATTCCCACATAAAAATAATATTTATTTTATAGAGACAATTTATGTTAAATTTGAATTATTTAAAATAAATGACAGCAAAAATTATTGAATTGTTAGTAAAGTTTATAAGAAAATATATATGCAGTGCATTAGAAATCCTAACTTCATATTTTTAAAATTTTAATGGAGGATCGACAACTTTGATATGTATTAGACTACTTTTGGGTTTTGGACCTCCTATTTGGAGGGGCATATGTTCGGTGTGAGAGAAGTCAAACCTTTAATGTGATGTCCAACGATTGTGGTGCCTTGTGTGTCGAAAGTTTTCCTGACAGTGTTGGTCGGACGGCGAGTTTCGGAGGTAAAGCCACGAGTATGTGGGGTCCGGCGGTGCAAAAGAGAAGGTGCAAGAGGACTTGCGGTGTGTTCCAAAGGGAGGCCACGAGTGTGTGGTGGTCCGGAGGTGCAAGTGGATTTCGTTGGAGGGGAAACCCACGGGTATGTGGTCCTTGGTTTGAGGGGAGGATTGTTGGGGTTTGTGTGTCAACCCAAATTTCGCATTGGAATATTATGAAAATATTAGATTAAAATTGTGCATATGCGATTAATTATATCTACCAACCTAATGAGAATAATGAGCCTGACAAACTACAACATAAATGTAATCAAAATTAATTTTGATAAATACTATAGTAATTATTAAAAATAAATAAATATTTATCGAAGGTGATAAAAAAAAATGAAGGAATATTAGACTTTGGGCATAAAATTGCGGAGACGCCCTCTTTGCACGTACATCTTCCCCGTTCTTACCAACCATAACGTCTCAAATATTTTCATATATCACACCTACAAATGTATAGATTTCCCCCATTTTTTTCCTTTTTCTTTCTCCATAGTTTCCATGCTCACTAGACAACATTCCTTCACGAGGGTTACGTGCACCTAAACACCATTCTTGTTCATTAAAACACCTCAATTCAATAAATCTTCACAAAATTCTTCCTCCATAGATCGATCTTCCTCTTCAATTTCTCCAACATGGATGACGAGCCACAATTCCATAACGGCTCCGAAGTGGCTCGTCGCAAGAGTAGTACTAGCTCTAGGTCGTCTGGAAAGCGCTGTACATCGGAGGCAGCTGCGGCCGCCGTGAGGTCGACGTCAACGTCGTCGGACGGAACTCCAACGGTAATTAGTAATAACGGTCCATCACCGTGCGGTGCATGCAAGTTCTTAAGAAGGAAATGCGTGAGTGGTTGCATTTTCGCACCGTATTTTGGTTCCGATCGCGGAGCAGCTAAATTTGCAGCGGTTCATAAAGTGTTTGGTGCGAGTAACGTGTCGAAACTCTTGCTGTATATTCCGGTCAATCGACGACATGATGCGGTGGTTACTATATCTTATGAAGCTCAAGCGAGGCTTTCTGATCCTGTTTATGGTTGTGTCTCAACAATTCTCGCTTTGCAACAACAGGTTCACTAATTTACTAATTTATATATATTTTTTAAATTTAAGGGTAGAAGATTTCATTAGCGGAAAAATGAAAAAGGAATCTTAATTGGGGAAAATATACACCAAATCGAATAATTATATATATATATATATATATAATAATAGGTAAGAATTTTGACTGTTTGTGTTTTTTTCATCAGGTGGCAAATCTACAAGCAGAATTAGCAATGGTGCAAACACAATTGATGAACAGCCGATTTGCATTAGCAAATGCATTTCAAGGTTCAGAAACTATATCACAACAGCAGCAGCAGAATAATATCATTTCAATGTTGCAGCCAGCTTATTCGAATACCTCATCGGTTTCGAACAATAATAATAATAATTTTGTTAACGTGAACAACTTCAACTCCGCCACCACCGGCAGCTTCGACCTGGTCGGCTGTTTTGATCCCATTCATGAACTTCCTCCTACCACTCCACTTGAAGAAGAAGATGAAGAAGACAGTCACATCCCACTTTTTTTTGCTAATCAGATATTTTAAATTATAAAAGAAAATAAAGAGCATATATATATTTGTACGTTTTACATGTACTAATTACACGTAAGTATTAATTAGTTTTTTATTTTTGAGAGAAATAAGTATTAATTAGTTGTACTTACCCAAAAAAAAAAAAAAAAAAAAAATTGTGTTTTTTTGGCTGAGTTTCAATGTTTATGAAAATAAAAATAAAAATAAAATGTTCTGAATTAGGGAAACAAAAATTGCAATCATGACTATATAAATGGTGGACATAAACTTTTTCCTTTTTAGAAAAATTGTTTATTTTAAATATATGAAAATAAAAATAGACATAACGCAATTTTGAAAATTTTCCTAATTCATACCTATTTCCCAATCGCTTATCCCAAAATCCTCGGATCAAAGCTGTGGTTGCTTTTGAAATTTTTTTCTTAATTTTAATTTTAGTATTTTGGAAATAAACTAAGGACAGAGGCCAAAAAAACATGCATTCCAGTTGCACGTAAAGAGGACACAAACAGAAAATGAACAGATTTTGATCTTTTTTTTTTTAATCTCCATTGCTCACCGGATTCCCCAAATAGCTATCGGCTGATTATTCCCGGCGACGTTAAGCAACGGTTTCTCGTCGGAGAAATTCTCGCAGATGGATTCTTAATGCGCATGGAAAGTTTGAGTTTGATCGTACGTTTCAGTTACTTTTTCCCGGGAAATTTTATTTTAATGATTTTATTGTGTTTTATGATTTCCTTTTTGAAATGATTTGAGGATTGGATTCCGAAGAGTACTCTTCTGTTTATTACCCTATAATATAGAGTCATGTTGGATTTTACATAAAATTTTTGTTGCGATCTGCTCGAGGATTTGCTTTTAGCTATCTGTGTGTTGTTTTCTTATGTTAGATTGATTTTTGCCAAAAAAAATTCATTTTCTAGCTAAAAGGTATCAAAATGGACTTAGGTTGGGTACCTTGCTGAGAAATCAGTGTGTAACTGTGTAAGAGAAACAGCAATGAATAGGCAGCCGGAAACTTCAATTTTCTGGTTTAAAATTTTGGTGCTTTTCAAAAGATTAGAGGTGAGAACTTTTTAATGTTATACACTAAATTATATAAGGCATTTCTCAGCTCTGGCATATCGATATACCAAGTGGCCTTTGGCTGTTATTCTTCTCTCTCCATTTCAATATTCTCACTATTTTATTCATAACTCTCTTCTTTCTTGATTGCTTGAATTGTGTATCTCTTGTCTCCTTCTCCATATTTAAAATGTTTGTGGTGATATTTGTTTTCATGACTGCAGTTCCACTCCCGACTAGTTAGTTCTGCATCCTAGAACCATGGTCACATTGTTTAAATCTGTATAAGAAAAGAAAAATTATGTGGATTTATATCAGAAGCCTGCAAGAGATGCCATATTTGCTGCTCATTGTGTTGCTTTCTCAATGTTGATAAATGCATGACCATTTCACATTGTTTAGTTGGAAGTATTAGATGAAGGCAGCATACTAGAACTAAACCTTGAAAACAGGTCCCCTTCATGCTGACGACACAAATGTTTTATAATTTTTTGTATTATCATTCATTCTTTAATTGGAGTTCTACTTCCCATTTCAATTATATTTCATTTTTAGTTAAACATATTTTATTCTCCTACTTCAGGATTTGCAGAACATTAAAGAGTAAACAACCTTTGAAAACATTTCTTCCCAATTTCAGGTACCTGCGGGCATGATGACTTTGTGACCTAGCTGAAATAGATTGTCTGTAATGCTAAGCTTTTTTTCATTACTTCTGTGGTTTTATGTTCTGAATCTGATTTAGGATGTTGCATTTCAATTTCTATCAGCATATTGGGAGATTTTGAAGTCTTAGAACCCACTACACATGAATCTTGGTTTATTTTCCAATAATCAACATCCATACCTTCCATCATGAAACAAAATCCTAGAGCAATATTTCAGAAGAAAACTTGTTCTCCAGTCCAATCTTACGTTCTGCTTTTTTTGTTTCCTCATTTCAATAACCGAATGCAAAATTCATCATGCTGCTTCAAAGGTGGCAGAGGTCCTTTTTGCTTTTGTGGCTCAAAAGTTGAGAGGGGTTTCTCCTTTTTCTTTTATGTTTCTTTCTCTGATTCCTTGGAATGGTGAGCAAGTGATTTTTCCATTTTTCTGTAGACCTTATAATACTATTAAACTTTAAAATATTTTTAACTTTTATGGTGTGAAACTACCTGCCCATTTATAGAATTTTATGCCATAAATAAATCCATTTACAAGATTTTGATATTCTTGGCATATCTAGATTGTGTGCATGCTCACACAAGTACGTACATGGTTTACCATGGGGAATTATTTGCAGGATTCTAACACTAGTTACTTTCTCTCAGAAATAGATACATGGTTTATCAGGATTGAGGCGTTTTCAGGAGTGGTTAGATGTTTGTTGAGCTTGGTTTCAAAGAAATTTCTCATACATGACTTATTATATTTTCTTTGTCTTGTAAATGATTTCTTACATCTTTTATTGCATTGACCAGGTTAACTTTATTGTTGTTCTATAATTCTTTTCCACTGTAAATAGATCTCGTAAATAGCTTTCTTTATGAATATGAACTAATAATCCTTGTCATGGTTATATTAAGTCATTGCCTAAATGGATCGGATCAGACCTGTGCATGTGAGGCACAATAATGGATCAACCACACCAACGGCTGGTCATCCTTCATCACCAATGCGATCTCCATTACATTCACGATCTGGATCAACCAGTAGCATTAAGAAACCCCAAAATACAAAGGCTGCAGCTCAAAGGCTTGCTCAAGTTATGGCAAATCAGATGGCTGATGATGATGAAGATGAAGATGATCTTCTGTATGAGTACATCCCCCCTTCTTCTGGTATTGGGCTTGCAAGTGGAAGACCAACTAGAAATTGTTCTCCATTGGTAATATGCTGATTATGTTCTTTCTCTTCTTTTCAACTAGATAATTGGATTGTGATGCTTCATTGTACAATAAGTACTTACAAAGACATGCAAATATCAACATTTACATGTGAGTAAAAATCATGCAGCCAATTATAACAAGGATTTGGTCTCTTGCTCATTTTAGAAGAATTTTTAAGGTAGGAGAATTCTTTGGGATGGTGTGTCACTTGACATTTTAACCTCGTGTATATAATAGTCCAAAAGGGATATCCAATTGTTTATGTTTGCATCTTAAACATAACATAGATATTTCAATGCTAAATTCCTAGAGAGGAACTGCATGTGGTTTTCCTTTTGTTTGTAGTAATATAAAGTACTTGCTATTAGGTTGGATTTATTTTTTCCTTAATATAGGCTCAAAGCTTTTATATATCTGGTCTTAGACAGTTCGACATCCTGTAGAACAAGCTTCTACTGCACGTCCAACACCTATCCGAGGATCTTCCTCTACTAGCTCACTTGAACAGCAAGCTTCATCAGTACGTACTAGTTCAGCTATTCGACCACCTCAATCAAGTCCTATGCAGTTACCTCCCTCTATCCGCACTTCTGCATCGTTCAGCTCATTGGAACAGCAAGCTGCATTAGCTCGCCCAAGCATGACTCCTACTCGATCATCTCAGTCTAATTCTGTACAACCACCATCCTCCATCCGGACAGCTCTTCCTGTCAACTCACTGGAACAAAAACCTTTATCCAAACATACAACTTCCAATTCCATAGAACAACCTCCTTCTGCTCGTTCTGTTGGGGCTGGAAATCCTTCTCAACCAATAAACTCTGTGGAACAAACTCAGCCTTCATCTGCTAAGTCTAATTCTGCGAGTAGAGTATCTCAGTACAATGTTGTGGAACAACCTGTATCTGCTCGTTCAGCAAGTCGTTCAAGCCTAGGGGGTAAGGCAGTCCCCATGGTACCCCCTTCCGTACCTCTAACACTCAGGTCATCTATATCGGCACCTCAAGCTGAGCTTCAAGCAGAAGCTCGCAAAGAGAAAAGGTTACTCCTCAGCTTTTAACAATTGTAATGGTTTTGTTTCAAAGAGCATACCTGTTTTTAAATTATTTACTGCTCTAAATAATTTTTTTCTTATACATGTAAGAGTAGTCTCTCTTTTCTTTTGCTTATCAGTCACTAATTCCTTTTTGATTCATTTCATTTTATTTCCCCTTTGTTATTCAACTCATAAAGCTATCAGACACTTTTAACAGTTAATGAGCAGATGGAATTATTACAATTTTTCTTTTGTTCTTTCTAATTTAATGAGAGAATGATTATATATGTATATATATATATATATATATATTTTTTTTTTTCTTTCTTTCTTTTGAAATTTATTTCTGATAACTTAACTGCATTAAAGAAGTCTAAATAAATGGCAGTACTTTTGTTTATGATTCATTATGACATGATGATTATGATTTTTTCTTTCTTTCTTGTCAAAGATGTCCCCATCTATTGAAGTTAGCTGTGAAGTTTTTCATTTTGATCTGCTTGAATAATGATCAGATGCAGCACTTTCCTTAGTGTGACTTCAGTGCATATTATATTCATCCTTCGCAATATATTATATTGAAGAAATTACTTAGGGTAAGATCTCTATTTGTCAATTTCCAGGTTATCATTAGATTTTGGAACTTTTAAATACAAAGATCCAGACCATCAATCATCTTCTTCAGCCCTACAAGATGAGGTAGTCTCCATTCATCATGTTCTTTCTGGGTTATATATCTTTCTGCCGCTACTCCAATATTTATGTTATTAGTGAGATTTTGCATTCTGTTATCTATTCACATATTCTACTCTATGCTTTAGACATATCCTGGAAAAAGTTTTAGTGTTGGTCTACCCTATGATCTTCTGGATTTCACTTCAGTATAGTTTTCTATGTTGATCCAATACATTGCTCATTGATATAATAGATACTTCCTATATAATAGTTTTATTTTGGAGCTGGACTTATGTGTCTAATTGATGTTCACCTTTATATTTCTCCAAAGATGTTAATCAGTGTTGAAACAATTGCAGCTTGATATGCTTCAAGAAGAAAATGAAAGTTTGTTGGATAAGGTATATGTTCATACTCCATGTCTACATTCTTTGTCATCCTCCAATCTTTTATGATAGGGAAGTATCATTTAACAAGATATTTAGACGCATTAAATTTTGTTTTGAACCCTTATAATATGTACTTTTCAGCTACGGCAAGCTGAAGAGAGGTGTGAGGAAGCAGAGGCAAGGGCTAGGCAACTCGAAAAACAGGTATCCCTGCTGGAGATTTTCAACATTTCCTATTTAATTTTCATTTTTTCATTTTTACTTGATGATGGGATCAGGCTGATGGTCCCTTTTGTGTAAATAGTATTTTCTTATTATCCTCTTGACTATAAAATATTTAATTCTGAAACTACCATGAGTTTTCCAAAAGAGATGGAAAAGCTCCTGAAAGCAAATGAAGATTAGACAACTTTGAACTATTTGCAAACTGATTCTCATTTCTATCAGCAGAGTTTATAATCCTTGGAACAATGAATTTATAGAATTAGCTCTGTAATTTTTTCCTATCTTCCTTCCACCATATGGCAACTGAACTGAAAGGAGTTATGTTGCTTTACAAGAATTCTGGCAACAGAATGTCTTCACCCTAGTTCTGTCTTTGAATATCGTTTTCCGGTATGATTTAGCAATTCAGAGCTTCATAGGTAATCACATTTACATAATGCCATGCTTCAGGCTTTGTTTCAGTACCTGTTTTTTTTCCCTCTAGGCTAGAGTCTATCTTAAGTTTGATTTGTGTCCTGATTTAAGTTCAGAAAGCCCAATATTACAGTTTGAAAATAATCCTCTTTTTTTTTTCGTTCTTTAATGATTACAAACATAAGCATATTTTCCTAGTATATAGAAGTAACGACCCACCTTCCACCAATTATCTTATCAGAATTAAATTCCCTCCATATTTTTCCATATGCTATATTGCACATTCTTGTCCCAATCATAGTTGGCATGATTGCCAGTAAATTTTTTCATATGAGTACTCTTATACTCTTTCCGACACTCTCTTAAGCTAACAAGGGCTGAAGAGTGACCCTATAGAATCCTGTACTTGGTACAGTGTTGTACCAATAATTGATGCCTTTCAAACATCCTTGACTTTACTGTAAAAAAGTTTGCATAATGATTCGAATTTTAATACTCACTATGTTGCTTAAGACATGGTTGCTTATTGTAGGTGGCATCGCTTGGTGAAGGTGTTTCATTAGAAGCACGTCTATTGAGCAGGAAAGTTCATGCATTTATATATAGTAGTTTATATATGTGTGTGTGTATATATATCCCTGTACTGCAGTTCAATTATATGATATATTCTTCTAACATGCAGGAAAGAAGCAGCTCTCCAACAAAGAGAGGTACTCATTAAATGCTGATTTCAATCCTTACACTGATAGGACTATGAACTTGGTTAGCATGCATACTGTGAGAATCATATCACCTACATTTGAAAGATTCATATCTTAGGTTCCTTGTTGTTGCACCTGTCTATGCGCTGTTTTTTTCTCCATTCTCCTGCATGTTTGTTTACTCCACAACTTTTAATACCTAGTTTAACTTAACTTTTTCTGAATGTTAGTTTTCATAATGTATTCTGAAATTTGTCTTTTAACTTTATAATAAGTGGAATCAAGAATTGAAATTATGATCATCCATTCTAGTACCATATGTAATTGTCAACTCAATTGATGACTTAACTTCATAGTGAGAGGCATAATATATATATATATATATATATATATATATATATATATATATATAATTAAATCTCGTGTAATTCCAAAGCTACAAAAGTGAACATCAAATGTTTCCTTGCCAGGCGGCTTTGAAAGAGGCAGCACAAACTTATGGTGGAAGAGGTGAAGAGATTGCAGCACTTCGCATGGAAGCAGAGGTATCAAGATATGTACACTATAAATCAATTTTTTTTTTTCTCACTGGTTTTTTCCGACTTTCTTATTTTCGCATGCAATCAATTTCATTGTGTATTTATTAATTGTGTAATATCTAACCAGACTGCGAGAGAGGAAGCAAATTCTGTTCTGGAACAGTTTCACGATGCTGAAATTGAACTTAAATCGCTCAGGATACCAGCACTTAGAATGATTCTAACTCAAGACGAGATGGTACATTACTTATTCTTTTAACTTTTCATTGTTTAATGAAGATACTCATAATTTTTATCTTTAGGAGGAGGTGGTCCTAAAGAGGTGTTGGCTGGCTCGTTCTTGGAGTTTATGCCTTAAGTATGGTGAGTTGAATATTTGTTCTATGTCAAGCTTCAACTTCTTAGTTAATGAATTATAAAGACTTTTTAGTTTAATTGGAATTTACAAAGACAAAAATATATCTCAATCATCATCTTATTGTTTTAGGTACCATGTTAATAAATTGTTAACAAAATTGACTAGAACAATTTTCTTTCTGAAATGAGTGTGCCATGGGTGTAATTATTAGAAGACACAATAAAATAATGTACAATTTTATTTTCCCACTAAGAGTTGCTACAAAGATGTTCCTTTTTTTCCTCCAGGTATTCATGGAGAGATAGCTCGAGCTAGGTATGAATACTGGTCAGCATTTGCTCCTCTTCCTGATGAAGTTGTAATAGCTGCAGGGCAGAAGGCTAGGAATGAAAATACCTCAGGTAAGATCTTGGATCATTACTACACATAGAGTATAGGGGGAAAATACTTACTAATTGCTTCAACGTCAAATGTCTTTGAATCTGTCTTTTATTATTTGCAGTAAAAAATGACGCAGAAGAGAGAGAAAAGGCTTTGCACAATTTGAATGAACTTTCTAGAGATGGAAATGTTGAGAACATGCTTTTAGTGGAGAAAGGTCTACGAGAATTGACATCACTTAAGGTTTTATAAAATAATTTCCCTTCTTGAATTAGCTGATTTCTCATTTATGTGTAAATTTTGCTAACATTAATTGCAACCTTTTTAGTCTGATATGTTGGCCTAAACCATTTCATTAGTTTCCTTCTCATTTGAAAAGTCCCATCAGTGTTCTATGTCATAATCCTTTGTTGATATAGTACAAGGTCAATCATACCAAGAATTTGTCTCGGATTATCAGAGTTTTCTCGTCTGAAAGTGACTCCTTTTCTTTTTCATCAACTTTTACATCCTACACAATGGTAGTTAAATGCTTTTACTTCATTTGGGTCATCATATGACCAAAGCAATATTAAGTACGAGTTTTTATCTTTCTACTTAGCATTTATAATTTTTATTTCTCATTTTCACTCATTTAGTAACATAAACTTTCTATTATATGTTATAAGCTTTTAAAAGTCACTTCTTGTTTTTTCACACTTTTTTACCATTAATTCTAGATGGTATTTCCATTCTTGGTCTTCGAATTTTGTTGATATATTGAATGATACTTCAGAAATAGACCTAAAAGAATATCTTATATATTTTGCATGACATTTTTTCCTCATTCTGAAAAATGAACAGAACATTAGTTGTCTCTCGATTTTTGGTATCCTCTCTTGTTATCTTCAGCAATATGAAATGTTAATTTCCAATTCATGATTTCCTTTCGCCTTCCTGAAAAGGTTGAAGAGGCGATTGCAATTGCAATGGCTCGACAAAGGCGCCCAGTTGCAGTGAAACCCACAGGTATAGATGGAAACAAATTTTCAACGTTATGATCATTTTACTTCTAGCATAATATGTTTATGAAGTTGAATTTTGGCTTCTCTACATTTGACCTTGTCATGCACTATAGAATGTTCATCCAATTAATCTAAAGAGTTAAGTGCATCTCCTTCATAATGACATGGTTTCAAATTCTGATTTTATTTGCTGGTCCAAATGTGATTGAACCAGTACCTTACAGTTGATGAATCAATATATATATGGCCTAATACTGGATCTACTGTTGTCCTATAAGCTCTTTGGTTTGGAAGATTTGATTGTAACTTAAAAGTTTACAAGCATTTTCATGATCTATGCAAAATATTGAATGTTGGCCACGAACGATGCAGAAAGTCAAACTAATTAGTCTTATAAATGTTGTATAACATTATGACTTCAATCATAAGAGTCTTTCAAGTAATCTTCTTTATTATTAAGCGTATTGTGTGATTTGAGTTTTTCTTTGGTTTTACTTATCTAAATGGAAACTGAATTACCAAAAGACCCTATACATATTCAATTATCTTCTAAGTGAATTGAGATAGAGAATGTCATATGCAAGACACTATTTGGGGAAATTGTAATTCATGAAAGCTTTATTTTGCCAATCTATTGGACTATTATTTCCTTTGACTGATCTTCTAAGGGGTTGATTTTCTCTATTCAAGGAAATCTTCTAGTGTCTATTTTATTTATTACGTGCATATATACTTTGTGCATCTCAATATCTATTCTCATCATTCAATGTGGATGCAGATGAACTGAGGCTTCCAATTGAAGGCCAAATTTTTTCAGAAGCATTTGGTAAGGACATAGGGTCATTGTTTGACCAGACTTTATCCACCATATTTGTTGCATCCTTTATTCTGTTTAACAGGTTTATTCATTTGTTAATGGTACCACTGATTGAAGATTCTTTGGGGACATAACTCCTATTAACTTTTGGTTTTCACATAAGAACATATCCTAGAATCTGTTTATTGAATATAAATGTTCTCAAAAATATATTATTGCTTTGAATACTATATGGCTGTTTCTTTTTCAGTTCAACCTGCATCTATAATGGCTGTGATGGTTAGTGTGGCTAAATTATAAGCTAATGCCTTTTTTTTTTTTTTTTTTTTTTGTTTTCCTCCTAATACTGACAAAAATCTATACACTCAGAACTTGTAACTTCTTGGGATCTATTAATGGTTTTGGTATCTGTCTGTTCTAAATACTGCATATGCAAGGAGATCATTTCCTTGTTTTGTTTCTTTTTCTCAATCTTCTTCAGAAAGGACAATATGAGACTAGCATTTCTTATTTCTCACAATTGGTGGTTATGTTTCAGAATTGAGCCAGGAAGAGTCCGAAGATGTTCGGTTTAAGCAGGTACATTCAAAATTGAATCGGAAGTTTATTTCGCTCTTTTTTTCGACAATTGCAACCTGATTTTATTTTGTGTGTGGATCGATCTCCAATACTGCTGAGTAAAAGTAATGCCTAGTTTATGATATTTTTGCAGGCTTGGCTGACTTATATTTGGAGAAGGGCAAAGAATATGGGTCTAGAACCTGACATTGTCGATGATCGATTGCAATTTTATATCAGCCAAGCAGATCGACCGCCGACCTCACATGATGCAGTTGACGGTACTCTCTCTCTCTCTCTCTCTATTCTCTAAAGCATGCTGGTGAACAACCTGCAATGTTTATGTTTGTTGAATATCATCACAATTTCAGAAGTATTTTTTTAAACAGACTCTGTATCTTTGATTATTTGTATTGATTTTTGTGTTTGTTAGTTGAGCGTGGCCTTATGGAGCTCAAGAGACTTGGTTTAGAAACACAACTGTGGGAAGCATCTCGTAAACTGATTGATCCTGACTCAGCCAATAAGCCTCAACTCGATATAGAGTTTTGATCCATAACTCAGCCTTTTACTTCAGTTTTATCTGTTTATTTTCTTTTCCCCCTATTTTTTAAAATTAATTTCAGAAAATTTTCTTTTGTTACTTTTACAGTTAAGTATTTTGGTTTGGGCCACTATTTATTCTTTGATATATTATGTAACTTTTGAAAAAAAAAAAAAAAAAAAAGTTAATTCCTTTTATTATTATATATTTTATTGTTCATATCTTTGATTTTATTTATTTATTTATGATTCTTTCACCAATTACTTATTAATATTATTTTTTTTAATATAGAATTTTGACTAAAGAAAGATATTCTACTCTAAAAGTTACATTTAGCAATTGGCAAGAAATATTCACAAACTACCTATATTAGATAACTTTTGATAATTTGTAAATAATATATCTTTCTAATAAACTTATTCTTTCGAATAATATATTATTTTTAAAATGATTCGAGATATTTTTTAAATAAAAGTATATTTTTCTAATAAACTTATCTTTTTAAATAATATTATTTTATAATCAAACTCTTGTTCAATCATCACAATTGTTTTAATTTACTATTTATACAAAAATAATTATAAACACAAAAAATATAAATAATTAATATTATAAATATCATATAAAATTATGATTTTAATATTATCAACTTTCAAATTTCAAAAATATAAATATATATATATATATATATATATATATTATCAACTTGATACAAATTTAAAAAAAAAAAAAAAAAAAAAAAAGAACACAATTTACTTGAATTTAAATTAGTAAATGACCTAAAAAATTATCCAGAAGAGAAAAAGATATATATATTATATAGGAGGGTGACCGTGCAATGCAAGGACAGTATATATTCTGCTTGTACTCTCCACTTTAACGATCCGAGAGCCCCAAAAAAAAAAAAAAAAAAAAAAAAGCTCTTAGGCGGTTGCGCTTTATTACTATCGAGCGGAGAAGTTATTTTAGGTGGATTTCTTGCAAGGCTTTTCTCATCAGGTGTTAATTTGATTAATGTATATTCAATAATTTTGCAGAATGTTTAAACAGATTTGCTTTTGAAAATATTCGATTCTGTTGTTTTTCATCTGGATTTTGTATCTTTTTTTTATCTTTTTAGTAGTCGTACTTTTTGGTGAGGGTAAGTAAGGATTGGTTCTTTTGTCTGATCTGTCATTTTGAATTGAGTCTCTTCTCTTATGTCTTTCTCGGGGATTTTTTTTTTTCCTCTGTTGATGTTGGTTTATCATTTGCAGATAAAATTTGGGATTAAAGTTAAGAGTATCTTGTGATTGGGTCGAGTTTCAATTGTGGAACACTGTCTAGAAATCTGATTTTGGGAATTCTACGTGATTAATTCAGAATATGAGCTTTCCGATTGAAAGGAATAGGAAGGATAACAGTCATAATCGATCAATGAATAGAGGTAATGTTGTTCAAACTGTTCGCCGTGAGTGGGTTCCTCGTGGTTCTACGGCCACCTCCACTGCATCTACGACGCAAGTAAGTCCTGAACTGGCTGTTGATAATGTCAATGATAATGGGAGAAATGAGGATTCAAGTACCACGTTGTTCAGAGGCAACAGGGGCCAGCATCCAAATCAAGGGAGTAACAAGGAAAAAGAGAAGGAAAGGGTTCATAAAAAAGATGCTCCCAAGGACACAAATATACCTTTTCTTGTTCAAGAAATTCTGGATAAGTTGATGAAAAATGCAGTGGAATGCATGATTTGCTATGACATGGTGGGGAGATCTGCCCCCGTTTGGTCTTGTTCTGGATGTTTCTCTATCTTTCACTTGAGTTGCATTAAGAAATGGGCAAGAGCTTCTACTTCAATTGATTTGTCGGCTGGGAAGAGTCAGGGCTTTAACTGGAGGTGCCCAGGTTGCCAAGCAGTGCAGCTCATGTCATCATCAAAGGACATTCGATATCTCTGTTTTTGTAGGAAGAGGCTGGATCCACCTTCAGATTTTTATTTGACACCACATTCTTGTGGGGAGTCTTGTGGAAAGACACTTGAGAAGGAGGTTCCTGGTGCTGGTATGAACAAAGATGATCTTTGCCCTCATTTATGTGTACTGCAATGCCATCCCGGTCCTTGTCCACCTTGTAGAGCTTTTGCTCCGCCTCGAACATGCCCTTGTGGGAAGAAAATGATCACTACAAGATGCTCAAATAGGAAGGCTGCCCTTACATGTGGTCAGCGTTGTGATAGGCTTCTTGATTGTGGGTGTCACAGGTGTGAGCGAATTTGCCATGTTGGACCTTGTGACCCTTGTCAAGTTCTGTTTAATGCTCCATGTTTTTGCCAGAAAAAGATTGAAACTGTTGTCTGTGGGGACACGGTTGTTAAGGGACTATTCAAGGCAGAAGATGGCGTGTTCTCATGTGACTCTACCTGTGAGAAAAAACTGAACTGTGGAAACCATGTATGCCCTGAAGCTTGTCATCCAGGACTTTGTGGGGACTGCAGCATGTTGCCAAGTAAGATCAAGACATGCTGCTGTGGAAAAACAAGCTTAAAGCAAGATCGACAGAGCTGTATGGATCCAGTTCCTACTTGTTCAGAGACATGTGAAAAAATCCTGCCATGTGGTGTGCATCAGTGTAAAGAGATGTGCCATTCAGGAGTTTGTGCTCCATGTCCTATGCTGGTTTCCCAAAAATGTCGTTGTGGATCAACTTCTCGAACAGTAGAATGCCACAAAACCCAGTCAGAAAATGAGAACTTTACTTGTGATAAACCTTGTGGGCGCAAGAAATCTTGTGGTAGGCACAAATGCAGCGAGCGGTGTTGCCCAATGTCTAGTTCTAACACTGCCAGTGCTGGTGATTGGGGTCCACATTTGTGCATGATGTCATGTGGGAAGAAGTTGAGATGTGGGCAGCATTCCTGTACTTCACTCTGTCATAGGGGCCATTGCCCTCCCTGTCTGGAGACCATTTTCACAGATTTGACTTGTGCTTGTGGGAGGACTTCAATTCCACCTCCATTGCCTTGTGGTACACCTTTGCCTTCGTGCCAGTATCCATGTTCAGTTCCTCAGCCATGTGGCCATCCATCTACTCATCGCTGCCACTTTGGAGACTGTCGTCCCTGTGCAATCCTTATAGCTAAAGATTGCATTGGTGGTCATGTGGTTCTGAGGAACATTCCGTGTGGTTCAAAAGACATACGGTGTAACAAACTTTGTGGTAAGACCAGACAATGTGGTATGCATGCGTGTGCTAGAACTTGTCATCCGCCTCCTTGTGATTATTCTGCTGGACCAAGTAATGGCTCAAGAGCTTCTTGTGGGCAGACTTGTGGTGCTCCAAGGCGAGACTGCAGACATACATGTACTGCTCTGTGTCATCCTTTTGCTGCTTGCCCTGATTTAAGGTGCGAGTTTCCTGTTAATATTTCATGTTCTTGTGGCCGTATCACTGCAAATGTTCCATGTGATGTTGGCGGTAGCAATGGTGAATATACTGCTGATACTGTTTTAGAAGCTTCTGTATTGCAAAAGTTGCCTTCACCATTGCGACCTGTTGAAGGAAATGTGAGAGTACCACTTGGCCAGAGGAAGCTCACGTGCAATGATGAATGTTCCAAGACGGAGAGGAAAAAGCTTCTTGCTGATGCCTTTGGGGTCACAACTCTGAACCTAGAATCTCTTCACTTTGGGGAGCCTGCAATTGTTTCTGAGGTTCTCA
The DNA here is from genome assembly GCA_025388415.1 of Cynanchum wilfordii. NCBI lineage: Eukaryota > Viridiplantae > Streptophyta > Magnoliopsida > Gentianales > Apocynaceae > Cynanchum > Cynanchum wilfordii. The sequence goes on along the minus strand of JAHSUH010004373.1, from coordinate 370,851 downwards.
GCGACCTCCTGAGGAAGGACCCTAAATGGGTATTGGCTATGGAAGAAAGATGCAAGTATTTGGTCCTTGGAAGAGGTAGAGGTGGAATCAATGCCCTAAAAGTTCATGTCTTCTGCCCGATGTCAAAGGAAAAAAGAGATGCAGTGAGGCTGATAGCTGAGCGATGGAAACTTTCAGTTAATGCAGCTGGTTGGGAGCCAAAACGTTTTGTTGTTGTCCATGTTACGCCGAAGTCAAAAGCTCCAGTTCGCATTCTTGGTATGAAGGGTTCTGTTGCTGGGAACATGATACAACCATCAGTTTTTGATCCGTTAGTAGACATGGACCCAAGACTAGTTGTGTCTTTATTTGATTTGCCTAGAGAAGCGGATGTTAGTGCATTGGTCTTGCGGTTTGGTGGGGAATGTGTGCTTGTCTGGCTGAATGATAAGAATGCATTGACTGTCTTTAATGATCCTGCTCGAGCTGCTACTGCGATGAGGAGATTGGATCAAGGTTCTGTCTATTGTGGTGCTGCTGTGGTTGCTCATAATGGGGTTGGCTCAGCACCAGCAGCAGTGGCAGTGGCAGTGGCATCAGGTCAAAATGCTTGGGGAACAGTTGGAGTAGCTAAGGAGGGAAATGCTCTGAAGTCAAATCCATGGAAAAAAGCTGTAATGCAGGATCCTCATAATGGGGTTGGCTCAGCAGCAGCAGTGGCATCAGGTCAAAATGCTTGGGGAACAGTTGGAGTAGCTAAGGAGGGAAATGCTGTGAAGTCAAATCCATGGAAAAAAGCTGTAATGCAGGATCCTGACTTCCGGGAATGGTCTGAAAACTCGAGCAATGTGCTCTCCTCTGCCTCTGCATGGAAGGTAAAAGAAGCTCCAATTGCTGCTACAAACAAATGGAGTGTCCTAGAGTCAGAAACAGCTTTTTCAAGCTCATCTAAAGCAACTAGCCACGGAGGGGATATTAGTAGTAGTAGTAGTAGGGTAGGAATTCCTCTGGGCTCAATCTCTGATCCTGGAACTAATAATCCAAATTTACCACCACAACAGCAAGGAGCAGAGGTTGGTGAGATGTCTGATGTGTTGGATGATTGGGAAAAGGCATTTATTTGATTAGACATGAAAAAAGTTTTATATTGATTTTTCATTTGTTCAATCCTTGAGGAGAATAAGGAGATAGAATTCTTGTTGATTTTTGTTTCAAATATTTCATAGTTTTCATTGCTAGGAGGCTGAACCTTCATTTTTGCATCTTTAGTCATTTTTTTGGTAGAGGGAAAGAAGAGAGTGCAGGAAAAGTATACTGCTACTTAATAAGGGAAATGTATTTCTGATCCATACAATTTAATGAAATGCCTATTCTCTGCTCTCTGTATTTATGAGAATTCTTGAACCAGTTACTATAAATTTTCTTACAGAAACCTACTGAAATATATATATATATATGAGTGGTAAATATATATAATATTATATATATATTTTTCTTTTTTTAAAAAAAAGAAGAAAATTATTTATTAGACATTTTGGGGTTGGTGGGAACTGATAAGAGGTATAAATTGGTCATATATTAGAAAAGCCATGTTTAAAATATTGGCAATAAATGATTTTTTTTTTTCCTAAAAAATATTGGCAAAATTTTCTTTTTCTTTCTCACGGTTCATTTTGTTCTCACCCATATCTATGATCTGTCAGAGCCTTCTAGAACCGACTTCACACACACACACACATATATAAAATTACACCCTTCTCTCCTTACCCGAAAGAGCTTGATTGTTTCTCTAGTTTGTTCTTCCATTTCACTATTAAGGCGGGGTGGTCTGAGGTATGGGTGCTTAGTCCATAATTTCTCTGTAAATCCTCTTAATTTCTGCGTTTTGATTATGTTACATGTTTTCTGTTTATTTATTTAAGCTATTCAGTTGTCTGGAGTATTCTTTCTTTTTTTCTTTTTTTTTTTTTTGTTTGTGTGTGTGTGTGCGCGTGTGCGGGGGGATTTTGTTGATGATTTGTTCAGAAATATGGGTATTTTTACCTGCCTTTTGGGATCAGGATTCAGGAAGCAGCTTTTAATGATATTTTCTTAATCTTCTAACACACACAAGAATCTTTGTTCCATTTTCAAATTCATAACTCTTTTTTAGATATACTGTTTCTCATAGACATTTTGTATGATTTTCAAGATTAAAGAGTATCAATTTGACTAGAATATGGGTTATAACCACACCTGGCCGTTGATTATTTATTTGAATGAGATAATTCCTAGACGACCTTTTCCTTTGCAATTATCTGACAGCAAAGGTAAACAAAAGGATCTGAAAATTGATTGTCTAATTCTTCTCTGGAACAAGATAGGACAGTGAAGAATTATAATTTGATGGAGATGCTCTCTTTTTTTTTTTTTTTTTTTTTTTTTTTGTGTGTTGTTGTTGTTGTTGTCGTCGTCTATTCAGTCTACAAAGTTGGGCTTTGGAAAAAAAAAAAAATTGTGGTTGGAATTCCCTCGTTTCTGTTGTACATGATTGTAATTGTAGTTTCTGTATTTTTAGATCACAATAGAAAATGGTGAAAGCTGTTGCAGTTCTTAATGGCAATGAGGGTGTCACTGGAACTATCTTGTTTACCCAGGAAGGAGGAGATGGTAAATCTTGCAGATATTTGCTATGTTTGTTTATTTCTTTCTTTCTATTAAATTTCTCCTTATATCATTCTTCTCTCTTTCACAGGTCCTACAACTGTCACGGGATCAATCTCAGGTTTAAAGCCAGGTCTCCATGGCTTCCATGTCCATGCTCTTGGAGACACAACAAATGGTTGCATGTCGACTGGTAATAAATAGATATTGATATTTATATTACTGTCAAAAAATATAGTTTATATATATGTGAGGTACTGCTCCATAACTACTAAATGTCATGTACACTCACCTAAGACTTTGTCATTATATAATCTAGATGTATGACGCCAATGCACAGATAAGAGTTTCTTTCGCATTACTACTAGGATATGTTGGTTGAGCAACTGAAAACTTGTTTATTTATTTATCAACCATTCATTTTAAAATACTTTCGAGTTCTTTTTGTTTTTTCTCTTATTTGTTGGATCATTCTTCAAATCTGAAATTTCTGAGCTGTGCACACATGCAGGACCGCATTTCAACCCAGTTGGGAAAGAACACGGTGCTCCTGAAGACGAGAACCGGCACGCTGGTGATCTTGGAAATGTTACTGCTGGTGAAGATGGTATGCATGTTCAGCTCTTTTAGTTAAGTTTGTGTATAGCTATGTGGGATAGAAAACACAAGATTTGATTCAAATTCATTAGTTTGGTGAGCTAAGTCTTCTCCATTTTTTATTATAGGGGTTGCAAATATCTCAATTGCTGACAAGCAGGTAACTTTTTTATTTGTTTAATTGCAGGTGATTGAAATTCTTATGTCGTATTGGTTTTTTATTTTGATCTTTATAATTTTATTATTACACATTTTGTAGATTCCTCTGACTGGAGTCCATTCAATCATCGGTAGGGCTGTTGTTGTGCATGCAGATCCAGATGATCTTGGCAAAGGTTACATGTCTATCTCTTATTTTCCTTTTAACTGCTATTATAGTATAGCTTTTCCACGTCGTTGTTGTAGAATAATGTTCAAAGCTCTTTTGTATTGTTAGCTCACATTGTGCATTGTGATGTCCTGATTTCTCTTTCATGCCCCCTTGCTTCTCCTTACCTTTGAGTCGTTCAATCACCTGGAAAAGAGGAAAAAAAATAAAAAATAAAAAAATCAAAGGTTTCCTGCCTGTCAGATAAAAAAGTCTTTGAATGATGAGTTGCATCCCGAAATCCTTTTTGTGAGCATGTAATTGGATTACATAAAAAATACTTGAAACTAGAGATTATCACTTTGATTGTTGTTCAATGTGAAGAAAAAAGAGGGAGGGTAAAGAAGAAACATGAGATCAGACCGTTGCTTCATCACTTGTTCATAGTTACTTCAAAATAGAAGCAAAATTTTATTTGTCTATCAGCTATTGATTGATTTCATCCAGGTGGACATGAGCTGAGCAAGAGCACAGGGAATGCTGGTGGCAGAGTAGCCTGCGGTAAGCATCCTCCAATTGATTACACTGACATTTAACTTTACTCATTGATTCTGAGGAGGAACAAAATTTGGAGGTTTAAAATACTAAAATAGATGGAGCTTTGTTGATATGCATGCATCCCATTCCATGGTGGCAAGTTCTTGTTTCATTCTTTTAAGAAAAAAATGTGTGTGATTAATGCTTGTGCAGGTGTCATTGGTCTGCAAGGCTAAGCTGCTGCTGCTTTCTTTTATGATCAAGAAACTGTTGTTGAAATTCAAAGGAGGAGCTTGGGTTCTGCATTTTGGCCTTTTTTTTTTTTTTTTTTTTTTCTTTTAACTGCACAAATAAATAAATCAATAAGTTGTGACTTGTAGGATTGAGTATGCACTTGACCATTTTGTCTCTGTACTAATTATTAATGGTTCCAGAAAGGGCAGATATTGTGTGAAGTCGACCACGAAATGAAGCTTTCTTCCTTCAGTACTGGTTGGTTGAAGGTGGGAATTAAATGCATGATAGACATGATAAAAAGCATTCCTCAAAAACTGTGTTGTATTTCATGATCATTTTTTAACCCACCCAAAAATGAAAAAGAAAAAAATCTAATAAATAACAACAATCTCTGAGAGAGTTTGCTCAGAAAAGAAACAACAGCCATATCAGAATCAGTTGGATTGTTTCGATCAGTTCCTTTTCAAACATTAATGGCTGAAGACGACATTCCCACCAATATTCCACCACCAAATAGTACTAATCTCCCCCTTTCTAAAGCAATCGGAGTTCCATGTAACATCATATCCGGACATATGAAAATGACGATGTTTCATCCTTCCCAACCTAACACCATGTTAATTTATTGCGGGGATGTGCTGGATCACATGCTGAATTACGGTTTCGTCGAGAATATTCCAAGTGGCACCATGGGCACGATACACTTCATGTATGACGGTCCCGGTCCCCGACGAGATCATTATGTATTCCCCGCTACAGTATGTAACGGTTTTTCTCTGACGCCCAAATTGCCCAGGCTTAAGATTGATGGATTACATCCTTACACCTACAAATCATTCCTAGATGCACTTAACTACTATCTTCAAAGACAACACCCGCAAGAGATATTCATGCTCAGGTAAACAATTTTAAAAAGTTTTTACAATTATTTCCCAAGTATTTCATGGATCAGTTCTGATCATCGACAGTACGCGCGATACTGGTTTCCTTTTCTTCAGATTTGTTCCTGTCAGTCGGGAAGATGAGATGGATGGGACGCGTTGGAATATAGCAGAATTATGCGGCATGACTTTTGTATACGTGAAGAACAGCTTGGACATTGAGGATTATAATAGATATCATCATCAGGATCAGGATGAGGAGGAGCCCTAAAAAGATGATTTACTTCCTGCATTTTTTCTTTTGATTTAGATCTTGTGTTTTATGTTTCAGAGTTCCGTAATCTGTTTGTGAGTCAGTCAGTTTAGTTTATTGTTGTCGTGGTTTTTAATTGATGCTTAATAATAATAATTAATAAAAATTTGAATATTAACTTAGCCGCCTCAATCAATTATATTATTATTTTTTTTTATATTTACTTCTTGATGTCTTTATTATTTTTGGAAAATGCTACATTCGAAAAAAAAAGGGATAAATTTCAAAGTTTTGACAAAATTTATTTATGTTGAAAAGACTTTTGTAATTTTGTAATTAAATGCTCTGTACGACCGTCGTCCTCATATAACTAACACCATATAATAAAAAACAGTTTTCATTTCATTTGATGATTCAATATAATTGACCCTAACTTTCTTATTTATTTATTTATTTATTTATTATTCCCTTATGACTTTTTAAGTATTATTCCATGATTATTAATTTACGAGTTGTTTATTAGTATTATTTTATAATAATTAAAATGTTTAGAGCAATAAGTATTATAAAAATAGAATGGATATGGATGCATGTTGATCATAAATTTAATATCAAGTATGAGACTTTTTTGACAGTGTGCAAAAAAAAAAAAAAAGAGACTTTTTATTATATTGTTTTTTGAGCACCATCATCTCTGACTTGGCAAAACTTTTTATCTATTTTTTTCTTTTTTGAGCAAAATATTCAAAAGAAGAAATTTCATATCGCCAAATTGCATTGCATAGTCAATATCTTCTATTTACACTATATATATATATATATATATATATATATATATATATATATATATATAAATAATTAAATACTTTCTCTTTTGAATATTCAAACTATTTATTTTAATTTTATTTAATTTATTTTTTTTCTTAAGCATCCGGTATCTGAATCCACACGGACTAACTAATCCGGATTTGGCCTGGGGTGAGGGCCTGACCCAGAGCTTTTTAAGCTGACGCTAACCACCTCGGGGGAATTCTAACCCTCGACCATCCGTCCCGAGGAGAAGTTTAGGAGTCCGTTTACCAACTTTTCAAGCTGCTTGGGTTAACTATTTATTTTAATTTACCAATAAAGAAGTTCCTCTCTTAGCCTAATGGTTTATGAGTTTCTTCCTTACCTCCCGACTTGTCAAGAGGAAGGGTTTAAATTTCCCGAAGTTCCAAATTCGAGATATATTCACAAATACAAATATATCGACATTGTTGAGTCGACTAAATTAGTTTGGACCGGAATGATCAGCTACTAATCACAAAAAAGCATCTTATAATGTTATTAAATTTCCCCGCACAACATGACATTTAATTAATCTTATAATGTTTTGTTGGACCATTTTATAACAGCCATAAGTACTAGAACTAGTTAGCAGCTACCATTTCTTTTGGCGCTTTCTCTCTAATTGCGTTTTTCTTCTGTAAAACAAAACAAAAAGGAAAGTATCATTTGCATTTTTTTTTCCCCTTTTTTACTAACAGAAGAAGAATTGAAGAAGATGAGACGGTGGAGGTTGATGCCATGGCTCCTGGCACCATCTCTTCGTTTGTTACTACTCTTCTATTTAGCTTTATTAGTACTACTATTACTTGGTCTGGTGGACATGGCGGCTGCTCAAACATCGACAAATGCAACTACTGATCCCGTTGAAGGTACTATTTCTCTTCGCTTCTCTCTCTCTTTCTGTGTGTGTGTATATATATATATTGATGTAATTAGGAATTGTTTGTTTTATCTAACTTTACGCATGAAATTCAACTGTGCTGTACGTATTGTTACGTTTCTCTGTGTTCCGGATGGGGAAGACGATGGTGGTGGTGGTGGTGGTGGGCGACGTCTTTTAGGCCTTTCTACGGTGGAAATGGTGGTGGTTCAGCCGAGATTTCCACTTTGAAGTCTTTCAGGCTGCCGGTTACGGAGGAGTCTAGATGCTTGACCATTTTTTTTTCAACTCCGTTTCTGAAATTTCTTTGAGGGAGTTGACTTTTCTGAATCGCACCAACTGAAATTTTCGAACTTATCTTTTCACACTACCACGTCACATCTTTAGCGTTTTTTTTTTTTTCTCGGAAAAAAAAAAATCTCCAGTTTCTATTATTACAGTTGATAAAATTATTTCATATACTAATCCTTATTCGATTACTGCAGTAATTAGTTTAAATTCAGCAATACAAAATTTGTCAATTTCATGTTTTATGTTTTTTATGTTATTTTCAATTTGTCCTTCAATTTTATTTTTTTTTGAAATGAAACTCACGCAATACTGGATGTTTTTGCAGCAAGAATTGTGAATTCTATCTTTGACAAATTGCGTGTGCCAGCTCCAAATCAATGGAACTTTAGTGGTGAACTCTGTACCGGATTGGCAATTGATGAGAGCACTGACATCAATGATATCAACCCAGGTCTCAAATGTGACTGCAACTACAACAATCGTACTCTTTGCCATGTTACTGGGCTGTAAGTATTACTCAGTGCTCAAAACATCAAAATTTCATTCCATGAACAAAATTGTATATATTTTTCTTTTTCTTTTTCTTGAATGATTTCTGATTTTGTCTTTTTCAATATAAAATCCAACATTTGCAGGAGAATATACTCATTTGATGTTGTGGGATCAATCCCAGACGAGCTATGGAATCTCACTTACCTTACCAATATGTAAACACTAGATTTCCATTTCTTTTCACTATTATCAGTTGGGATGGTAGGAGTTTTATGAGTGTAGGCTCTAATTTTAGTGATAAAGTATCAATCATGAGTTGATTGTGGGAGAACTATGATGATTAAATTGAATTGTATGGCAAAGACAAAGGGGGTTTGTACTGTTAATATATCTTTTTGCACCTTCCTTTGTTGCAGAGATTTACGTCGAAATTACTTGACTGGTTCAATATCTCCATCTGTTGGAAGGTTGACTCGCTTGCAGTTCCTGTATGTAAAGACCCTTTTATTGATTCATTGACAACGTCATTTGCATATTCTCATGATATGTGATTAACTTGGTTTGAATGTCATTAGGACTTTTGGCCAAAATGCATTTTCAGGGGAGGTTCCAAAGGAAATTGGGCTTCTGTCTAGCTTGAGATCATTGTAAGACTTTCCTAGTTATCAATGTGTTTTTCAATAATGAATTTTCTTTGTTTCTCCCTTTTAAAGAAGAAACAAAATGATGTGAGGGGTAGATGGCCTTTCTGTGTTATTCACTGTCTATCAATCTTACTGTATTGTGCACAGGTTGTGTATGTTATTATGATTTAATTTATGTTTGCAGTAGCATTGCCTTAAACAACTTATCTGGTTCTTTGCCACCTGAGCTTGGAAACTTAACGAGGTTGACACAACTGTAAGTAAAGCTTATTTTATATTCAATTGTGGTCATATTTTCTCTGCAGAATCAGCTATTCTTAACTCCTGAGAAATCTTACAATGTTAAAGTGTACTTTAGTTCTGAGCTTTAGAGCTTCAAATGCCCAATTTCATATTACATGATATATTCCAAACATGTTCATATTCGTTACTTGTGTTATTGAGTCTCTTCCTTCACCCACTCGAAAATAAAAATAGAAGAAAGGACCTTTATATATTGTCGTCGAATCTTCAAATATGATGTTTCAACTTCATTCACTTACCATGTTTTGTTAATCAGATTTCTTTAAATCAAAGTCTAGCATTTTTTACCAAAGAATTCAAAAATTAGTAGAGTCATGAAGGAAAAATCAAGAATTTCTATGTTCATGAGAAAATAAAGGAGGAGCTTGGATAAAATTAAGTGTATTGTTAAGATTAAATTCTGTGCTTAATGGTTTGCTTGTCGTGAAGCTAGAGTCTGCCATATTCAGTATGGTCTCTTATAAGTAATCAATCATATTCGCAAAATAGGCAACAAATTTTTGCAAATTGTTCTTACAAAGTCTCTATTGTGTGCAGTTATTTTGATAGCTCAGGCATAAGTGGTGTAATACCACCATCATTTGACAAGTTACGGAGCCTCCTTACAGTGTAGGACCTTTCTCTTTTATGGAATGCAATAAACACAATGATTGAGGGAAATAATAGCCCACTTTTTCTTTTGAATCTGTCAGTTGATAAAGTTGAAAATTTTTGGGTTTCAGGTGGGGATCTGATACTCATCTCACAGGACCCATACCTGCCTTCATTGGGAATTGGTCACAGCTTAATACCCTGTAAGGAAGAAGCTAAAGTTTTTCATTTTTCTATTTAAGTGCTCCTGTTTGAACATCCAGATTTTTAATTTCTATTCCTTTTCTAGGAGAGACAGGCATAGCATTAGTTAATATTTTTGCATCTTTGCATGGATTTTCTCTTACTCATCTGTTAACAGCTAAAAACCAAAATGTATCTGTAGAAGGTTGCAAGGGAACTCCTTTGAGGGTGGTATACCAACTTCATTTTCAAGATTAACCTCTTTAACAGACCTGTGAGTTCCTTATTTTGTTGCACTTCTTTCTGGAATTCTTGCTTGTTGATCATTGGTTATAACAAGAAGGCAATCATGCTATGATCATGTGTGACATGCAGGAGGATAAGTGATCTGTCTAATGGGAGCTCTTCTCTGGACTTTCTTAGGGATATGAAATCTCTCGGCACTTTGTAAGAAATTTTTAAATAGAGAAGGGGCTACTTAAATCAAATGTATCCTTTCTTTAATCATTCCTTGTTGCTTTTGTTGGGGTTAACAACACTACTCTTTTTCTTTGTTTCATAGGATTTTGAGAAATAACAAGATTTCTGGTTCTGTTCCTTTGGATTTTGAAGAATATAGTGGTTTATTACGTTTGTAAGTCATTTGTTATCTGGTTTATTATTCAATTGTTATTTAGTGAGCAATGATGTGCTCAGTGATTGGCTTATTGAATATAAATCATGAAATATACTACTTGTAAAATAAGTGTTGTGTCAAATAACTCGCTCATTATCTGGAGTTGGTTACAATTTTTTGTAGTTATGTTGAAATTTTATATATATATATTTCTTTAGGTAAGGTTTCGTAATTAACAGTCACATCATTGAGATTTAGTATATTATATTTCTCAGGGATTTGAGCTTCAACAATTTGACTGGAAGTATTCCTGAATCACTTTTCAATCATAATTCTCTGACTCATGTGTAAGAACTATTTCACACATTTTTTCAGATTCTAGTGCTTTATAAATGCTTGAGTATCTTCCTTCTTTCTGTCCAGATTTCTAGGTAATAACAAGTTAACTGGCTCTCTGCCTCCACAAAAGCGTCCAAATCTCCAAAACATGTAAGAGCCTTTTCTCTTTTGCTTACTACTAAAGCATTTCAAAAGTAACATCCTTGCAGTGGTGATTCTTTACTTGTTTTTTTTGTCTAGAGTGTCATGGAAACAGGAAGGATAAAATAGCATGAAAATTTGAGCATTGTTCTTATTTCAAATCCTGTTATTCTTTCGGAAATCTTATGAGAATATTAGCTCTTACAGACAATGGAAATTTTAATATTTTGGTTCATATAATGTGTTTCTCATGATGGTGACTCATATTCATAGTTTTCCTCTATCTGTCCTCCCACTGTGGAGACATGCAAAAGTAAAATAAATTGGGGTCCTAATAGTTCTTTTGTTTACAATGATTTCTCATACGATCCCCGGTATATATAAAAGAAAATCTTGAGATCATCTAAATGTCTTCCCTCTATGTCTTCGGTTATTATAACAATTTTTGGTGTCACAAGCGGTATGAGCTCCATGGTGTAGAAAGGGTTCATGACTAATTAACCTAGGTCGTATTTCAACTGAGGCTCTGTTAAACGGTTAATGACATCGAGACGATCTAAGTTGCTGATGTAAGAATATTGTTTCCAAGTTTTGCTAGACCTATGTGTTCATTATGGTATCCTTTTTACTGCTCAAAATATTTTTTCCTGAGGAGGGCTTTTTGACATGTGATACAGGGTCACACTTTTATATATGAAAAATAAAAGTTTTAAACAAATGTTATAACTTTGAGTTACATTGGAACCAAACCACCTAAATATCACAATGGCGAATGTTATTAACAGTTTGTTATTATGTTTTCCTGCAGTGACGTATCATACAATGAATTATCTGGGAACCTTCCTTCATGGGTTGGTGAAGGAAATTTGCAACTGTACGCATCTAAAGGATATGACCTTTATTTTGGATCTTAGTTTGTGGTTGTTTTGATAACATTAAGAACTTTTTCTTATTTTTCAGTAATTTGGTCGCCAACAACTTCACAATTTCTGATTCCATCAACAGGTAATTGTCAAACATACTTACCCTTACTTTACATACCTGGTACCTTATTAGAATTGTGTATCATTGACATATTACAGTATTTAGTCATTATCCTTCAAGTCCAAGATGTTGGGTTCTTTTGTGGTCATAATGCAAAGTAGAGCAAGAATCATGCACATGCCATATAGTTCACGTCAACCTACAAATGGCATATTAAAGCATCAACTGTAAGATCTAATATTTGTACTATACAATCTGGGTTTAAAAGAAGCATGTTGTGTGAAAAGCCATCTTCAGTGTTGGTAACCAATTACTATATGAGTCCTGCTCTAGGAAGCAATTGCAACTCTTAATCAGGCACACCAGGAACCCCCACTCCCCACCTTAAAAAAAAAAAAAAAAAAAAAAAAATTTCTACTTCATGAATAGGATGGAACAATAAGTGGAAAAAGTTATTTCTATCGTTTATCTCAAAAATATTATCTCCCCTAGTTGAGTTTCCTTTCTTTTGGTTTAAATTCAGAAATCTGCCTTCAGGACTGCGCTGCCTACAACGGAATTTCCCTTGCCGTCGAGGATCCCCAATTTGTAAGTAATATTGAGGAGACCTTAAGTGGCCATTTTTCTCTGGGAGTATTTCTGAATTTGCTACGAGTACGGTGTGTATTATAGATTTCTCATGTTTATTCCAAGACTTACATGCGTGGTTCAAGAAATTAGATAAAAGGTGTGGGGAAAATAAAGAAATATTTTATGTTTGCAAGAGCAGTTAGCAAATTCAAATCTGTCTTTGGAAAATATGAGGCTAAAAGTTTAGTTATCAAACTCTTTTACATAGATACGCATACTTGCAAACCTTAATTATAAAATTGATGTAGAAATATTGTTGTCCGAATAGTTATGATAATAAGGAAAATAATAAGTAGGCTACCATATCCATCAGTAAAATAAGAAGTAAAAATGTATTTATTTCATTGTTCCTTGTGAGCTATATTGTAAAGTTGGTTTTCTGGTTTTATTATGGTAAACAGACTCTGAATTCACAATCAAGTGTGGTGGACCGGAGATAAGGTCTGCTGATGGGATTGTTTATGAACGAGACAATGAAACCCTTGGTCCAGCAACATATTTTATGACAAGTAGCGGTAGATGGGCAGTTAGCAATGTTGGTCTTTCTGCTGACAGCCCTAATCCAAAATATATAAGCACCTCTTCATCTCAGTTCACGAATACTCTGGATCCTGAGTTGTTCCAGACTGCACGTGTTTCAGCTGGATCTCTAAGATACTATGGTTTAGGCCTTGAAAATGGTAATTACACTGTGAGACTGCAGTTTGCTGAAGCAGAAATTGAAAATGGTCCTGGTACTTGGAAGAGTGTTGGAACACGTTTGTTTGATATATATGCCCAGGTACGTGAATAACTAACTAGTTTTTTCGTTATATATATTTATCGAAGGATACAGATTTATGATGGAATCAATGCTCAATGCATCTTTAGTATCTTTTAGAAATTGATGAAAACATGCATCTTGTCTTGTTTTTGCAAAGTTCTATAAGGTGCCTTATATTATATGTATGCTTGTATTTTTTGAAGTTGGTTTAACTTAAAAATTTTGACTTTCCTTTAAACTGAAATGTCATTATATGTTCTTATTCATGAGTTATTGGGAGAAACTTGGATGCAATAAAATGGATTATGTTGTCATTCATTGTAGGGAAATCAAGTGGAAAAAGATTTTGACATTAGAAAAAATGCTGGGGGAAGGTCTTTAGCTGCTGTCAATCTGGAATTCAAAGCTCTGGTTTCTGAAAACTACCTTGAAATCCACTTTTTCTGGGCTGGCAAGGGATCTTGCTGCGTACCTCTTCAAGGTGTATATGGGCCTTCTATTTCTGCAATCAGTGCCACCCCAGGTAATTTGTTAATAAAGATTGTTTCCTGCGTAATTCTAAACATGAAACTCATTTTAGTAAAAGGTGTTCTCTTCTACAGATTTTGAGCCTACAGTTAGTAACAATCCTCCCAGTAGTAAGAAGAACAATACTGGATTGATAGTAGGGATTGCTGTCCCTCTGGCACTTGTAAGCTTTCTGTCAGTCTGTGCTGTGTATTTTTTCATTCAGAGAAGAAAAAAGCAGCAATATATTGAAGATGAAGGTAAGAGAAATGGAAAAAGAGAAAAATTTACAAAACATCTTTTAGTAGATTTGCAGAAATGTCACTGCAGCCTATGCCCTCTTTAAAACTTTCATATCAACTGTTTATTTGTCTTGCTTGGGAACTATATTTTGAAATATTTGTTGTATATTATAATCACTGCAATCTTGAAGGTGTTCATATCAAGAAAACCTTGTAGAAAAACTTAGAATAATCTTCTGCATATTTTGCCATCAAATCCTTAACTCTCTACCATCTTCATATATTTTTATCTGTTTCTCTTGGTCATGGTATCCTCCTTTACAGCCATATACATACGTAGATCTTTTCTCACTGATCTTTTACAAACAATCAACATGTAGTTACCTTTCAAATAACCATTCTACAAAGGGTGTCAACCTGTTATCAAGCATGCACAAGCATTGTGATTTTCATCAAAAAGATGGATAGCTTGGTAGTGTTGAGAATTGAAATTTTGATTACTTGCCTGCTTCAAGCCTCTGACTTTTTCTATTTTATTTGCAGAGTTCTCAACTTTAGATGCGAGACCATACACTTTCGCTTATGCCGAACTAAGAGGTGCAACAAATGATTTTAATCCTGCTAACAAACTTGGAGAAGGAGGATTTGGACCTGTTTACAAGGTAACTTTGCTTGGATAATCAGGCACTAGTATCTGGTGAGGACTTCCAACTTTAACCAAATTGTGCCCGCTTTGTACAAACTATGCCAACCTTATACATTCATAAAATAGAAGAATATAGTATTCAGAGAACCAGATAAAATAATGATGTTGCTGTGACTCAGAATTCAGTGGAGTTCCTTAGTTGCTCAAATGCTAGATAAGGAGAATTTTCCTTCCTCTACTTTCACCTAAAAATTCACCTAAAAAACATTAAAAAAATTTGGACCTCTCTCAACAGCATCATGACTGGTCAGGTTGGGGAGTGTACATACTAGGATTCTTAAGTAGTTGTTACATGGGAGCTAGTAACCTGATCAGATTAAGCTTGATATGACAGAATTAATCACACAATAGGATGTTTAACAATAGACTTTCTTAGATTATAACTGTAGCCCTCTGACTTGATATTGTACAATAGATGTAGTGATATTTGTGTGTTATTTTTGTGATCAATAGGGAACACTGAATGACGGGAGAGAGATAGCTGTTAAACAACTCTCTGTAGCATCTCATCAGGGGAAAAGCCAGTTTTTGGCAGAGATTGCTACTATATCTGCTGTGCAACATCGTAACCTTGTGAAACTCCATGGATGTTGCATTGAGGGAGATAAGAGATTGCTTGTTTATGAGTATCACAAGAACAAGAGTCTTGATCAAGCACTGTTTGGTATTTAGATGAAACATCCTCACCACTTGCATATATGTTTTGACTAGTCCTTTCAGGAAAAAATTCATATATTTTTGCATCAATGTAACAGGTAGGAATGATCTATATCTTGACTGGCCTAGACGTTTTGAGGTATGCCTTGGAATAGCAAGGGGTCTAGCCTACCTTCACGAAGAATCACGACTACGCATAGTACATAGAGATGTGAAAGCCAGTAATATTCTGCTAGACTCTGATCTCAACCCCAAAATATCAGACTTTGGCTTGGCCAAACTGTATGATGATAAAAAGACCCACATAAGCACCCGTGTTGCAGGGACAATGTAAGAAACATGAGAGTGAACATCTGCTATGGATGTTATGTCCATTTGGAATACTAGAATTATCATTTGCTAACCTCTCTTATATTCTTGTTGATACAGTGGATACCTTGCACCAGAATATGCTTTGCGCGGGCACCTCACAGAGAAGGCTGACGTGTTTGGATTTGGAGTTGTAGCTTTAGAGATCATTAGTGGAAGGCCAAACTCTGACGAAAGTCTAGATGAAGATAAGATATATCTTCTTGAATGGGTAAGAATTCTTCACAGTACTAACAATATGCTAGTAACTTTACCTCTCATATGATTTTTTGATGCATTTGTAGACAATAGTTTTATCCTAGAAGATATGAATTTAAGATTTGCTATTAGAAGGAGGTTTATGGGGTATTGCAGAGATAATTTAATTAATGGAAATGGATCCTTTAGCTAAAATCCTAAAAGATTTTGATGATTTTTCAATGAGAAAATCCTTTGGTAGTAATTCAGAGGTTCTAGGAACATTAATGAGCTACTCTTAGTTTATGCATGTTTTTGAAATCACGTCTTCCATAAAAAGGTGCTAAAGAAAAGAAACTAGTGGTTTCCTTTACCCGTATTGTTATATTTCTGTACTTTTATCTCCTATAACCTTCTGCTTTACGTCAGTCTTAACCATTTTGGCCCTTTTAGGCTTGGCAACTTCATGAAACTAACCGGGAAACTGAGCTAGTGGATCATAATTTGTCTGAATTTGATGAGGATGGAGTAAAGAGAATTATGGGAGTGGCTCTTTTGTGCACTCAAACATCCCCAGCATTACGGCCTCCAATGTCCCGTGTTGTAGCAATGCTTACTGGAGATACAGAAGTTACTACTGTTGCTTCAAAGCCTGGTTACCTGACTGATTGGAAGTTTAAAGATGCAACAACCTTTTTAAGCAGTGGAAATTCAATACCGCAAGACATTAATGTGGCTGACACAGACACGAACTATTCTCCATGCAACGTTTCTGAACCCATGCTTCGCGAGATCATTGGAGATGGAAGATGAGTATTTATTACTTTTTTCGTTGTTTGTTTGAATCTTCCATTCTCTATGTTTCTCTTGTTACTTGTTAGACACACAAGCATAGACATAGACATATATAGAGTGCCACGGGACATGTCTAAATTGGATGTGTGTATATATACCCCCACACTGTGATAAAAATAACTGGTCATGTATAATTTGGATGTATATATATACCACAACCATGTGAGAAATCTAGGAGAAGCAAAAACATCTCCTGAGTCATTTGTCATCTTCAGTAGATACCTCGTACATATTACCACCTTAGCATGGTACTAGAATTAGGTTTCTTTCATATATTTTTGTTTGCTTCCTCACACATATTATATAATTGAATGTGAATTAACTAGGTGTTGACTGGAAAACCTCCCCACCCTCTATGTTTATATATATATATATCTTCCCCTTGAATAGAAAGGAGATTTATGATAACTCTAATTTGATCATTGTGTTGTTCTTGAAGATTATGATGAATAAAGAAATAATAGAGTTTTATGTTATTTAGATATATATATCCACACATACACTTAAACATCAAAACATAATAATTATTATAAAAGAGAGAAAATTGGATGGTCAAAACTTAAAACTAACAGTTGTAAAAATAAGAGCAACTTCAAGTTCTTGAATCTCACCATAAAGACGACAAGGCATTTTGAAGACATTATTTTCCCTAAGAACTACTGTTGCCTTCTTTCCCATTTCTTCTTCAAACCAATTCATCACTTTCTCCTCTTCAAAATTCCCTTCCATTCTCACTGTTCCCATCTTCAATTCTACATCTACTCGTAAAACTCCTAAAAAATAATAATCATCATAAAATAGATAATTTGACTATATAATATATATATATATATATATATATATATATAATATATATAGGCTTTCTTGTGGATATATATATACATTAATAGGATTCAATCTAGAATTAACAGGGGAAAAAAGAAGTAAGTAAGTGTTATATACCTGGGATACTACTGAGAGACTGTGAAATCTTCTGGGCGCACTCACATTCCAAGTGAGGGCATGCTTTATTTCCTTGCAGTGAAAGAGAACTTTGAACCAGTCGATTGTAATATCCTGCAGAAAATTTAAATTTACATCTCCAACACAATTTTTTTTTCAGGATATATATATAATCTTGAAAGAAGAAGAAACATATATATATATATATATATATATATATATATATATACCTTTAGCTTTGTCAACAAAAGCATTGATTTCAGGTCTGGTATACTCACAATTACATCCTAAATTATCATAAATTTGCTTTCTCCACATTTTAAGTTAATAACTTAAATCTCCGAAACTACTTCTATATATATATATAGAGAGAGAGAGGGAGATTTAAGAATGATTAATTTTATTTATTTATTTAATCTCCAGTTGTTCTGTTATCCTATTAGAACTCTTATGTATTTTAAACTCTTCTAGTTAAACGCAAATTTGTTATTATAGATGCCTCTAATCATAATAAATTAAATTAAATTTGATAAGTAATTTAGTAAAAATTAAATATTAATAAAAAAGATAAAATTTGAATCTTGATCCTTTTTTTGAAATTAGTTGAGATCAGGTAAGTATATGAAGATTTCTTGTGACTAAAAAAATAAAATATAAAATTCATAGTGATGAACTATTGTGTCTTCAGTCTTCTTTCTCCCTCTACTTTTTGGTCCCAAAAATCACTTACGTTTGTTCTTCGGTCTTATACCATACTTTGTTTTTTTCCTTTTTTTTTTTTTTTTACGATTGGGTCTTATAGCAGACTTTTTTTTTTTTTTTTTTTTGGAAAAAGAAAAAGGGTGGAGTCAAAGATTAAGACTTGATGCTATATCCCCACTAAGGAACTTAACTTAGAGAATGTTTCGTTTGTTTGTATAAGGGTCACAGCTCGCCGAGATTAAGCTCAACTTGGTCACCCTAGCTCCATCAGCCACCACCAACCCATAATATTTCCAAAGAATTGACAAAATTCTACATCTTCAGTGAAGTTCGAACATTAGGTGTTCATGTGAGCATGTGGTACCCGACCATCATGCTGGTGGTGGGTCTTATAGCAGACTTGGTCAAGTGAAATAATACCCATTAATATTCTCCTACCATTTTTTTCTTTAAACAAAACTTTAAATTGTCAAATCAATATATACATATTATTACAAAAATTATTCTTCGAAGTATCACATCATCGCTCGTTTAGGAAACTACTACTGAATAGTGAATAGTTATTAAATAGAAACTTATTTAGAAGATTATTGAACGATTATTAAATAAGAAATTTTTATTTTAGGATGTATTTTAAACCAATAAAATCTACTTGAAATGAGATAAAAATAGTCAATATCCATAAAATAATTTATATATATATATATATATCTAAATTTTTTTATAAAAGTTTGTGTTCAAAGACTTCTAAATCTTGATTATTAAAAAGGAAAAAAGACTTCTAAGTCTTCACAAAGAAATTTCAAAGTCTTCTTGGGTTTACAAGTCCCCCTTTTGGTTCACTATATATATGTATATGTATGTATGTATGTATATGAGCTAAGAAAAGTGAGCAGTATATCTATCCTTTTTTTTTTTTTTTGAAGAAAATGTTTCTGATGAGTAAGAATTTTTTATCATTCAAATTTACTTTGTTTGTCTTAATTTATTTGAATATTGTAGTAGCATTTTCTCATGGATCATCATCAAACAACAAAGCAGAAAAGAAAAATTTCCATATTCTTAACCTTCATTCCCCTGTGTTGTTCAACCACAGTTGCTCTGCTCATAAAACTGGCAAGTGAAATTCTCTCTTCTCTCTCTCTCTTTTAATTGGTTTATTTTGGTTGTAGATCCATAAATGTGTGTATGTGTGTGTATACAGCAGGAACGGTAGCTCACAAGATGGAATTATTATATGCTTATGGTCCCTGTTCACCATTTCCCAATTCTGTTGAAGTTCCATCCAAGGATGAAATGCTCATCAGGAATGAAGGAAGAGTCCGCAGAATAAATGGCCGGAGCCCTAACTCCCAATCCCATTCTACCATGGATGAATCAGACGGAAAATCACTTGAAACTGCTCCTTCATTAGGTGACGCTGGACAATACATTACTACAATCGGTCTCGGCACACCAAAACGTGATTACAAAGTGATGATTGACACTGGCAGTGATTATACTTGGGTACGTTGTACCCCGTGCTCGAAAGGTTGTACTTCCGCCATGAGTACTTTATATGATCCTCTGAAATCTGTGTCCTATAGAAACGGTTCGACTGAATTCAGCCAAGCGTACGGTGACAATTCTTTCACCAAGGGAATTTGGAGCTACGATAGATTGACACTTGATCCGAATCAAGTGATGAAAGGGTTTAGGTTCGGTTGCGGTAAGATAAATGTTGATACACACAACGATTTTGCTCGCGCGGCAGGGGTTCTAGGTCTTGGAAGAGGTGATTATTCTTTGATTTCTCAATCTTCTAATGAATTTCGCAAGATTTTTGGATACTGTCTTCCTAAATCACAAAATTCCGATGGGTATTTGCTTTTTGGGGACGAGGCAAAAAGAAGAATCTCATCTCCATCTAGTGCTCTGCAATTCACGCAGCTGCTCACCGACCATACAAAATTATCCGGGAAGTATTTACGTGATTCTTTATACTTCCTGCAATTAATTGGCATCAGCGTCGCAGGAAACAAGCTGAATATTTCGCCCGAGGTATTCACCTCGGTGGGAACGATAATCGACTCCGGTACCGTGGTTTCTCACCTACCGAGAAAAGCTTACGTCGCATTAAGTTGGGCTTTTAATCAATCTATGGTTGGGTATCAACGTGCGAAGCCACCACCGGGGGAGGTGCTCGACACTTGCTTCGTCGTCAAAAGAGGCCGGAGTATGGTAATCCCCTCGGTCACTTTCCATTTTGCCGGAGGGACTGATGTTGATCTGGATAAATCGGGAATTGGATGGACTTCAGAGAAGAAAAATAATAATATATGGTGCTTAGGTTTCACTGCATCAGAAAAGGAAGGTGATCTTACCATAATTGGAAACACCCAACAGAGAGAAATGGAGATTCTATACGATATAGATGCCGGAAAGATTGGGTTTGGCCAGAAAAGTTGTGCCCATTATTAATAATAGCCAAAATGACCGTTTTGAATTTCCTTTTCTTTCCTTTCCTTTAAAGATGGAACCAGATAACCGTTCTTGTTGGACTCTGGTTCTTTTCCGGTAAGCATTTAATTTTTTTTTTTTTTTTTTTTTTCCCCTTAAATGTACATTTCTTCTAAAATATATATATAATATATATATATATATATATATCCTATAATTTTCTGTGATCCATTATGGGATGCTGAGCAGTAATACTATTAAAAGTGGGATTCCTTTTATATATATATATATATATAAATGTAAAAAAGAAATCTTTTTTATAATTATGCTTAGAAAAGGTGTTTCCATTTTTCATTGTTCCCCACTTTTGCTAAGATTTTTAATCTTTAAATAGAAAATTACGTAAAAGTTATTTAATTTATTGTTTCCCTTAGATTTTGGATGATAATGTTACTATTTATGGAAGGTGTATATGATGTATGCATCACTTGTCTATTTTAATTTAAATTTTTTTATTGGGAAAAAATAAAAATCTTTATTTAAAAAAGGAAATTGTGAGCCCTACATGTTTCCAAATTTAATATAATAATAGTTATTGAATAATTATTGATGATCCAAGATGGATTATAATTAAAGATATATATATATATATATAATATATAATTATTATATTTGTTAATTTATTTCAACATCCAATAATATTTATTCAAGCAGCAGCACGTACGATATATATATATATATAAGGATGGAAGTAATTAATTAATTAATGCCAGAATAGGCTTTGAGTCTATCAGGACCCAGAAGATTAGCTCCTTCCGACAAGGCAAAACCAAGCAGTCCATAATGCTGAAATGGCTTGTACAGTAAGGGGTGTGCTTCGTCCACCATCTCTTTCGGTGCTTCTACTGTTCCTTTGTGCATGAAGAAGAATCCATTTGAATACCTTGGTTCTTTTGCTGTCATCGTTACCCTATGCAAACAGGATTCGATTCTTCCATTGCTCCACGCCTATCACGCACAACAAACACCAAATTATACACACACACATACATATATAAATGCATTTACATTTCCCCAATTTTAGATACCAAAACCAGATTTGACACGATCTGAAGAGGATTTTGGTTTGGAAAAATCCTTTCCTATTTCCGAACAAACAATGCCAATTAGGGTGTAAATTTTCCTTTTTTTATCAATTGACTTACTTGCATTGCATCGCCGGTGATGACCAGAAAAGAAGACGGAGGACAATAAGCCGGAATCCAGGTACCGTCTTTTGCTTTGATTTCCAAGCCTTGAGCTTGAGTTGAACTGAGTACGGTTATAAAGGTGAGATCGGTATGAGGTGATAACCCTAGACCTGCTTTTATCTCCTTCGGGTTGGGTACTCTATATTTCATCAGTCTGAAATAGTATACGGTTGATTCTCTGTGGGAATCGAAATATTTCTCCACGCCATAGCTTTCGAATAACATTCTCATTATCATCACTTGCAGTTCTTCCACCTGTTTCCTATACTCATCAAATTTCTTACTGTTTTCCAAAACAATTAAAATTCAAGTTAGGGTAGGGGAACTAACTAATCACCGATCAGGAAAAAAATTAATTGAAGGCCGGATTCGAACAAGAACTTACCCGAGTAGTGGATCAGAAGTAGACGGCAACATACAATTGATGAAATCTTCAACCGTTTCGACATTATTTGTATCTTGTACTGTCAAGCTCTCGAACAGGGGATCTCTGGCAGAGAGAAAGTAACCTATTCCAGATCTCCCTACATTATATCCTTTTTTAGTCTCAATTGGGAGATCAAACAATTCCTTCATTCCACCATAAATATCCTCCTTTAGCTCTTGAGAAATTTCGTCATAAGACACCACAAAGCAGCTGTATTCTTCAACTGCTTCCCTGACGCGGCTGCATGCAGAGAGCCAAGAGCTCGTCCCCGGTTTCAGGTCCGCGATATTGGTGAAATCCAAAACAGGGAGATTGTAAGACTGTTGTTGTTGAGTAGACAATAATTTGGCATGATGATTATCATAAACGACATTTTCCTTAAGCTTTGGAGAAGAAGCTCTGCTGGTATCGGACACTACAGAGAAGCCATGGCTATCCAGAGTAAACCGCACTGGCCTGTAAGTGAAGAGCCTAGCTTTTGTGTTGCATGCTCTTTTGTTGGAGACATCTATACGGTTTAGTTTGGTGTTGTTTGGTAGTGTGCTGCATATGGTAGTCATTATTTCTTTGTCTAGAGAACTTTCTTCAAATTCTAAGTAGATTATTTGATATTTCATACTGCCATATGTGATTAATTTATAACCCCAATGGTGCTTCCCTTCTAAATGTTTTTCTATAAAAAAAACAAAAATCTGCATTTACTAATATTCCATTTCAATCATATAATTTATGACATATAATAATTGTTCTAGAAGTTTATTCTTTAATTAAAATATTTTTAAGATAATGTGCTTAACTTTTTTTTTTTTTTTACTCATTTATTTATTGTAGGATTAGTTTTTCTTTTTTATTTGTGGTGAAATAGTTTCAATAAAAAGTAGCTAGAAAAGTTTGATTGCATTATTGGATATGAAAAAATACATAGCTCAGCAAATCAAATATTGTAGGTGATGGAGACACACACTTCTGATTGATATTTTAAAAAATTCGGATGATTTGGTGGTTCTAGAATTTTCTTTTTTTTTTTTTTTTTTTTTCTGGTGTCCTTACCTTTTCGATGAGACTAATCTAGACTCGGCTTGCGGAGAGCTTTTAACATGACGCTAAACACTTCAGGGGATTCAAATCTTCGACCATCCGCCTTGGAGGAAGCATTAAGAGTCCGCTTACTAACTCCTCCAAACTACCAGTTTTAAAATTTTCTTTATACCGTATAAATATATCTCTTTTTTTTAATATATAATTGTATAAATATATCTCTTTTGTTATACTTTCTTTATTTTTTTCGAATTACATTATTACATAATTGCTATGTTGGATAAGGTATATAACACTAATTTAGTTGTTATTATATTATTGCATGTCTTGTACAAATAAATTAATGATTAGCTCTTACCATTAGAGGGAAAATTCCCTTTTTCTCTTATTACTATTGGGTGGATGGTTTAAGATTGACGGCGTGTACAATTTTTTGTTAAAGAAATAATCAAAACATACATCTGTCCTTTGATTTTATCATTTACACGAATGATTCTTTAGAGAAATTTCAATACATTTTTAATGTTTATAGACTCTAGGCACTTTAAAAAAAATATTTATTTAATTGAAAGGTCCTAGAGAGAGCCAAATGAAACGTAGATAGGACAGCTCGATGTGAACACGATATATCAACTAGGTCCATTTTGGATTTCTTGGCTCAACCAACGACTAGAAGAGTCATTTAAGTGGTATGATCATTGGCGGGTTAGTACTTTCAAGTATTGGAATATTAAATTGCTCTAAGAGATGATTGAGAAAAAGAAATTGTATGCGCCCACAACACAACATGTGATCCATTTTTTATATTCTTGTAAAGTTCGAGTTCAGATCATTTTGCACTCCCGTAGCACATTTAAGAGAGCCTTTGAATGTCATTCTTTTGGTTTCTTGTACTCAGAGACGATTCTCTCATTCATTTACTAATTAGAGAGCCAAAATCGAAAAATACTATCCTGGACACGTGACATTATTATATATAGGTCATTTGGCAAACCAATAAAATCCTCTTCGTCTACGTGGCATGCTTAGAAAACCATTCCCGATCACGATCATTAATATATAAGAGTAAGAAATAATTTTTTTTTTTTTTTGGAAAGGTCAATTATGGAAAAAAAAAAACCCCTCTAAAATAGAATATGTTTTTCTTTTTTTTTTGGGAAAATTCTAAAAAAGAATAAAATATTTAAAAAGTGGGAAAAAGGTTTTGGGCCAAATTAAATAAAGAGGAGAATAAAATCGTGGTACGAGCAAAGCAAAGAAATATAATTGGATAAAGAGAAATCGTACTTCAAAGTTCCAAAAACCGACCGGCTGGGGGTTTCTATTAGGTTTATAAACTTGATGATCTTCCATTGTTCTGGTTGTTTTCGTAGCTATATTTTCATTAGTATTTCTTAGTTGTGAACTAGCGTTTTACATGCATGCAGAGAAGTAATATCCAAGAAGAAATTCATGCAATGGTGACTGGAGGAGGGTTGGAGAAGATATCTGAAAGTATTCAACTGGCAGAATCGAAGAAGAACGACTTGGGAAAATCCATTCTTTCACTTGTGGATCAATGGAAGGAGTTTGAAGGTGAGTTAAATTTAGTCCAGAAGGATTTTTGTGAAGGTTTGCTTGAACTTGATACTAAAGAGCAGAGGTTAAATTGTGAGAAGGAATCGTTGGAGTTAAGCCGAGAATGGTTAGAACAGAGGGCTAGAGAGATTAGAGATAGGGAGAGTGATTTCGCTTTGTTTAGGGATAAAAAAATTAGGGATTTAGAAATACGAGAGCGTGAGTTTGATAGGGTTAGGGAAACTTATGGTAAGTCGGTTTGTGAGCCATTGGGCGTGCAGGAGAAGAGAGTAGAAGTACTACTGACTACATTGAAATCCGAGAAGCTTGAGGTGGAAGGTTTGAAGAATGTCGTGGAGAAGAGGTTGAAGGAGATAGGACTGGAAGAGGAGGCTATGAAGAATAAGAGGAAAGAGGCTGAGATGATTGAGATTTCTATTGAGGAGAGAACTAAGGAACTTAAGCATAAGGAAGAGAAACTGAAGGAGCGAGAAAATAAGGTTGAACTGAAGGAGGAACAACTGAATTTCTGGAAGGAGCGCCAGATTGAAATCGAGGCTAAGGAGAGGCAGTTGCAATTGACTCTTGAGGACATCGAATTTCAAGAGAGGAAGATTGATTTTATTCGAAAATTGAATGAAAAAAGAATGGAAGAACTCGACCTGAAGGAAAAGCAATTGAATGAGAGAGGATGTGGATCTGAGAGGAAAGTTCTGGAGGAGGGATTGAAAAATTTAGAATCACAAAGGAATGAATTCGGAGAAGAGATTAAGGAACATGAATTGAGAAAGAGAGAGTTCGAGCAGTCCTTATTGGAGTTTCATTCGAAAAATATGGATTTTCTCTCGCAGAAGAAGTTGCTTGAAGAAGAATCTGGAAAGCTTCAACAAGAAAAGGAGGAATTCCAGCTCAGAGTTAAACAATTTGAGTTGACTGAGAGAGAGCTTGAAGAATCCTTGAAACAGTTTGATTTGGAGAAGAAGGAATCGTTAACTAGAACACAGTTGCTGGAGATGGAATCTAAGGATTTAGAATCAAAATTGAGAAAATTTGACCGCAGGGTAGAGGAGTTAAATGCAAGAGAGAAAGTGCTTGAAAAATCCTTCCAGGACTTCCACATGAAAGAGAAGCAACTAAACTCTGAAGAGAAGTTGATCAAAGAAGACTATAAACATTTAGAATCTAGGAAGAAGGAACTCGAGGAGAGGATTAAGAAATTTGAATTGAAGGAGAAAGAACTTGGTTTGAATGAGAAGAAAATTGAATCAGAAAAGAAGTTGCTTGAAAAAGATTCCAAACAATTAGAATCAGGAAGGAAAGAACTAGAGGATAGGATTAAGAAATTTGAATGTAGGGAGAAAGAGTTTGGATTGAACGAGAAGAAAATTGAATCAGAAAAGAAGTTGCTTGAAAAAGATTCCAAACAATTAGAATCAGGAAGGAAAGAACTAGAGGATAGGATTCAGAAACTCGAATTGAGAGAGAAACAGCTAGATTTGAAAGAGAAGGAATTGAGTGGTGTAGCTCATTCTCATGCTAATGCTCCTCTGAAAACCGAACCAGGTTGCTGTGAGCCTTTTTCTCAGAGTTTTTTGTCATCTAATGATACTGACCTAAAGTTTGTTATCCAGATGATGAGAGGGAAGGACCTACAAATTTTCTTAAATGAGCATGGTGAAAAGGACCATCATTTAATTGATGGGGAAGAAGTTCTTAAGGCTCTTCAATTATCTAAGGATTCAGGAAAGCTTGTTTTAGATGCAATGGAGGGATTTTACCCTCCGCATTTGAACAAAGGCAATGGAGAGTTTTTTTCAAGTAATGTGGTTAGGAGGAGTTGTATGCTTTTGTTGCAGCAGCTGATCAAGATTTCGCCACAGATTCAACCTTGTGTGAGAGAAGATGCATTGAACCTTGCAAGGGAATGGAAAGCCAAGTTAAATATTTTATGTTCACTGGAGGTGTCTGCTTTCCTTTATCTTTTAGGTTCCTATGATTTGGGCTCTGCATTTGATGCAGACGAGATTTTCTCATTTTTGTATTCTATCTCTATGCATCAAGAGAAACTTCAACCTGAGTTGTGTGGTCGGCTTGGTCTGAAAGGGAAAGTTACAAGTAAAGTTTTCATTCCTTACACTCCCTCCAATTGGTTCTTTTTTGTCTTCCATTAGATGGATAACACTTATCACTTACTGGTATTTCTTTTATTGTTAATTATCTAGCTGATGCAATGTGTGCTTTGCCTTAATTGCTATTCTTGACGATGTTTTAGCTTATGGTGTAAGGTAGACTTTGAAGTTTGGTAGTCATTGATCTAATATTAGTTTCTCACTTGTCAACATAGGTTTCATTAAAAACTTTCTTAAAGACAATCTCAGCCTGGAGGCTATCAAATATATTTATGGTTTTGAGCTGGTTGACGTTTTTCCACCTGTGCCTATCTTGAAAAACTACTTGAAGCATGTCAAAATGTATGCCCATACAATGCTCAGAAAGAGACACAAAGAAATAAATGCTCAGGTTCTTTTAATTGTTTTCTATTCACCACTAATAACTCTCTGCTTACAAAAAATTAATAGTGTTATTTTTTGTATTGAACTCCTTTTTGGCCTATAGAATGAGTTCGTTGACACACGAGTAGCTGCTTTGAGAAGTGTAATCAAATGCATTGTTGACTACAAGCTTGAATCTGAATATTCTACCAAGGATCTGGAAAATTCTATCAAACAGCTTTTGCAGCAGAAAAAGGACAAGGAATTGAAAGGATCTTTCAACTGTAAATCTGAAGGAAAGCAAAATGTTGAAGTGAAACAAATTTCATCTACTGCTCCACCAAAAGCCCACAACAGTGCACCATCAAGTCAGCCAAATGCCCACAGCAGCAGTCCACCATCAACTCAGCCAAATGCCCACAGCAGCAGTCCACCAGCAAGTCAGCCAAATGCCCACAGCAGCTGTGCACCAGCAAGTCAGCCAAATGCCCACAGCCATGCTCCATCAACTCAGCCAAAGGCCCCTCGACCAGACTTGTCTAATACACTCAGAGGCCCTTCTCATCCTATGGCTTTTATCATTGCCAATATGGATGGGAAAAATTTGTTATCCTTTTTAAGCTCGTATTTTAGTGAGCATGATTTGCTGCGTGATGAAATCTCGTCTGCTCTCCAAATTTCATATAACTCACCAAAAATAGTCCTGGATGCAGTTGAAAATCTCTATGATTCTTATCTAACAGATGAAGAGTTGAAGAGCTGCGTCTTTTTGTTAGAGCTGTTACAGGGATTATCACCTGATATTATTATGCCTGATGTGAAAGAAGCTGCACAGAATGTTGCATTTAATTGGGAAGCGAAGTTGAAAGCAAGAAATAGAAACTACCAGTTGACTTCAGCTTATCTGCTACTTATAAGTGCCTATAGGTTGGATTCTACACTTCATAGAGACGAACTTTTGAATTTATATCAAACGGTTGCAGAGCAGGAACCTTCAATTGCGTTACCTCAGGCCCTCAGAATCTCCAAAGATGTTTCCAGTAAGTAAATGCAAAGTTCTCTTCCTAGTGTTGCTATTCGGGCTCTCTTACATGGTGTGTATTTTCTTTTGTTATTGGATTTCCAGGTGCTGCTCTGCTCCAATCGCAAGCAGAAATTCAGAAGGCCACATCATCTACATCCATGGTCCATGGACTCGATGATCAACAATCTCAATGCACTGATATGGATTTAGAAGAGAAGGAATGTGTAGTTCATACTGAGGTTCCATCCTTTATCAATCTCTCTTCTGATCCTGCAGGTCTCATTTTAGATGCGCTAAGAAATTGTCTCAGGTCCGACTTATCTGAAAATAAGAATCCTCAACTGCTTGCTAAGAGCTTTTACCGTTTGCTAGAACATTTCACAGCTTTTTCCCTAGAGATCAAACCAAACGTCAAAGAACGAGCTTGTGAGTTTTTTCTTGAATGGAAAGCTAAGTCCATAGGATCACATATGTGGGAAACCTTAGGACGTTTGCAGCTCATAGCCGCATATCAGCTATCATCTTCTTTCAATTCTAATCAGATCTTTTGCCTTCTGGAAATGGTTCATCCACCCAAGAAGGTTGCCAGCTTAATTCGATTGTTTGGCTTGGTAGATAAGGTTCCAGGTAATTTGAACCATGCTGCCACATGCATTGGAAAAAATATCATCCATCCTAAATATGCTACAGAACCATCACTAACATTTTCCATTCTCAATTTTCTTCCATGACTGACGCAGACTTCATATCAGAACTGATTCAGAAGAAGAAGCATCTCGTTTCCTTTGCTTATGTTTATGAATTCAGTCTTGCTGATATGTTTCCGCCGGTAGCCTTACTGAAGCAGTATGTTCGATATTCGAAGGTGGTGGCAAAGAGAATCTTTTTTAAAGGACATAAAACAACAGAGGCACAAGTAAGGAGGAATTGTGTGTGTATATATTGGCATGCTTGATTCAATTCTCCTCCAGTCCTGTTCTTATACATACATATATATTATAACTCTCTGTTTTTTTTTTTTTTTCTTTGGACAGGATAAGAGTATAGAGAGTGAAATATCTGCTCTTAAGAATGTTATCAGACTGATTACACAGCACAATCTCGGATCGGAGTACCCGGCTGATGAACTTAGATCAACAATCAAAGATCTGGAAATCCAAAGAACAAACTTGAAGAAGACTCGTGAGATGCAGAAAGAGAAAGTAGATCCGGAAGTTGAAAACAAAAACAAAAGACGGCGGCCTACCTCTGATTCCATCAACGAGGCAACAAATTTGCAACCGGGGAGTAAATTTCGCCGGTCAGTTTCAAAACCATCCTATCAGTTTCCAAACCGTCACCAGATTCATCAGCAGTACGAACTGCCGCCGCAGCATCCTGGAGACGGAAACACGGAACTCTCAGTCCAGCCCTATTTAAGAACACCAAGCGGAAATTACAGCTTGAGTGGCGGTGTCGGTCCGCCACCTTTAGTTTGCCTTCCCCAAAACGAATTCTTGCCTTCCAAACTCAATGCACCGGCATATAATTATATACCGCCATTGTGGGGGGACGGCAATGAATCGTTATTCACAAGATGGTGCAATCCCCACAACCATCAGAGAACACACTAGGAAAGGAAGCAATTCCATTGTTGGTAAGGCGTAGTTTCATGATCTCATCTTCATTCTTCCTAAAACTCTCTTCCTTTTTTGGTTAAATTACCCACGTATAGAGAAGAAGAAGAAAAAAATCATTTGAAGTTTCTAAAGATTTGTGTTTTTTTATAATCAATTTAATATTAATATATATATTTAAGATAAAAATTGAAGGAAAGAAATTTATATTTTTCTTACATTGGCAATGTTTCTAAAACCATACAAATAAAACTAACTGAAAACATTTAATTTAAGTATTAAAAGGCGTGAAACTTTGAACGGTACTATATTTTTCAAATTGAAAGAATTTAATAGTAATTTATTTATTTATTTTTTATTTTTTTTATTTTTTTTTATAAGCAGAATTTAATAGTAATTAATTCTACATAGACTTTTTTGGTAACATCATTTTTAAATTATTTCAATTCAATCTAATTCTTTACTTTACTTTTTTTTTTTTTTAAATATAACATTGTATCCAACCAAAAAATTAAACTGAAAAGATATTGAAAAACAAAAATATTATATTTCCTAAAAAAAAAAGTGAAGTTAATGCATATATTTAATATTTTTTTAATTAAAATAATCTTAATTTATCTTGTATTTTCAAATTAAAATTCTTTTTGTCTATAGTATGTAACGGATTAATCATAAATGATAGTTAAGAATCCGGTCCATTCAAATATTATGATATTCTTTGACATGCATAGCATACAATGATTTTTCCTTTTTATTTGTTTCTTTAATGTTGTCAAATATTTTTCCTTATTTTGAGGTCCAAGAGTGTGAAAATTTTTTGACAAAATCTTTATGAAGGTGTATCCTGCTTGTCCATGTTGAAGGAACGAAACCCAACCAAGACTGGAGCAAGAACAAAGATAAAGATAGATAGTGACAGACAGACAGGCAGACAGAGGGAAACAATCTCATACGTCATCTTACAAAATAGCCGTTTTTTTTTTTTTTGTTCCGACTGTCGAGTTCGAAACTGGGAAGGAAAAACCGACCACGTCTCATCATCTACTACAGAACTCAGACAGTTGTTTTTCCCTTTTTTATTTTCAGGGTTGATGATGTGAAGAAGCAAGCAACCTCTGTTAATCGACAAGGGTTTGTCTTGATGCTGTGAAAGTTTTTGTTTTTTTTTTTTTGGGGGGCGGGGAAGAGTTGGGTAGTACCTACGTAGTGTTGCTTGTATTTGGAGGGAGGAATTTGGAATAAAAGGGAAAAGATGGGTGGTTCGAAGAATCTTCTTGAAAATCTTGAAGGGATGGAAGCGAAAAGGGAACGGACTAGAAGATCAATTCTTTTGGTTCAGAAAGAATGGAAAAGTTATGCAGCGAATTTGGAGGCAGCTCAGAAGAATTTGGCGGAAGGGTTTGCTGAACTTGAGGCAAAAGAGAGGGATTTGGATTTAGCGCGGAAATTGGTGACTGAAAGAAGCAGAGAACTTGATTTGGCTAGGGAATCACTGGATGAAAGATTGGAGCGGTCTAGAGAGGAAGAAAAGGCATTCCTTGCAATGCGCGAAAGTTTGATGCAGGAATTGGAGTTCAAGTTTAAAGAATTGGATTTGATTGCAAAGAATTATGCCAAGGAAGTGGAGATTAGAGAGGAGAAATTGAGGGAACAGTCCAAGTTGGTAGAAGAGATTTTTCAGAAGATAGATTTGGAGAAAAAGGAAATAGAGAGGGTTAAGGATTTGGTTCAGGAGAAGATTTTGCAATTGGAATTGAAAGAGAAGAATCAAAATGGTGAGATTAATAATTGTTGGCTTACTTGTTTCATGGAAAGACAAAAAAATGCTGAATTAAATGATCAGGAGATGATTGGTGTTCCTAAGGGAAAATTGGAGGAGCCAGTGAATGATGTGATATCTGTAAAGAAAGTACTAATAGAGCAAGAATTGGAACTTGACCTAAAGGAACATGCATTGGAGGTATTGAATCAGGAGCTAGAGTTTAAGAAGAAAGAGACAGATCTTTTTCAAGAATTAAGCAATAAGCATGCCAAAGAGCTTATGTACAGAGAGAAACAACTTGATTCCAGAGAAAAACAAATTGAATCAGTTAAGAAATTCACACAAGATTGTTTCAGAGCTTACCGTTCAGGAAAGAAGGAATGCAGGTTGAAAATGGAGTTTCTCGAGAAAGAGGCTAAGAAGTTAGAAGAGAGAAGGAATAAATTGGAGGATAGGATTAAAGAGGTCGAATTGAGGGAGAAAGAACTCGACTTTATCGAGCAACAATGCAGGGATTTTCTTGATGCTCGTTTAAATGCTGGAATAGTTGAAAAAGTGGTGGATAAAGGAGGGGTTAATGCATCCTACGCTGACCTAAGATTTGTTGTAACAATGGATGGAAAAGGGCTGCAGACATTCTTAAATGACCACACAAATGTCCTTGATACAATGGTTGAGGAAGTCTTTAAAGCTCTTCATTTATCTCTTGACCCTGCAAAATTAGTACTAGATGCAATGGAAGGTTTCTATCCTCCTCATTTGAGGAAGGGAAGTATGGAATTCGATACAACTGTGGTTAGGAGAAGTTGCATTCTCATATTAGAGCAGCTGTTTAAGATTTCACCAAATATTCAGCCTCGTGTAAGAGATGAAGCAATAAAAATTGCAACTGAGTGGAAGACAAAGTTGAGGACTGACAATATTTTGGAGGTATTGGGTTTCTTGCAGCTCTTGGCATCCTACAAACTGGCTGCTGTCTTTGATGTGGAGGAAATTACCATCTTGCTAGGCAGTTTAGCGCATTATCAACAAACACCTGAGTTGTGTCGTCGTCTTGGCTTTGCTAACAGAGGTCAGGGTTAAGTAGTTTCTTTCTTTTGTTCTTTTCTTAACAACCTTTACATGCATTAGCATTACTTTAATATATATAATTTTCTTTGTACTTAATATGCATGGATTATAGAGATGATTTTTGGTACTTTTGCTTACAACAGAAATTTTTAGAGCTACTTTCTGCTCTACTCTCTGATTTGTCTAGATTTTTCCATATATAATCATTGATAAGGGATCAAATAATAGCTTGCCTATATGATTGTACTTTTGGTTGATAACAAAGGTCTATTTCCAATAGTTGATGGGGAATATTGCTTCTTTGATTGAATGAATGTCATTGTTTGAGCCTTCGAAATATCTATCTATTTTTTCAGAATTGTTTTAGTTAATGAATACTTTTTGAAAGTAATTGATAACAATTGTTACATTTGATTTGAACAGATATCATTCAGATTCTTCTAAGAAATGGTCGTTATGTTGAGGCTGTGAATTTTGTTTATGCTTTTGAGCTTGTTGACCATTTTCCTCCTGTTCCTATCTTGAGAAGGTATTTGGAATGTGTTGAAGAGAATGCCAATGTGTTGCTTAAGAAGGATCCTATATCCCCAAAAGCACAGGTGCATTTTATTTTATGTTATTTTCGTTATTTCTAGATTTTTTATGCATATGATGTAAACATAGTATAAGGTTTTAATGTTGCATGCAGAAAGATGCCATGGAGCTAAACATTACTGCTATGAGAGCAGTAATTAAATGCATACAGGATCACAAACTTGAATCTGAATATTCACCAAGAACTCTTGAAGAATGCATTGATCAACTTCTAGCAAAGAAGGAAAAAAATGGATTTACTGTGCTAGAATCTCAAAACATGCCTAAAACAGAGTCTAAAGATGTAGTTGATCAGATATCGTCTCAAGATGCAACGTTTCCAAGTAAGGCCCTTTCCGCTGCTCCAAATTCATCAAAAAGTAATGTTGATCCTCCTCAACCTATGACTATAATCCTTGCTAATATGAAGGGAAAGGAATTGCTGTTCTTCTTAAAACAGCATATTGACGAGCATGGGCTATTGATTGATCATATATCCTCTGCCCTTAAGTTGTTAAATGACTCAGCAGGGCTTGTACTGGATGCAATTAGAGGACTCTACAATTCTATTCATAAGGAAGAGAATGAAGATGAGTCTAGTAGAAAGTGGAAGAGTTGCATTCTTTTGTTAGAACAGTTGAAAATGAGATCAGTTGATATTAGAGAAGAAATGATAGAAGAAGCTGGAAAACTTGCAGTTGCTTTAAAGGAGAGAATAGAAACCGGAATAAAAAATCCTACTGTGGTTATTGGTTTTCTCCTGTTCACGAATATGTACAGAGTGAACCCTTTTCTCGATGATAACGAGCTTCTCAGCTTTTATGCAAGTGGTTCCAGTCATAGAATGGTAGTTAGGTCATGTCAAGCCCTAGGAATTTCAGAAAGAAAACCTGGTATGTTGTCTGAAACTCATTGCTTGTTTCTTCTGCTAGCATTATTCATTAAAACCTGATATCTGTGTTTTTTTCTTCTGGCACTATTTGTAGAGAGCAACCTACCTCAGTGCTTAGCTGAGGTCTTGCAACCTTTAACTGAAAACTTGGCAGTGAATAATGGGATTGACTCTACTATATCTATGGTTCCCGAACTTGCTGCCAAATCTTTTGCTGATGTTGGCAATGCCAAGGAGAGGGAGAATACTTCTATTCCTGGTACCATTCCAGCTTTCATTTGCAAGTCACGAGATCCAGCATGTCTCGTTTTGGATTCAGTGATGAATTGCTATCACTCAACGCGTGGAAAAC
This sequence comes from Cynanchum wilfordii, assembly GCA_025388415.1. Lineage (NCBI taxonomy): Eukaryota > Viridiplantae > Streptophyta > Magnoliopsida > Gentianales > Apocynaceae > Cynanchum > Cynanchum wilfordii. Next base: position 336,079 of record JAHSUH010004373.1, on the reverse strand, counting down.
ATGATAGAGTCGAATTGGTTGCTAAAAGCTTCTTTAAGTTGTTGCAGCAGCTTACAAGAGTTTCACCAGAGATTAAACCTCGTGTCAGAGAAAAGGCCAAAAGATTTTCTTTTGATTGGAAAGCAAACTGGTCTCTCCATTTCAGTGGTCGGGCAAGTTCATGGGAGGCATTAGCATTCCTACAGTTCATAGCTTGCTATAAACTAACATTTTCTTTCAATGAAGATGAACTATGTAGTCTCACAGAGGCTGCATGTGTGCCTAAGGAGGCAATCTCTTTATTCAAGAGCCTCGGCTTGACTGATAAGATCCCAAGTAAGATTTATCTCTGTCTCTTCAAACTCAGAACAATATTGTCATATTTCAAATTCTATCGAAAAATATCACCCTACTTTTTGCTTGATCTACCCTTGCTTTTTGCTTTTCGCCTTTCTAATAGGAAATTCCGCCCTGTGGGCTCTCTTCAATATATATATATATATATATATATATATATATATATAAATATATATATATATATATTTAATCTTTCTTGTATCTTGCCTCTGATTGCTTTCTATTTAACCCCTTCTTATATTTCATGTAATGTCTGCATGCAGTTTTTATCTCTAAGCTTATAGCAGACAAGCAGTGGCTCTTGGCTTTAACATTCATCTGTGAATTCAAGCTTGTCAACAAGTTTCCACCAGTACCTCTGCTAAAGAATCACATACTGTGTGGCAAGAAGTCGGCCAAAAAAAGATGTGCTAAGGGCCATAACACAGTTGAAGCACAGGTATCCTCTTTTCTTTTCACTTGTCTTTTTTTTTTTTTTTTCGTCCTTTTTTTGGCAAATGAAAGGATCAAACTGCTTGTGCACACAGGAGAGTGCCATTCTGGTTGAGATATCTGCCATAAAGGGTGCTGTTAGATGCATACAGAAGTTCAGACTTGACAAAGAATTCCCCCCAGATGAACTCACAAAACAAATTTCAAAGCTTCAAGAGAAGAGGATGAGTTTAAAAAGCTCGGCACCATTAAGGCCATCTAGAAGCAAGCAACAACAGCTAGTAGCTGCACCTGTCCCCCTAAGTGCTGCTGAGTTGCCAGAAGAAGTCACGAGGAAGCGTTCTGCCTTAGCTGCTGATATCACCACCCAACCAACTCAACCATCTCCAGCCTTACGACCTGCCAGGAATGTCAAAGGAACTCAACCACCATTACACACTAAATTTCCTCGGCTCTGGTAGCTGGAGGCCGCGTGCTGCCATGCCTGTTCTTGTTTGGTGCAACTCTCATGCCCTTCTTAATCTTTTTGGCTGGCCTTTTTGTTGCATGTTAATCTGATTCCAAATGTACATCATCATATATCATATCATATTTAACAACATCACATGGCTGGCACAACCTTTTTGCAAACCCTCAAAACTAGGCAAGTGTTTCATAGTATTTACATAGTCAATGCATGTAAGCTGTACAGAACTACAGCAGTAGCTTTAGTACATTTGTACAGTACTACCTATGTACATTCTTAAATGGATTATGCACAGCCTTTTAATCCTCAAATTTTTGTTCTTGAATCTTGAGAGAATTGATCTCCATCCAAGAAATCAATTGTTGGGATCTTGAGTCAGTTTCAAGTTAATTAGTCCCTCCCCTAAAGTTACAACAAAACTCCAAGTTTCAAGTTTGAATTTTTTAAATTTAAAAATTGCTTTATTTTTTTTTTTTACCCACTTGGGACGGCCCGGTGTCATGAGTAAGAATTTAAATCGGTAATCTCATTAAGTATCTTATTAGTTCACTTATGTGCATAGGTGACACAATCTTACTTAAACTCGAAAAAAACTTTTTATCAATTCATCTAAACCTAATAACTATATATATATATATCTAGTGATTACATTTCGCCCCTAGGTGTGAAGTGTACCAAAATTTTTATATACATTTACATAATATTATGTTTGTAAATAAATTTTATAAAATTAATATACTAAATGAGCTGTGTAATTGATGCATCGGATGATGCCTTTTCCAGCTAGTCCGTCCGGGAAGTCGACAACGCTAATGCTGCCTGCATCAAGATGAAATGTTCCTATCCATTCTTTTGACAATTTTAAGCAATGACCCAACATTGTTGTATATATTGCAGGTTGTTCTATTGCAACGAACATCTATTTGATGATAGTACATCCAGTAATTGCCTCCAGGCTTTCCATGATTTACCTCGCATATTTTGTTGTCTTTGAAACTCGTATTAAACAACCCTCGCTGATAAGGATCAGACCCTATAGCATCCTACAAAAAGAAGATTTTGATGTCAAGACTTTTTTTTTTTAGATATGATATGCCACTTTTTTTTATTAATTCAGACTCTTACATGATGTTTATAGTGAATATCAAATTACATACCTCGTGTAATATTTGCAAACGATTTTACAGATCAATAATTTACAACTTGGAAAAATGGAGCAAATATTCCATTTGGACACTATAATCATTCACATAGTTCCATTTTACTTTTGCTTAACGGTAATCGATTTTCCAGTTTTAAAAGAGTTTAAAGTCACTTAATTGCCTTGTTTGATTTCTTGAGTAGGATGCTTTCAGCATCAAGATCTGCCATCTGCTTCATTTGCACATACCGTGGAATACAATCATCCCCACAGCAGCTTCTTGCACCTAAATTCTTTGCATGTCAAAAGCTTGCATAGGTATAATTTGTGTAGGGAGAGGAATTTTTTAAAATGTTACCACAATATTCAAAAGATGTTACATGGGAAATCATGTTGACTGTCTCTACTGAGGCCATATTCGGGCTGCTAATTACTATAGTGTTTAATTTCAGGTCAAGAAGTTGCTCAGCAATTTTTTGTGCCTGTTTGAATCCATGTAACAAAATGAGATCCTTCCTTGTCATACTTTCAGTAATATTAATGTGATTAAACTCTTATTACCTGTATAACTCTAAGCATGTTCATTGGCCCATCCCCAGGATATGGAATAGTACCCTGCAAATCCGTAAAAGAAAGATCATTGACTTATTTGATTGAAGAGCAAGGACTACACGTATTAGGGTTCATCAAATAGAAATTAATGCATGTATATATATATAAGAAAACATTCTGTGCTTCCCTGATTTTTTTTCTTTATCTTTTCATTTTTTAAGAAATGTTTTGCCTAACTTCTTATCCCAAGTCCAGAAACAAGGCCATTCCACCAATAGAAACGGGTTTTGACTTTTGAAACCTTGTAGTGAAGTGAATGATTTTTTAAATCATGGATTAGGAACTTTAGCAAGCATCAGAAAGTCCCAAATAGACTTGTTAACTCAAAGAAATAACCTTCACAAATACCTACCACACTGTTGTTCATTTTTAAGCCTGAAATCTGAAAGATATTACATAAAAGTAGAAAAATTCTTTTTCTGTAAAAGTTTCTACGATGATGTTTATAAAATAAATTCGCCAATGTTGAAAATAGGCATAGAAAATTTCTGTAAGTCATCAATTGATTGTCAAAAACCAAGAATCCTCATGACATGGTAGAACCAATCTTTAGATGTCTCTACACTTTTGAATGCACAAGAACAAGAAAGCTAAACTCTTTTTCCATTAATTCAAACAAAAGATCAAGTAAGAAAATGTTCACATTATAACTGAAAGATGTTTTGTAAAAATAAAAATAAAAATAATTATTTAATGATATCTCTCAATAAATCACAAATTTGGGTCTAATAAAAAACCCGTATACAATTTGCACCAAGTAGTTGTATGGAATTCATAGCAAAAAAAAAAAAAAACCAAACTTTAGGTAGAAGATGCTAATTTGAATGGATAAGAAATTTATTAACATGCATTCTTTAAAAAAAAAAGAGAGAGAGAGAGAGAGAGAGCTTATTGAGGTACCTTTCTGTAACAGCTGCAAACTTGGAAAAAAAACTAATGAGTACCTGCGCCTTGAGCAGCTGCTTCTTGAATAAGAGTAAGACCCACCATTAAAGGGTTAGGCGCATAAGCAACATAAGCAGAATCCAAGAATGAAGCTTCAGTTTTACTGTAGAAGAATTCATCAAAATCAGAACTTTCAACAACCCCCAAGTGATAAACACAAATCCAAAAGCAATTAGCCCAAAACCCCACAATTTGATGAGTTGCTTCCCCTGCATAGCTCCTCCTTCCATTTCTCAATCTTTGCTATTTTTTTTTGTTGGCCTTAAACTTTTCCAAATGGCCCAAATCCTATAAGAAATATATTCTACTCGGCAACATTATCATCATCTCAAAATTAATATATATAAGGAAAAAGGAATTATTTAATTCAACCTACATTCATTGAACAATTACAAAGAACCAACTTTTCTCAAGAAAAGTGGGATCTTTATTTCCCAATCTACACGCAATATTGAGAAAGCAAATAGAACCCAATTCATCCAACCTCAATCAAAATGCAACAAGAATCAAGAAGTTCCTTATATTTTAAGGGGAATGAGAAATATTATTAAGGGGAGAAAAAGGAACCCAATAACACATTTTTATAAAAAAAAAAGAAAAAAAGGAAAGGATAGAGAGCAAGGGAGAGAAACGTATGAAGACGAAAAAGAAGGTAATGGAAGGAGAGAAAAAAGAGCTTTGAGAGAGTGAGAGGGAGAAAAACCGATGAAGAATTACAAAAAAAAAAAAAAAAACTGAAGACGAAAAATAAAAGGCATTTAAGATGGTGATAGAGGTTCATAAACTAAAAGGCTGGTGATAGAGCATGTATGCAACCGAGATCTCTTCGGTTCCCCAAAGAAAGAGAAAAAAATGGAGAACATGTCTATAAAGTACCAATTTATCCTTCAAAATATAACAAAATAACAATTTATGTCTATATAAAAGATATATATATATATATGAATTTAAATTTATAATTTAACCTAAACTCCAAAAAAAAAAAAGGGTCCAAGAAACCTTCTTTGAATGTGATATCTGATGATTGGGTTTGTTTTAGTCGTTTTTCTAAAGTGGGGATATTGGCGTTAGATATCATCTCGAATCACCAACCCTTTTTTAAGCATTTATTTATATTTTGTTCAATCTTTCAATATTTACTGCTCCTTCAAAGTCCATTTTGGTATATTTCTTGTAAAAGTGCTTCACTTTTTGTCTGTCTTTTGATTTGATACTACATTTTCATTGTAGTTAGTCCAATTGCTGATTTTTCTTGTTTTGCTACATAACCACTCCAAATTTTCATACGTCTCTCTCCATATATATATATATATATATATATACACAGTCTCCTCTGCTAATCTTGAGTAACCAGCACTCATATCGATTCAGTTTTTCTATATTGTGATTGCTTTTGCTTTTGCTTTGTATTCATTTTTCGTTCCGGTTGAGTTCTGAATTCAATTAGGACTCAACCAGACCAGACCACGTTTTTCAACAACTCCGGGATATCAAGTTGGCTCGAAAGTTTTTATCTTTCGGATTATTTTTTTAACGAAAGATTCAAGAATTCTTTTGGGTTTTTTGACTCATTTATCAAAATGGGTAGCATTGGATTTTTTAAGAATTCGACTATGGTTTGCGCTCCGTTAATGGCTGAATCAGTGGAGCAAATGTTGACGGATATGCAGAAGGCCAAATCAGAAGGTGCGGATGTAGTTCAGATTGAGCTAGATTGTATAAAAAACTTCCAGCCTCAAAAAGATCTTGAAATCTTGTTGAAAAATAAGCCACTCCCTGTTATAATTCTATACAGGTACTACTACTGAATTCCCTGAATGAATTGCCTTCAATTCTTAGAAATTCTATGTTTTTTAGCAGAGAAATATTTCTTTTTTTCAAGAGAATAATAGGATTTCTCTTCCACTTTTTCTGTTGATGGGGACTGTTCATCGACCATTTCCATTGAGTTGAACTTTGAAATGTATCTGTCAGAAAGAAGGTTGTTAGCACTTTGGAGTTATCCAATTCCAGTCCAATTTGGTACAAGTTTTACCTACTCCTAGGTCTGTAGACTTTTGGCACAGTTCTGACTTGCCAGCTACATAAAATCTTTTATATCTAAGTGAGAAGTTTTTTATGATGACCTTTACACTTTAATATACATTGCTTTCAATCTGTTGTGATGTGGTCAAGAATTCATACCTCCTTTGGTTTTAAGGGCTGTACTTGGATAAAGAAAACAAATAGCAATGATTTGAACTTAAAAATACTGTTTTCATTTCAGTTTTTCATCTATTAGATTTTAATCACAATGCGCTAAGATGTTTTCCCTTCTAATTGCTTAACTATTTCCACCTATTGCAGGACTGAGTTGAACAGTAGCAATCCGATACAGTTAGATACACTTCAATTAGCAAGACAACTGGGAGCTGATTATATCGATATTGAACTCAAGGTGATAATGACATCTGGATTGACTACGTACTCTCTTTATTTCACAAGATTGATAATTACATCAATATTGTATTCTAAGATTTGGGTGCTTTTTTATCATGTCATGACCTATGAAATCATTGACAAAAGTTTTTGACCATCTCAAACTATTTCTTTCCTAGGATGCCACAGAGGTGATCAAAGAACAAAAATTTTGTCAGCATAGCATCAGTAAAACAATTGTATCTTTCTACATTGACGGTGTCAAATCTTCAAAGGAGGATCTAAACCAACTTGTCATGGACATTCAATCTACTGGTGCTGATATTGTCAAATTAGTAATCAATGCAACTGATATTACTGAGCTGATCCATCTTTTCCATCTACTTTCACATTGTCAGGTACTAGACACTACGAAGGATTGTATTGTCTCATAAATTACCCTTTAGCTATACAATTAGTCTTCTTAGTGATGAGTTAATATATGGCAGCTTGTTCCATTCATTAAGAAATTTAAAGAAAGGATGGGAAGAATATATAGTTCCGACGTGCAAGTTACAAGAGTATGAACTGTTATAATGGACTGATAGCAGCCTGTAAAGTTGTAACAGAAAAATTTGCTTCAGTGGGAGATAGAATAACTTCCTCTCACATACAAAAATCATGGGAGAAATGGCAAAGAGATAAACTAAGATTCATTTACTTCCGATGGATGAAAATAAAATAATTTTTCTGGCTTCGTGTTGTAAATAATCTCTCTTACAGATATATGAGAAGATAAATGACTAATGTTTTTCAAGATTACATGAATTTGTAATCATCACTTATACTTGCAGGTACCACTTATAGCATATTCAAGAGGGGAAAGAGGTCTTATAAGCCAGTTACTGGGGCCAAAATTTGGAAGTTACATGGTATATGGATCTCTTGAGGAACATGCAGCACCAGGTCTACCTACTCTCAGTAGCCTCAGACAAGTGTACAAAGTTGAGTGTACTGATTCCAATACTAAAGTTTTTGGGCTCATCTCAAAACCGGTGAGTCATAGCAAAGGCCCTATTCTGCACAATCCTACATTTAGACATGTGAGCTACAATGGGATATATGTTCCAATGCTTGTGGATGATCTTAAGGAGTTCTTTAGAGCTTATTCAAGTCCTGATTTTGCTGGTTACAGGTTAGTAATAGATGTCCATGAATCACCTTAACAAAGTGGAACAATTTAACAAAATCCATGTTTAGAGCAATGGTATACTTCTTTACAAGAAATTGGCTATGCTGTTCTCAATCACCATGACTAGTGTAGAACCTATTTCCAGGAAATTGGTGGTTAGATATGGCTATGTACTACCTGTGCTTTACAGTATACATTCTGTGAAGTCTAAAACTCATTTGTATTTTAATTGGAAATTAGATAATTCATGCTCATGCTTGAAGGATTCCATAGATTAGCATAGGGACAAAGTTTCAATTAATTAAAATGAATAAAAAGACTCAATGAGTGAGTGGAAAGACCTGGAATGGTCTATCATTATGGTTACATAAAACTGGAGTGATCAATTTGCGCCTGAAATGTGTGGGATGTACTAGTTTGTTTTTCAAACCTCTTTTGTCTTATGCTGCAATATTTCCTTCAATGCAGTGTTGGAATCCCCTACAAGGAAGCAGTCCTCCATTTCTGTGATGAAGTCCATCCACTTGCTCAGGTTGGTGCTTTATCTGGAAATTTTGTCTTTATAGTCAACAATTTTAAACTGGTTGTTCGAAGTTTCATTTTGGGTTGGGTGAGAAAATAAGTAATGCTCATTGATATAGATTTAATTAGACTAAATAATGTTCTTCAGAGGATGAGTTCTAATGTCATCTGCCTCCGTCTCGTCTGAAAGTCTATGGAATTTAACATATTGGAAATCAGGATGTCATCAAATGTTAAAAAGTCTTCTTATTTATTGCTAAAGATACATACATTGGAAAATACTAGAAAGAAAATTCATAATTTACCACGCTAAACTTCTCTTTATCCTTTTGCCTAACGAGGTTGGATCTCTTTTTTGAACCTTGATTCCAACTTTCTGTCAAATCCTATTAGTATCCTTGATACATGATATTCACATACTCTCATAGAAAATCTTCAACATAACAGTCTATAGGTGCTGTTAACACAATTGTGAGGAGGTCCAATGATGGGAAGCTGATGGGTTATAATACAGACTGTGAGGCTTCTATAACTGCAATCGAGGATGCTTTGAGAGGTACAATGCTTTGCGACTAGTGCACTTTCAGATAGTTAGTACTTGAGATTCCCTAAATAATCTACAATTTTTATGAGTGATCAACAGCTGAGCATTTCATGCTCGATATTCTTTCAAAAGTGATTGAAATTTGTAATTTTGGTAATATATGCAGAAAAGGGTTGCACCAGTGAGGAAGAACTCAGTGTTTCTCCAGTCAATGGGAAATTATTTGTGTTGGCAGGTGCTGGAGGTGCGGGTAGAGCACTGGCATTTGGTGCTAAAAGCAGAGGAGCAAGGGTGATCATCTTTGACATTGATTTTGGTTTGTATGATTTCACTTAATATATCATAGAACCTTCAATTCAGAAACTTCAAGATCCTGTTGTTTGATTAACAAGAAGCATCTTTTTTGGTCAATTTCAGTTATTTATTTTAACACGTAATTAGTTTCACGCACACACACAGGGATCCCTTTTCATTCTAAGATGTTGCCATGAAAAATTAAGTTCTCAATCCTATTTTCTGATCATCTGGTTTTATTTATATTGGTTGTTTACAGAGAGAGCAAAATCTCTTGCAAATGCTGTGTCAGGTGAAGCCCATCATTTTGAAGACTTATGCAGTTTCAAGCCGGAGAATGGTTCCATCCTGGCAAATGCTACACCTATAGGAATGCACCCAAACACCGATAGAATCCCTGTTGCAGAGGTTATATATATATATATCTTATTTAGAAAATATGCTTTTAGTTTCATCTGATTTCTGGAAACTAAAACCACTCTCCATCATTTTACAGGAGACCTTAAAGGAATACAAGGTTGTTTTTGATGCCGTGTACAATCCTAAGAGAACTACACTGTTAGAACATGCAGAAGCTGTAGGAGTCATCACTGTTAGTGGAGTTGAAATGTTCCTACGGCAGGCTGTTGGTCAATACAATCTTTTCACTGGTAGTAGCAAAGGTATAAATTTCTCCCTTCATCTGTGTTACTACTTATCACAATGGCTGCTTGCCATATAAATTGCTTTGAAAGAATCAATCATGTTTTCCAGAAGGTGAAATATAAATTGATTCTGTCAAAAGATTCATCCATAAAGAATCATAAAGCTGCTGATGCCTTTCATGAGTGATCACATCATCACTGTAACTCGGACATACTCATGGAATCTTGAAACACTCACATTGGCGCTATCACAATCAACCTACTTATAACTTATGGTGAAAACATTTGTTTTAACGAGAGTTAGACTTTGAAGGCACAATCCAAGCTGAAATGTTTTCTACACTATAAAATTAATTGTTTGATCTTTATTTTTTCAAATTCATAATTCTCATTCCATTTTCCTTGTATTTGCAGCAGCACCTCAAGGGTTCATGAGAGAAATCATCATGACAAAGTTCTAGGTCATAACTGGAGATGGGATGACAAGTAATTTACAAATGCTTCGCATTCGAACTATTTTAGATTTTAAAGTTTTGCACTTAAATTTTTTTTTTTTTTTAGATTTTGCACATCAAATTTTAAAAAGTCATTTATTTTGCCTTTTCGTCTAAAAACTCTATTTATCTTTAATTTTTATCTATTTTTAGGGGATATTTTTGTTTTTTATGAAAAAAAAAAAAAAAACCTTAGTTCCTCTCTTTCCCTTTTTTTTCTTCCATGATCTGATTATGGCATCTAATTACTTAGAAATTAAGAGTCTGTTCGATATTAATTGTAAAAAAAAGCTGCAAATATTAAGGGGAAAACTACTAAAGAAATTCGCTAAAGATTTTCTTAATGGAAACCCTTAACTTTTCCTTGAACAGCATAGACTTTATAGCTAGCTACCCTTTTTTTCCTCTGCAATTCAGGATCATTGAAACTCCAGCTCTTGGAAATTGATCCATTGGCTGATTTGCCTTTCTTTTGGGAAATCAATTTGGGCATTGTTTTCAATTTGGACATCAATTTGAGTAATCGTCTTCCGACGATGATGATGATGATTCCCGTGTTTGCTTTGGAGGAGAAGCCAAGGGTTTCAGCGGCGGCGATGGTGATGGAGATGGAGACTGTGATTCTGTGAAAGGTCCTTTTTTGGTTTCTGATTTTGATTTCAATTTCGAACTACGCCCTTCCTTCTGCTTATTTTTTATGTTTATGATGGTGCTTGTGGTGTTGTTCTGCATTTGCAGATTTAGGTTTTGATTTGGACCAATCATCCGGCCGTGAATCCTTATTAGGAGGAGGAGATAACTTTATCTTTGCTTGATCCGTTGAAGATTTAGGTTTAGGATCAACTATTTGCCCTACACCTGGCTTCTTCTTTTCCTCCTCCGCAGGCGATGCCACCGACTTGGCACCCAAAATTAGAGTGTTCTTTCCTTCAGCTGCAGGTTTAACGACGTCATTGTGGGTCGGATTCAAAGACAGCCCGAGTTCTTTTGTTTTTTTATACCCACTTAGAGCGCTCGGTGTCTCACATTATTTGGTGAAACTAATCTAGACTTGGTCCGTGCAGCGCACAGAGTTCAACTCTTACTCGAGGGTGAGGGTGATGGGCTCGAGGGTGAGGGTCTGGGCGCCAGAGCTTTTAACATGACGCTAACCACCTCAAGGGGATTCGAAACCTCGATCATCCGCCCTGGATGAAACATTAGGAGTTCGCACACCAACTCTCCTGAAGCTATCGGGTTGAAAGCTCCAAGTTTTTAACTTTTTTTTTTTTTTTGTGAGACAAAAATACGTCTGAAAAATAGAGACGGAAAGACAAAAGAATTGATTTTTTAAATTTGGAGTGCAAGATCCGAGAAAAAAAAAACTTTAACTTTTTTTTTTTTATGTGAGACAAAAAATACCTCCGAAAGACGGAAAGACAAAAGAATTGACTTTTTAAATTTGGAGTGCAAGATCCGAGGGAAAAAAAAAGCTTTTACTTTTTTTTTGTGAGAGACAAAAATACCTCCGAAAAATAGACATAGAAAGGCAAAAGAATTGATTTTTAAAATTTGGAGTGCAAGATTTGAGGAAAAAAAAACTTTAACTTTATTATTTTTGTTTTTGTGAGAGACAAAAATACCTTTGAAAAATAGAGACGGAAAGACAAAAGAATTGATTTTTTAAATTTGGAGTGTAAGATCCGTTAAAAAATAAAATAAAATAAAATAAATAAAATTTAGGTGTAAAACTCCTAATCTAAAATAGTTCGAATGCGACTTGGATGATTTACCTCTCTCTCTATATATATATATAAACAAAATCTATAATTCTTTCCGTGGTATAAGTAAATTAATAAAGGAATCTCTTTGAAAGTTGTAGATTCAAACTTCTTAAGAGGAAGAAAGAGAAGCAACATTCATCAAATGTATCTAATATGTTAGGTGATGAATGTGCTCGGTGGGTTGATTATGGGGGCTATACGATATGTGTGCAAACATAAGAAAAGTTTTAAGATTGTCGGCTAAGGTTGGCGGAGTGGCGGAAGGCCCTCCCCAACTCCCCGGTCACCGGGGTTCGACACTTCCCACCCCCCATGTACTCAAAAAAAAAAAAAAAAAAAAAAAAAAAAAAAAAGAAAAGTTTTAAGCCTATCAAAATAATTGATGATGAGACTTTTGTATTGTCCAAAAGAGGCATATTTATGGTAAAAAGTCATCATTGTGATGGTATGTTCAAACTTCATGTAGTCGCGATGTTACTATTAACATGCATGAGCCTTCTTTTCTTTGGCATCAAAGACTAGCTAGAACATGTTCTTTTTAAAAGGTTACATGAGACAACTGCTCTTTATACATACAATAGTGTGGCAGAATGGGATTTTTAAATTCTAGTTAGGGGCAAATAAGGAAGAAGAGAGTTAGAGGATACCTAATCCTAAGTTAGGGGCAAATAAGGAAGAAGAGAGTTAGAGGATACCTAATCCTAAGTTAAGGGCAAATAAGGAAGAAGAGAGTTAGAGGATACCTAGTCCTAAGTTAGGGGCAAATAAGTAATTTACTTAATATATTTTACTATATTAATAGAGTTTTGGTTGTGGAAACTAGGGTTAATGATATTGTTGTGGCCGCGGTTGTGATTTTCGAAGGAGACGAGCATTGAAACGGAGATAGTCGAGGAAAGTTCAATCGATCATAGTTAGTAAGGTAAATTACATTTTTCATTTAGGCGGTGAATTAATTGTTCATAAAGAACTCAAAAGAATTTTTGTTTTAATTTATGTTCGGTCAAAATTCAGGGATTGATTTGGGTGACATTGATTTTCAGTTGGAATTACGAGAGGTGAGTAAATGGATTATTTTAATTTCTTTTAAAAGGAAACTTTTGATTTGATTTTAAATATTTCCTTTGTTTAGTGTTGTTTTGATTCTTCTTATTGATTTCGTTCAAATGTTTTTCTTATGTGTTTTTAATTTAATTGTTATTAATGTTATTGTGATGATTTGATATGGATTATGTAATAGCAAGTATAGTAAGACAAATTTATTTTTATGTTGTTTCATTTTTTGAGTCACTCTACCATGGAAGGTTTGTTTGACTAGTGTTACGATTCGAACCCATAAGTCTAATTATGGGTCCGACATTACCCACAATCAACGGGATACCCCAAATATACCATTACTCATTCAACCCCCTTTAAAGCATAGCTGGACCATAGACGGGATATCACATTCACCTCACTTTAAGGCCTAGCGTCCTCGCTAGGGCCCAATCGAATATAATTGGACTCTCACCCCCTCGAGTGTAGCACTAAGTTCCCATAGTCCTCGAGTGTAGGACTTAGTTCCCATAGCCCTCGAGTGTAGGACTTAGTTCCCATAGTCCGAGTTGGCTACCCGTTCCGATACCAACTGTCATGACCCGGACCCGTAAGCCCATGTCGCGACTATGAGTCTTACAGTACCCACAATCAACTACTTGGTGTTGTCCTTACTATACAAAAAAGGAAACTTCAAGTTGACTATGAGTACCTAGGTCCAATCTTATATACCATTACTCATTAACTTATTTTTTCGATGTGGAACGGGGTATCACACGTTCTAAAGAGACTAAGAGCTTGATTTTCAAACATCTATGAAATGATATAAACACAAGGCGTTAAAAGTATTGTTTATTATATAAATAAATAAACAATTTGTAGTTTAAGTCATGTGTGTCGTAGTTTATGCTACTTATCACATTGAATAATTGTTCAAAACTTGCCTACCATATCATTCAAATTTGTTGTAATGAACTTTCACTATGTGTTGATTCAATCGCAAGTTTTCTATATGCACGTGGCTTATCTTGAGAGTTGTGATATATCATAACAATTTTCAATCTTTAAAATAACGAGATTTTTAAATTAATTTTCAAGATAATAAAATAATATTATTAAATATCAATATACTTGTTGATAAAAGATATAAGTTCTCAAACAATTATAATTTTTGGCTATATCTTTTCATTATATTATTAATTAATGAATAAAAATGAACATAAGTGTATTTTAACCATTTTGACGATAGGGTATTAACCTATTCCTCACATATGATATATATATATATATATATATATATATATATATATATAATTCTTTCAATATTAGTATAAATTTTGACACTAGTATCATCACATTCAGATATAGTATAAACACTATGTGTTAGTATAACCACAATCAGAGATAATATAAACATTACAAAATAGTATTATAACATGTCGAGATAGTATAAACAAATGGACAAATTTGTATAAAACTATATGGCAAACAGATAGGCTATGCACAACAAAAATTTAAATTTTGTCCATTTGTTTATATTATCTCGACATGTAATAATACTATTATGTAATGTTTATACTATCTTTAATTGTCGTTATACTAACACAAGGTGTTTATACTATATCTAAATATGATGATACTAATGTCAAAGTTTATACTAATACTGAATGAATGGTATATACCATATATGAGGAATGAGTTAATACCTTATTGTCAAAATGGTTAAAATACATTTATGTTCATTTTTCCTTGCAATATATAAATAAGAGATAATAGTTTTTTGTTGCGGAAAAAACATAATTATTTTATTCATACAAATTTTCTATTCTTTTGATCAATAGCTTTATATGTGCAAAGTGCAGATATTTAAGGGAAACTTTGCAAATCCTCTTGAAACTCATACCTCTTGAAACAGATAGAAGAGTCATGCAAGTGGTATGATCACTAATAGGCTCATACTCCCAAGTACTAAAATATTAAATTAACACTAAAACGGGGTTGAGAAAAGGTATCGTACATGCCCACAAAGTAAGGTGATGGAGTGTGCCCACTTTTCAAGTGTATTCCCACTACCGACTACTCCTTCACATATACATGGTATAACACATGCACAACACATGACCAAGTGATCCATTTTTCATATCTTTGCAAGTTAGAGCTGAGAACAAATTTATGCACTCCCAAAGCACATTTTAAGAGAATATTGAAGAGACATTCTTTTGTTCCTCATACTTTGATGAGATTCTTATAAATATTTACTAACATTACCACCGATGGGTCAAAGCCGAGAACACTACCCTTGATACGTGACATTTTGGCAGGTAACTTAGCAACCAGTAAATCCCATCTTCGATTGACGTGACACTCATATAAAATTTGTTATTGATTAATTTGGGAGGGGTCTATCTTGTGATGTGATACAAGATTTTTCCAAAGCGAATTAAAATTAAAATCTTTTATAATTCATTATTATTACCAACTAAACCAAGATGAATCCATGGGGGGTAGATCTATAAGATTATAATATATGGTTGAAATGCAACAAGACTATCCCACAGTGAATCGAGCTTAAGACATATTAAATGGTAATTCGATATTCTCATCAGCTAATTTAGGAGGAATTTATGGGGTAGACCCTCAAAACTATGACACAATGCAAAAAAATGCAGCACAAATGTCATTCCTAATGTAAATTTAACTCATGATAGATGAAAGTACCTAAGTAAGGGAATCAATTGAACAATCACCCTATTCTCAATGATGAAGTTTCTTTTTAAACTTGAATAAAACCTGAAATTATTGGACGTATTTTTTTTGTTAGATCATCTAGTATCTAGAGTCATTATCACTCCGACTAATCTAGATTTTAGCTCGGTGATGACTTTGACTAATACTGATTAGACCCAATTTTTTTATTATTTTTTTTTGTAATTTATTCATGTCTGATAGCCACTTTGGACCCCAACTAAACCGAATCCGAGCCGCGTCGGACTCCTATTGGTGGAAAGCTCTCCCTACACCTATCTCTCCATAAGCAAGGTTCGAACTCGAGACCTTACAGATGGAGAACCAAACTCCTTCCATTTGGGCCAACAAGTGTTGATATTTGGCCCGAGTTACGTCTAACTCTTATTCGATGAAAGATTATTGGGCCTAGTTGACAATCTTGAAAATAGCCCGGCCCAATTGTAAAACCTAAAAATTGAATGTGGCACCCATGAAGACCTTAAAACACTAACGCTATGTGACTTACCGTACTCTCTAGATTCTTCCCCATATTGTTTTGAAATCAGCGTAACCTCCGAGCCCCTCACCTGCAATATCAACAAACAACTGATTATTTTGGGCAAATAAAATTTCAGAAGAATTTGGGGGTTTTTGCCAGACCGCTCTCTCAAAAATTTTCCCTGCACTTTTTTCCACTTTCCCGCTGCCATTTCCCTCCCCATAATTTCCTGGAAATCAAAATAATTTGTCTTCAGTAACCCAAAACTCATTGGAGCAAACGTTCTAAAAATACAAAATTTCCTCCCTTTTCTCTCAATGTGGTAAGTGCTTAGTCTTCACACTTTTTAACTGTAGCACTACATCATGGTCTTCTTTTTCTAATTGATATTCGAATTTTGTTCCGAAGTTCGACTGTTTTTTATAGGTTTTTCTCATTATTTCTATCACGCTCTGGGATTTTCTTGAGTGAAGTTTTTCGTTTCTTAGTATTTTATTTTTATTTTAGTAATAGTAATAATAATTATTATTATTATTTTGATGTTTTGGCTTTGGAATTTTGTTTTTCTTGTTTGAGAATTTTCTGGGTTTCATTAGTTTTTTTTTTTGTTTTTACATTATGGGTTACTTTACGTTTCAATAATCAGATACGGTGTGATTTATTAGTAGCTTTGAGTGTCTCGAAGTTTCTGTTTTTAGAAATAGAAGATTTATTTTACAAAATTAGTAGTTAGTGATTTTCTGTTGCTGAAAAACTTTGGATAACCGAACAGGATTCTGCTGAAGATTCTGCATTTGCATTTTACTGTTTTCTGCCTACGGACAATGATGGAGTTATCACATGCGTTTTTTAGTTATTCGAACTTGCTTCTTTTTAATAGAAAGGGTTATGTTTGTAAATTTACTTGTTGAAACAAAATTAGGCTATTAAAACCTTACAGTTGTGGTATTTGCTGGTTGCTAAGATTTCTTTAGCAAAACTGTTGTGATATTCAACTTTGAAAATGTACATTTGCCTAGTTCTCACCTATATATAAATGGATCAGGTCTGTACTTTAATGTTTTGACTATATTACTCTACCTTCTAGGCAAATACCGTGGCTCAACACTTGATTATTTTGTTTATGGTATGCAAGATGTGTACTGTGTTTTTTTAAGTGCAGGTGGAAGGCACAATGCCTCAAAACATAAGGTGTGATATAAATGAGTAAGAAGTTGCACAACACAAGAAAAAATGTTTCTTAAAAAAATAAAATTGAAAGATGCCAGGCAAAAGTGAAGGCACGCCTTATGCTTCAAAACAAATTAAAAAATGTAATTTTAATTTACTGCTGGAAGAGCAAAAGCGAAATATTGACAAAACAAGTAAACTAAACCTAAGTTTTACTTTGAAGAAAATCATTTTTTCCGATTGACTCTTCCCTCCATATTCTCATTCATTATTTCTAGATTCTACTTTTAAGGGCATCATTTTTAAGCTTTCTTTGTTTTGATGTGATAAAGATGAGGAGGGAGTGGAAGTTTCTTTACTAGAAAGCGTAGATCAAGTTGTGGATTTTGAAAGATTTTGATGGTTATGATGATTAGGCATTTAGTTCTTTTGTTACTATCACTTGTGCTATCTATCATGACTTTCTTCTTCAAAATTCTGTTGCTGTTTAGAGACTTTTCCTCCTTGTTTATGGAATTGAAATGATGAAACTACAAAATGTAGATTATTTGTTGAACTACTTTCCAGATATCTTGTTCTTGAAATTTTTGTGCATGCTGCTGATTTATGTCTCCATCTTGTCAAACAGAAGCTCTGGTTTGGTTTTGTTAGTCTCTTGGATTTTTGGTGTACAACTTTTATCAGCTGGACAAAGCAAAGGCTATTCACTGTGAAGTTGGTTGCACTGTGGCCATTGCTCTCCCTCTTTCAGATTTAGTAGTGTTCAGGTGATTATACTTCTTACTTGTATTTTGTTGTCCCATGAGTGCAAGTTGTAAGAAACAGAAAAATCAACATATGCTTAGCATATGAAATATCCCAGTTTATGCCTGACGTAGAGGAAATGGAATGACTCTGAACATCTATCTATGAGGACGATACCTGCCTCTGCAAAGAAAACTAGCTTATGAACTTAACTAAATAGAAATGTAACAAGAAAGAGGGTGGCCCAGGACATCCTTCAAGCAGAATCAAGTCCAAGCTCTTTTATTGATGGGGCTCTACACTCATTAGAAAAGTATAGTTCATGGCTGGCTGGCTACAGAATTGAAGTTATTGTTAGTGTGCTGTGTGATAAAGGCTTCTTCAAATGTACCTCGGTCAATTTTGGTGTTCTTTTGTTTTACTGCTTAAATACACATATTTTCACCAAATATTATCATTTATTTCCTTCTTACTGTCACTAAAATGGGGACTGATCCTAGAAAGAATTTTATTGGTTTGTTTTTGTAGCACAGTTGGAAGATTTGAGAAGAGTTTAAGTTTGGTCCTTTTCTTGGCATTCGAATTTTGTGGCTTATGGAGAAAAAGTTGTGCAGTTAAATTTTTGGATCAATACTAGAAAGCAGTCCACATTACTATGGAGTGTAACAAAGATGAGGCCATGCGGGCCAAGGAGATAGCTCTGAAGAAGATGCAAAGTAATGACTTCGATGGTGCCCGGAGGATTGCACTGAAGGCACAGCAACTTTTCCCTGATCTTGAAAATATTTCCCATCTAATAGCTGCGTGTGATGTCCACTGTTCAGCTGAAAGCAAGCTGCTGGGATCAGAAAAGGACTGGTATAGTATCCTTCAAGTGGATAGATTGGCTGATGATGCAACAATTAAAAAGCAATACAGGAAACTTGCACTCCTGCTGCATCCTGACAAGAACAAGTTTCCAGGCGCAGAAGCTGCTTTTAAGCTTGTTGGGGAAGCACACTTAGTGCTTTCTGATCATGCTAAAAGGTCTTTGTACGACAGTAAGCTTTGTATGTCAGTTAAAGCTACTCAGTCAAAACCACCAACTCAGCGAATGAACAAGGTTCCATCTGGGAAGAAACAACAGAGATTTCAGAGAGGTACTTCAAATGGTTTTAATAATGAGGTCAATGGGTTGAAGCAAACAACACAATCTAATGGTCAAGATTGCTTCTGGACATCCTGCCCATTCTGTAGCATCAAATACCAGTACTTCAAAAGTTATGTAAACAGAGCTCTGCGCTGCCAAAAATGCGCAAAGCCATTCATTGCTTATGATATAGCTGCACAGGGGGTGCCCCCAAGAACCAATCAGAGCCAAGAGGGAGTGCCTCGAAGTTCTGATCAGGGCCAAGCTGCCACACAAAGTGTGCCCACAGGATCAAACTGGAGACAGCCTTCTTTTTTTAAACAAAAAGAGATTCCAGTTTCGGGATCTCATAAATCTGGTACAAAGAAAACTGCAGGTTTTCCAGCCTCAAGTTCAGGATTCCAGGATGCTGCTACCAGTAGAAAAGTAGAGTCTGACTCAGGTACAAAGGACACTGCAGGGTTTTCAGCCTTTAGTTCAGGATTCCAGGGTGCTGCTACGGGTAGAAAAGTAGAATCTGACTCAGGTACACAGATGAGAACCACTGTTGGAGTTGGTTCACATTTTGGTACTCAGAACAGTTCTAGCTCAGTAGGCGGTAAAGGGGAAGATGCACCTGCTTCCAATGTTGGTGATACAAAACCAGGAAAAGAAACAAATGTTATAGGAAACAAAAGGAAGAGAGGGAAGAAAATTGAAGGGAATGAACATTGTGATACTTCAATTAGCTCCGAGTCAGAAGACATGATTGCTGAGACTGTTGCAGATCTTGCTGCTAACCAGAGTTCTGGAATAAATGATTTTTACGAGTGCAGAAGATCCTCTCGTCAAAAGCATCGAGTCTCTTACATTGAGAGTGAAGGTGAAGATGAGGACCTTGAGAATCCTGAGAAAAAATCACAAGGGAAATCTTTTGCTGGGAAAGGGGAGCAGGAATGTACAAATGATGCTGTTAATACTGATAATCATTTGAAACAGGAGAAAAGTAATCCATCTAAAGGAAGATCTCCTGAAGAAAACAATCTGAATGGCAAGAATCAGACAACAGTACAGGCTGCTGGTGCACCAGAAAATGATGTCAAAAAGGTTGAAATCATTGATGATTCTGTATCAGATGCTAATTCTAGGGATGATCAAGATCCAGTAACCTTTCATTGTCCTGATCCAGAATTTAATGATTTCGATAAGGATAGAGAACAGAATTGTTTTGCTGTCAATCAATTCTGGGCTTGTTATGGTAATGCAGATGGTATGCCAAGATATTATGCTCTGATCAGTAAGGTATACTCTCCTGGATTCAAACTGCGCATCACGTGGCTAGAGCCTGATCCTGAAACTGAGAATGAAATCAATTGGGTGAAATCAGAGCTACCGATTGGATGTGGCAAATATAAGCGTGGTGGTTCCCAACTGACTATAGATCATCTGACATTCTCTCATCAAATAGTTTGTGATAAAGGTAGCAAGAGGGGATCATTTTTTGTCTATCCAAGAAAAGGTGAGATCTGGGCCCTCTTTAAGAACTGGGACATTGAATGGTTTACTGAACCTGAAAAGCATAAGAAATTTAAATTTGAAGTTGTAGAGGTCCTTTCAGACTTTGCCAAGAATGTCGGGACTAGAATTGCTCTATTGGATAAAGTGAGCGGGTTTGTTAGTCTTTTTCATCGTAGAAGTGAAAGCAGTAGTGTAGAATTTGTTATAGAACCCAGTGAGATTCTTAGGTTCTCTCATAGGATTCCCTCTTTTAAATTGACTGGCACTGAAAGGAAAGGTGTTCCTGAAGGGAGTTTTGAACTTGATCCTGCATCTCTTGCTGCAAATCTTGATGTTGTTTGTAATCCTTCCTTGGTTGGCATGAATGGTAAATGTCTTGGTGCTCAGGGAAATTCTGTGTATCGGGACTCACCTGGTGTAAAAAATAAATCTAAAATGCCTGAGACTTCGAGCACACCCAAGAAATCTGATGACCCTTGTAGCAGAAGAAGGGGTCCTGATGAAGAGAATTCTGTGGTAAGGAGGTCTCCTAGGGGATTGAATACTGGAAATAAAGAGAAAAAGAAAGTCAATGCCCCTCGTATGCCTGGTCAAGGCATAACTGCTGATAATTCGGGTGGTAGTGAAGCTAGAAGTTGCAAGACAGAAGTTTTGTCCCACCAAGCTGGAATACTAGATCAGGAAATACACGAAGCAAGTCCAAAGAGAAGAAGACGTGGGAGTAGTTCTTCATCCAGGCCTCCTAGTAGCAGTGTTGATGCGGAAGACATGTTTCATGATTTCGAGAGTGACAGATCCAGTGGAAAGTTTGTGGAGGGTCAAATATGGGCACTCTACGAACCAGAAAACAAATTGCCCAAGTTGTACGGGCAGATAAGGAAGGTTGGACATGGGCCCTTGATGTTGCATGTTGTGATGTATGAAGAATTTCCAGTTAGCGAAAAAGGAGTAAAGCCGGTGTGTGGAGTTTTTAAACTGCAAAATCGTAGAGCCAGAACCTTTGAACCCAGTAGCTTCTCACATTTGATTCATCCAGAGATCATCAATAAGAGTAGGTTTGCAGTTTATCCCAAGGAGGGACAGGTATGGGCAGTGTACAAGAACTGGAATCCTGCGGAGCTTTCTTCATCTGACAAGGTGAATTGTGAATATGATATAGTGTTAATAGTTGGTAATATTAATGATCGCATAAAGGCGTCACCTTTGGTTCCTTTGAAGGGTTACAAGTCAGTATACAGATCACCTAGAAGTAGATCAAATATTGGATCCATGGAAATAGTAGTGAAGTCTGAACTAGGCAGATTTTCCCATCAGATACCGGCATTTCAGCTCACCACAGAGAAAGGGGGCTCCTTGGTTGGGTGTTGGGAGCTTGACCATGCAGCAGTACCACCATCTTCATCTAAATGAAGGTGGTGGGTGGGCGGTGCACTCATCTTTTTTGTCAAAAAATGAAGAAGGGAAGTTCTTTTCTGTCTTTTTTTTTTTTTTTTCTTTCGGGGATTGCAGAATCAACTAGAAAATGCTTTCATTTGGTTCATTAACAATAGATAGACGAAAATTAGACAGGTCTTAGTTGTTTCTTTATAATATAATACTTCTCTCTCTTGGCTGATTCTACTGCTTAATGCCTAATGCCATCTGAATTATTTGAACCGCAAGGGGCTAATGTGCTTTACTTAATTTCATTTTGGGTAAGGTATGGATGTTCAGTCCCGTTATCTCTTGGTGCATGTTCTGATCTATACTTATGACTTCTCTTTCTAAGTTCTTGCATAAAATCGTTATATATATACTTATGTGTGTGTGTGATATATATATCAAATTATTGAACTATAAAATGATTAATTTTTCTTTTTTACTATTATTATTAAGTTTGGAAATTGAAATTTAGAGAAGTCAAGTAAAAGATATAATGAAAAATAATAACAATGCAAGTTAATGATATTGTTTGTTTTCACTTTTGGTTTTAAAATAATGTATCATTAAATGAAGGGTTTTAACATCACGGGTTTAAAATGATATATTACTGAGTGAAGAGTACATCCATCACGGGTTTAAAATAATGTGTTATTGAGTGAAGAGTTTTAACATGCCCTTCAACTTAATCAATACGTGAAAGTGGGCCTACTTTCAATGTTTTAAAGTGCATCAATTGAATAAAGAGTTTCAAATATTTGTTTAATAACAGCTTAATCAAGTTCCGTTATGTGTACAATATATAACTAATTTTTGAAATAAGAAAAAAGAAAAAAACAATTAACCCTACCTTTTATTTTATTGAGTTTCATTAACAATTGTATCAAATATTAAACTCAGCCAATCTAGCAGCTTGGGGAAGTTGGGAAGCGGACTCCTTAATGCTTCTCCCGAGGTGGTTAGCGTCAGCTTAAAAAGCTCTGGGTTAGGCCCTTACCCTCGAGTAAGAGTTGGACTCTGCGAGCGCATCCCAGGTTGAATCTGAATTAGTCGGCCCGTGTAGGGTTCGATACCGGATGCTTAAGAAAAAAAAAATAATATTAAACTCAGCCCAGTTATGTTTAAGTGGGCCTGTCAGAAAGAGAGAGAGAAACAAACCATTCCCATCGCCCGCCATCATTCTACTACCTGCTCCTTCCCGCCGATCATCATCTGCTAGAGGAAGAGACCTCAACATCTTGGGAAAAGGTTCAGATTTGAAGACTTCTTTACTATGGAAAATCCTCCTTGTTCAGCAGTTTGTTTGGGAATCTAGCCACCCAACACAATAGCCTTTTTTTTTTTTTTTTTTTTTTCTTGTGTTGGGTGGTGGGTTTTGCTTGATTTGGATAATCTGCTATAGAGCCTATATAGGATGGGATTTAGATAGATAAAGGAATCGGATGAGTTTGAAATTCAGTTTGTGTATTCTAATATGTATTTTAAAGAAGTAGTGTTGGAATGTAATGCAGTCTTGTCCTCTGCACGTCTGTTGTTCGATGAAATGCCTGAATTGCAGCCATTTTTCATTTCTATCATGATGGATATTTATTTTATATGTTTTCTTGCAACTGATTGACTCTTTTTTCTTTTTGAAACATGGGTTTGCAGGATAATGCTGAAGCAAGTGTACAATAAATTAAGTATATATTCAGTAAACAAGATCAGGCCTTTATTGTGCACCCAAAAAGCTAGTCTTCATGGTGGGCAAGTAAGTTGATTCTACATTTTTTCCTTCTTCTTTTTGATATTTACTTGTGATTTTGTCAATTCAATTATTTGCTTTTAAATTTTTGGAATTCATTTCTTGGATGTGATAAAGCTCCATCACTTATTCTCTTTCCCCCAAAAAAATGTTGAATAAAGCTTCTTCCATGGCTGGTGAATGATGATGATGATCCATAAATTTTTTTTTATATGTGCTTAGCTTTCCTCTCATCATCCCTTTGACAGCCATATTTTGCACCCCGAAGCTTTTTTGGTGTGGAGGATTTCATGGATGATGATAACAGCAGGCCCTATACATTTAAAAAAGAGAAACAATCAAAGAATCCAAATAAGCATGTATCCTTCAAGCAACGTACTATAGCTTACATGGAGCCCTTTACACTGGATGTTTTCATTTCGAAACGCTTTGTTTCAGCATCAATTACTCATAGAGTAACAAGCAAACAAGTTGCTGTGGCTGGTACTAATTCAAAAGATATAAAAGCTGTGCTGAAATCACGTTCTGATATACCTGCTTGTATATCTGTTGGTCGCATATTGTCTGAGAGAGCAAGAGAAGCAGATGTATATACAGCTTCTTACACTCCCAGAGATAGTGACAAGTTTGAAGGCAAAATTAGAGCAGTTGTTCAGTCCCTCATTGATAATGGCATTGACATCAAAATATATCTTGATTGATTGATTGATTTTTTTTTTTTTTTTCTCTGGTACTCATGTGAAATTGTAAACTTCTTGTTTCCCTTTTTTTCTGAATGAAATGATAATTTGATGCATATGTTTGCACAACATATGAGGGTAGTCTTCGATTATCCCATGATTCTATCCTCAATTCTTACAATGCTTCATAATAAGTAATAAATTTTAGACAAAATAAAAACTATAAAAGATTTAAAAAAATCTACCAAATATGAGAAGATTGAGGAGTAGGTTAGGTAATTAACAAAACATGGAATTTTATTTTTGTCATGTGGAAAAGGAAAAATGTTAGAATATGATAAATTATTATGCATGGAATTTCCACGGACGTTACCAGAAGTTTCTTTGAAAACTACATCGAATTTCACATAAAATTAGTTTATTCCTAAAACGGAAAAAGAAAACAAGAGTCGCAGTCGCACCAAACATTGGACAAGTCTATATTTTTTTATTCCTGAATCAATGCAACAACTCTCTTGATTTGTATCTATAAATAATTAATAATAGTCTAAGATTTGGGTAGCAAAAAAAAACCTCGAAAATTCTGTAACATTACGCGATTTTTTCATTTTAGGAAGGAAGTTTCAAACGCGTGAAGAGGGTTGAGTAGCTCCATATATAGTCGTTCTTGGGGTTCTTGATTCTGCACTGAGTTGGGTTCGTTTCTGTGAATTTTGAGTAGGAAAAGAAAGGATTTGGATTTCTCGAGGGGCATTTTTAATTTTATTTATATATTTGTTTGTAAAGAAACAAGGAAATACAAAAAGAAAAGCAAGAATGGGGAATTGTTTCTCAGATGTGAAGGGTGGAAAACAGGCTGTTGGGGCCTACCCAGGGTCCCAGAGTGCTGTTGGCGGCGGCGGTGATGGTGGCGCCAATGACGCGGTTGAGTTTTTCTTCAGAAACAGAGGAATGACTTCACTTTGTACCCAAATTGAGGTATACGTTTTTGACAAGTCTAAGCCCGTCAACTACCAAAGACTAAGAAAAATCATGGTTTTTGTTTCTGAATGAATGTCTCTTTCCAAGAATTTGGACCTTTGTTGTCTGCTTCAATTTTTCTATTCTCCGTTGACCCTTCTTATTTTCTTTATTAATTCATGGATAATGTCGTCATATTATCTTGTCATGCTTGCTTCATCCTTGCATGGAAGAAAAACCCTTATAATTGAATCATGCTGTCTATCTTCATACAACATGGAAATTTTTTCCAAGTTCTTTTGCCTTTTTCAGGGTTCATGGTTTTATCCTATGTTTTCAGTAGAAATGCTTATGTTTATATTGTGATTCTTTGAATTTATATTCATGATTCATGACGTGATAGTGGATTTATTTATTGATATATCTCCTAGAAGATTACTACAGTTTTGTTTCGAGAAGTTTGCCTGAATAATCAGTTTGCAAGTCCAAAACATAGAATTTTAGGAGAAAAATGGTTTCCTAATTTGCTGATTTCATGGATTATCTTATACAGGATACCAGTATGCCAAGAAGTTTTTCATAATTTGTAGAATGCTTTCATTTTAAGCATAGATAATAAAAAAAAAAAAAAAAAAAAGAATTGTAGAATTTCTTCTGAAAAGACATTACAACATAATCAAGCATGGATACTACATTTTTCTTGAACAACTGGTGTTACAACAAGTTGATAGGTTTCCAGAACTATCTTAAATTTCTGTACTTCTGAGGATTTTTAAGAGTATGCAACATTTGATATAACGGCAAATGTATAACATACAATATAATCTTTTTTGTGTTGAAAAGGTTGTGATATATGTGAATAAGTACTGATGAAGTTTTTTTTTTTTCCCCCTGATGTACAGTTATCTTTGTCAGCATCTAAGTTGAGGGATCGTGACATCACATCGAAGGTACAGAATTTATCATGAATTTATTGGTTTTTTTAAACTTTGTACATTGCATGTAAAGTTTTGAGCAATACTATGAATTTCCTTTTACTTATTGAGGCATAGGTAGTGAGTGCATGCTCAAAGATAACTGAGATTCTTTTACTTATCAACTTAGAATCTTCCTTTTTTCTTAGCAAGCACCGTTACCAAGTAGTTGACTATGAGTGACTTCAGGTTTGTGGGCTCGGGTAATGATAATTTATATTAGAACGGGTAATTAGCCCAGACTATAGGTAGGTGGTAGGAGCCACCTCTCTAGAGTATGTAATGCATATAATAAAAGTTTTCATGCAGCAGTATTTGAAGATTTGGGTACATGTAAGTAATTTTCTAGACAGTTGCATGGTGTATTAAAGACTTGATTATAGTCTCACATAAAGTATTAGCATCAATTCTACCATGAGGTTTCTCATTTTCTCCATTGTTGCAGAGTGATCCTATGGCAGTAGTTTATATAAGGAAAAGGGATGGAGCCCTTGAAGAACTTGGCCGCACCGAAGTAATTATGAACAATTTGGAACCTTCTTGGATTCAGAAAATTGTTATTACCTATCAGTTTGAGATTGTTCAACCTTTGGTGTAAGCTTTTCTTACTTCTTCTACTCACCCCCCATTGATTTGGTGCTGTCTCTCACAATTGTACCTTTTTTTTTTTTTTTTTTTGCTCTACAGCTTTCGTGTTTATGATGTTGATACCAAGTACCACAATGTACCTGTCAAGGTATGGTGTACTATTGAGTAGATTATTTTAAAGTTAGTTGTTTCCTTTCCATTTGAGACTTTAGATATTCAATATAAGAGAAGATATATATTATATATATATATCCTTCTTTCTTCGGGGCTTTGGTGAAGAAGGATAATCATCTTCACTTTGTTATTGTGGTTGACTGGAAACCAATGTAAATGTAACACATTCTATATATCTCTATCCTTGCAGTCATTGAAGTTGGAAGATCAAGATTTCCTTGGTGAAGCTAATTGTTCTCTTGCTGAGGTGAGTTTCTTTAATTAAGGGAATTCATAAAATTTCATTTTGTTTCCTAAATGTGTGTATAAATAAACTTTTTTTTTTTTTAGAAAAAAAATATATATATATATATATATTTAAGTATCTGGTTTTGGCTGTTGTTGTGGATGGTAGATTGTGACTAAGAGAAACAGAAGTTTGACTGTGAATCTTCATGATGAACGTGAACACGGAGGTGGCTCGAGAAAGCTTGGGAGCCTTACTGTCTTTGCAGAGGAGATGATGGTTTCTTCTTCAAGAAGTGCAGTAGAGATGACTCTCTGTTGCCATCATTTGGCCAACAAGGATTGGTTTTCCAAAAGTGTATAAAATCTTAAACACTTACTTATATTATCTTGTTGTCTGATGGAGTTTCAGCTCACACTGTCATTATTAACATTTTATATATATATATATATATATATATATATATATGTATATCATCAGGATCCTTTCCTCAGAATCTCTAGAATCTCTGAACATGAAGGAAGAGCCATTCCAATTTGCAAGACGGAAGTAGTAAACAACAACTTGAATCCGGCCTGGAAACCACTGTGTATAACCTCAACAGACAAGGTTATTCATCTGCTCTTCATTTTTTCTTTCAAAAATGTTATGTTATATATATATATATATTCATTTCCATTTGTGTAATGTATGTTGGTCTTCAATAAGCAGGACAGTCCATTGCTTATTGAGTGTTTCGATTTCAATACAAGTGGGAATCACGTCCTTATTGGGTATGTAATTAACTATTTATAACTCTTTTGATAACAGTTTCACTTACAACTGAAAAAAAAAAAAAAAAATCAAAAGTTAGAGTTCCACTTTTTCCTGAACAATAGACATTATTAACAATATCAAGCGATTTTTTTTTTTTTTTTTTTTGTTAAACAGAAAATTGCAGCAAACAATGGCAGACCTGGAAAACCTTCACATCACTAGAGCTAGTGCAAACCTTATGTCACCCCCTTCTTATTTTCGAGGAGTTGAAAAGGTTCTCTCTCTTTCTCTTTCTTTCTCTCTCTACCTTAAAGAAAAGGGGAACAAAAGAAAAAATGTATAGGAAAGTGTTATAATATGTGTTGGTTTCTTGAAATTTTTTGAAGGTTTCCGGCATGCTTTATGTGAAAGAGTACATTGAGAAGGAAATTTTCAGTTTCATTGATTATATCTCTAGTGGATTTGAACTTAATTTCATGGTTGCAGTTGATTTTACAGGTAAAAATTTACCTGTTTTTGGAGAGTTTTTTTGTTCCTTTCTTCTGGTTTTATTCAATTTAGTTCTCCTCACTGTTTTGGCAGCTTCAAATGGAAATCCTCAAAACTCAGACTCTTTGCATTACATTGATCCCATGGGGAGATTGAATGCTTACCAGCAGGTAAACAAACAACTTCATTTTTTTACAGTTTCCTCAGTTGTTTTTTTCTTTTACCGGAGAATTTAATGGTTTGCTATATATTATTTATATTACAGGCGATAATGGAGATCGGGGAAGTCATACAATTCTATGACTCTGACAGACAGTTTCCGGCTTGGGGCTTCGGCGGCAGTATTGGTGGCGGCCTCCGCCGCAGCTCTGTCTCTCATTGTTTCAACTTGAATGGAATTTCCAACGAGGTGTGAACAAATTCAATTATTTATATTACTCTCTACTTCATTTATTCTGAGATGATTTGGTGGTGGTGATTCTCAAGGTGACTGGTTTGGAAGGGATCATGGCTGCTTATTCAACTGCACTCTACAATGTTCGCCTTTCCGGCCCAACCAAGTTCGGTCCCGTCATTGATACTGCTGCAAATATTGCTTCTCGTTCCCTTTCCTCTAACCACAGTAACAAGTACTTCGTCTTGCTTATTATAACGGTACAGCTACATGCATATACATACATATATATATATATATATATATATAATATATATCTTTTCCTCCTTTCCTCAAAGCACAATAATCTTTTTGTAGGATGGGGTGGTAACTAATCTCCAAGAAACAATAGATGCTTTGGTGAAGGCATCTGATCTTCCACTTTCAATCCTCATTGTAGGAGTTGGCGGAGCAGATTTTAGACAAATGGAGGTAGGTATCTGTGTATGCTTATTCATAGATGTTCTGTTTCAATATACATAATAATTCTATTTCTGACAGATCCTTGATGCTGACAAGGGAAAGCGATTAGAAAGCTCCACGGGAAGGATAGCAACAAGGGACATTGTTCAGTTTGTTCCCATGCGCCAAGTCCATGGTGAAAAAAACATATGAATTTACTTTTGATTATTAAAAAGCTTTTCCAAACATAATACTAAAAGTTCATCCATTGTCTTACCTTTTCTGCAGCTGGAGAAATATCAGTAGTTCAGTCTCTTTTGGAAGAATTACCTGGACAGTTCCTGGGTTACATGCGCAGCAGGGATTTAAAACCTCTACTTCTGGATAGATAGATGGCTTAGACATGGATGGATAACAAGTCTTTTACAGTTTTATAGAAATGCAAGTTAATATATATATATATTTTTTCATTCTTTCATTAAGTAAAAAGTTCAAATGAACAAAACAGAAGAAGATTTGCCAGTGAAGTATGCTGGAAGCCATCATTAAGGAATGATAAAAGCTAAAGAACAAGGGCTCAACCTATCAGTGATGCCTTCTGCGATCTTTATCCCTTGAAGAGTAGTGGTAATCGCGATCTGGAGAGGGGAAAAAAAGAGAGACAAGTGTTATTCATCATTACATTATAAAGCAATAAGATCCAATACAAAACAATAAAAGATTCTATTGATTTATTACCTCGAGATGAGTGATGTTTTGATTTCTCTGCATATCCTGAAGTGTTTAAAACAGAACGTATTCAGATAATCAAACCACGCTGTAAACTTAAACTTCAAAAGTGAGAACCTGATCCTATATGCACAGAAATAATAAATAAAACCACTAACCTAATTCCTTTCCTTTGTCCCTTGAACGATGAATCCTGTCCTTCATTTTATCCCTATCTCTTTCAATATCCTCTCTTTCTCGTTCCCTGTCAGATTCTCTTCCCCTATCACGTTCACGTGTCTTTACTCTTTCCCTGTCCCTATCCCTTTCCCTTTCTCTATCCTTGTTCCTTTCGCCACCTGCCTCTGTTCTGT
Organism: Cynanchum wilfordii; assembly: GCA_025388415.1. Lineage (NCBI taxonomy): Eukaryota > Viridiplantae > Streptophyta > Magnoliopsida > Gentianales > Apocynaceae > Cynanchum > Cynanchum wilfordii. The sequence goes on along the minus strand of JAHSUH010004373.1, from coordinate 305,569 downwards.
GCTCAGTTGTTGATCTTGGAACAAGCTCTTCTCTTGACTCTCCCTCAACAACCATGCTTCTTGATTCATCATCACTTTTCTTTGATTCCTTCAATTTTTCTACCACCAATTTAACCCTTGAATCTTTTCCAGATTCCTGATTTGTTGCAGTAGGCATCCCCTTGGGAGAGCCAGTATCCCCATTCACTGTTGGATCATTCAAGGAACCTTCCTAAACAAAGCAAAGATAAACAGGATTAAGCATTAAACTTTTGCAAATCTGCAGGTTATAAAGCTGCAAGGAGAAAATTCACCTTCGGAGCTGGTTGAGATGACAGATCTGATACTTTGTTAGATGTCATAAATGATCCTCCTTCCTTGCATACAGGTATGTATTGTGCCTTGGGAAGAGTATATAGGTGGGCAAGGACCCTGCAAACTTCATCTATACCAGACTTGTCAGCATCAAACACTTTCCACCAAGGAGGGTTCTCAGGGAGAGGCACTTGATATCTGCGAGCTGCTGCATACACAACTCCACAAGCCACAACCTCACTCTTGAATCTCACACACAAAGTTGTGCGCAAACTGCACAAACACAAGACAAATAAATAATCCCACTTTGGCTCAAAATTTTTCTGGAATGGTTACCCCCATAAAAAATAAATAAATAAAAATAGGAACACAAAAGAAAAAAAATATGCATATATATGTATGTATGTATACTAATCATCTGGCCATGAGAAAGCATATTGGAATAAAGCAATATATATGCACAGATGAAAGTTTCCCAAAATATATATGCTACCATTCACCTAATATTTATTTAAATTACAAATATAATTTGACTAAAACAATTCTATTTCAGAAAGGAAAAGGGTGACAATCACCATCTCCACAAAATGCCACTGCACACCAGTTCAATCTACCCAGTAAATGGTACCTATTATCATCAAGAGAAACACTGAATTTGTTTTCTGTCAAGTCACTAGTCTACCAAAGATCTATTAAGTTCTATGATCATATTAGGTATAAAAGTCTTTCCAATGAGTAGGGTACCTATCATTTGCAAGATTCCATGCTTCCTGCCTCAGTTCAGTAGGTGTTCCAAGTGTGGCAAGATAGTTTGAAATGAACTTGTGCGGATGCTCAACATGGCAAATGAAACCCATCTCTTTCAAAAGATGTCTTTCTGATCTAATTAAATCTTGCTTCAAATCTGCGTATCTCTGGGGAAACATAAAATGACAGGAAAAGCACAAAATATCTTTAGTCACGTGATAAGTTATTGATTAGCTGAATCCAGGTTTGAATCACTTGAGAAGTAATTCACACAAGATATGAAAGAACAAATTTGCAGGTATGACCTTACATTGAAGTATAGGTATGACCTAGCCAGCCCTCACCTTAGATGATGTATCAAAAAGCTCCAACGGCATATTTTCCCTCCTACATTCCATGCGGTGGAAAACAACAAGGACATGTCTAGCCTTCCGAGGACTTTCTTCAAGCTTTGATGCAAGCCAAACACAACTCGCAGCTACACGCTACAATCAAAAAAAAAAAAAAAAAAAAAAAAACAGCAATTATTGTCACAGGGGTATTAGAAATACAAGCATTAAGTAACAGAAGCACTTGCAGTATGCGTACTAGTAATACAAGTACAAAACGCACCTTCACATTGAACCGAGCAAATGATTTTTTACAATAAAAGCGGTGGAATAGGACTTGACCAGTTGCCATAACAGCTTGAGGTCTGAAATAAATAGCATTAAGGACACACCAAAGGCAAGAACTACTAGAAATGCTAAACATAGAAAGAAAGACTCTAATGACTAGAATTAGGAAACAGAAAAACGATACAAGGATACAGTCTAAGTAAAATTCCACTCTCTTGAATAAGATCACAACCGTAGATTCTTAGGGTGGTTTCCGTAGCTTTGTCAATCCCATCTCTTCTAGATGGTGTATTTTCAAGCTGCTCATCTGTCAGATAGAATGTGTCGATGGTCGTATAAATCATTGTTGACAAATAATCATACAATAAGCTTCTCAATTACCTGCACCACCACATCAAAAAAAAAAAAACCTTAAGTTCCTCATCACTAAATATGCTCATTCTAACGAATACAAATTCACCACATATTCAAATACAGCTTATATACAACATGCGGACCAAAAAAAAATTAAAGAAAAAGAAAAAGAAAGAAATCAAATGAATCCTCAGTGCCCAAGCAAGATTATTTCTTCGCCAGATATAGGCTACTGCAACAAACAAACAGACAAACAAACAAATTCAACTTCAAAAGAAAATATACTTATATGAACCCACTGCGAGAAATTCAGAAGACAAAGATCGCTACTTTTACCGTTATAGCAAAAGATTCAATCTCACGAAAGACCACGCGAACACAAAAATTATATAGGGAGAAAAACAAGAAATTTGGAGAAAATAGTATTAGCTGGTAGGTATTAAATAAAATTTTGGGAGCGCGTCAGAGAGAAGAATTTGGGGGGGGTTTAGGAATTAGGGCTAAAATTCGAAAAGCAGGTAGCGGCCGGAAAAGATTCGAATCGGGTCTTTTTCCTATGGCTGACGGGATTTGGAAGTTTCCAAAATTATATTAGAAATTTGTTTTGCCTCCGCATCACATAATCCCTTATCAAAAATAAATAAATAAATTTAAAATTTTAAAACTTTATAAATCATTAAAAAAATCTATAAATAATTCAATCAATATTTATTTATTTGTTATAAATAAAATCAATAACCCGTGACCATCTGCAACAACTACCCCAAGGTGCTGGATTATAGAAATCTTACATGAACACATATCTAAAATACTTAATTTACAACAATTTTTTTTAAAAAAAAAATTAATAATAAATATTAAAATAAATAATAAAAAAAAAACTAAACTCAATTGGTAATAAGGCAAGAAGTGATTTTATTAAAGAATAATTGCCTTACCACCATTGTGTAAGGCAAGAAGTGAGAGGTACCAAATGACTATAAAAACGTGGACTAAATCAAAGTTCTTGAGTGGGAAAACTGTGCTGCTAAAATTACATGAACCCTAAAAAATTTGAAGTCAAATACAGTGGGGAAAGAGGGGGATTGGGGGAGAAGTGCAATACAACAACGAGTAAATTTGGCTGCTATATTTCTAGAGGTGAATAATACAAGTTCTAGCCTGATTTGGATTTCCTTTCTGAAAAGGACCTTCTAGAAGAAAATGGATAGAAAATTTCCCAGATGTTATGTAACAAGCCTTTATCATAAATGTTGTTATTCTTTACAACAGTTACTTCTTGTAGACGAGATCTTCTAAACATGGCTTTCCATTTACTCTCAGGGAGTTGTTGTTTCCTTTGCTCCAACTCAACTAAACTTGCTTTCAAGGCTTCCTCGCTTGCCTTTGCCTCATTTATCTTCCTTTGCCATCTCATATAGTCTTGCCATTTGAAACTCTGCATCAGGGAAGAAAGATTTCTTTTTGAGTGTCAGGAGAATAAGCAGAGAAACATGTGTGTGTATATATAAAAAAGTAATGTACCTCGTTTGTCGTCGTGTTTGTGATGCACAATTTAGCATGATATGCAAAGAAACCACCAATTAGTAGGGAAATTATGGCTAGAAACACCATTAGAAGTATTTGCCCATTGAAAGAGCTCAACAACCACTGCAATTGACCAAAATGGAAACATAACTCATATAGTAGTAGCCTATGACTATGAATGATGATTTGGAAAGCATATAAGAAAACCAAAGGTGATAAAGATATGAATCAGCTCAACACAAATAACTCCATTCAAAATAGCTCTCTCCCTCTCTGAATATTTTGCTGCCTTCAGTTTGCCGGAAATGTCAACACACCAAATAATATGTATTACTCAGGAGATTGTTGTTATTAGTGCTTATTCGATCACAAGACAAAGCAACACAACAACACTTCTGCATTCTCTTTCTACATAACACAGTTATGCAAACAAAAAACTTCAGGTTCACCTTAATAGAAAATGGATAAACCCTTTGGTGCAGTGAAAAAAGTTCCACATAACATTACCTTAATGTTCTTTAAGATCACCTATGGATGGTTAGCCCACTAACAATCTACTGTTTATGAATACTAGAAAAGAAAACTATAGTTGCTACTCTCCTCAGATCACATCATGGTAAGTTATAGTTCACACAATAGCAATTGACAAAACTTGACAACATCCCGAAAGTTCAGAACAACACACAGTCATGAAGGATGTCAGCTTGGTAACTAACATGTTTACAGATATGAAAACAACAGAACAAAACTGGTGTATGGGAGATTGAATAGATAAAAGTGAGAAATATATATATTGATTTACCTGCGCAACATGTGGAGCCAATCTTCTATAAGAATTTTCAACCCCATAATATACTGCAAAGCCAAAAATAAAAAGTTTAAAAAAAAAAAAAAAAAAAAGTGTCAGAGTGATAAGAAACTAAATTATCAACAAAATAATAAATAAATAAATAAAAAGAAATAAAAAAAGATATGGGTATTTTAGTTAACTTGTCAATATATCTACAACCCTTTGTTCTTTCAAGCAGCCCGCAAGAATCAGTCCAATTGCCACAACTCCATACACACAAAGAAGTAAATGCCTGCAGAAGCAATGAAGATCAGGGGTAACAAAGAGAGACATTGTATCAATTGAGCTGTAATATAGGAGAATTCTCCAGTATTTGTCACCATTAGGAAAATTTTCCGTCTCTACAATTTTCAAGAATTCAAAATATCACAAAAAGAAGACAGATATTGAATCAATTTTTCTCTTTATACATATTGTACTGCATTTATTACAATTTTCACACAAGTGATTCTTATTTGTTTTGTGAAAGGAAGATGTGTAGTAGGTGAATGACCGTAGCTAACCAAAAAATTTAAAAATGCTCTTATTGTTTATACAAGAAACAGCATTTCAGGTCTATTTACTCACCACAGAAGAAAAGCCATAAAGTATCTGTTGTTTCTTTCCCCTATGCAATTATTCTGCAGCAGTTAGAAACAAAAATAAAACACCTAAAATAAATGTAAATTGTAGCTGATAAAGTTATCTCCTTATCAAATTGAAAATTTTCTAAGAATCAAGAAAATAGAAATAAGCATACCATCCATCCACAATGATGGTCAAAGCGTGCCACACAGCGGCCACAAACTCTACAATGCTTGGACCTTGCAGGTCTAAAAAGGGATAAAGATGAGAACAAGTCAGGTTTCTATTACAGAAGAAGGGAGTTCAAGAGTCAGAGATTAAAATGGTGAGGGAACCTTGGGATCTTGCAAGTTGAACAATCTTTCTCAAAGAATATTGTATTGTCATAGGGGTAAGCAGAAAGATATTGAGACACATTCTCAGTAGTCACAGTTCCCGGATCAGAAAAGCTAGTTAAGAGAAATAATATGATGCCCACACCAACTCCCAACAAGCTTGTGTACCTAAAAGCACATAAAAATTTCAAATAACAAATAGAAAATAAGTAGTAGCCAGATTATTGACAATTCATAACTAAAATGTAAAAGAATTTAATGTTTATCTCTATAATACCTGTGTATATCACTAAGATAATATCCAGGAAGATAAATGAACAATGATTTCACAATAAAGTAATAAGTAGTTCCGATCATCCCAAGATACATGATCTGCATAAAAAGATGAAGATGTTTACAATATGAACCTAGAAATGAAAAACAGCTAATAAACATCTAAATTGGTAATTGACCTCAAACATGAAGTGCATATTTAATTTCAGGATACATATATATATATATATATATATATATATTATTTTTATATATATATGTCCCATACTAATGATTACTTCCCCTTAACAGGGATGAATATAGTTTGAGAGGAAAAAAATAAAAAGCAGTATACATCACAAGTGCTTTATACTGATCCCAACACAATTAAAAAGCTTGAAAAGGAGCCAGGAGTAGCTGCACATTGTTCATAGTCACGCCCATATTGAATGATGTCACCAAAGAAAAATTGAAAATCAAGTAGAGTATGCAAAAGGGCCACATCAACTAAATGTAGCATTGGTGATACTCTCAATGGAGATAAAAACATAATAATGTTATGTCATAGTAATTGCCATATTTCCTTAACTATATCAAATTTATTCTTCAGCTACCCCTTTACAATTAATTAACCCATAAAGAAATACAAATACAATTATATTAAACTTTGTTTTGCAAGTTCATTGTGGGGTTTTTACCTCTTTTCTTCCTTAGGATTGCCAATAGTTTGGTTTCTACTACAGTTCTTTCAAATAGAAGTGGAGCAGGATATGTTCCTTACTTCACTTTTTATATAATGCCCCAAATTATGTAGCAAATTGATAAAGACAAGAAGAGCTTTCAACACTAAAATGGATGGAACGAGAAACCTTCCGAACTTTGAATTTGTGAAAGTAGTAAAAACAGAAGAAAAAAAAGAACCTGTAAGGTAGGATTAGAACGATCGCAACAGTAGTGCTCCACGGTTGCAAGCGCCCCAGTTCCTTTAGGACCAAATACATAATCAACAAATTTCCTGTACACAATTGAATTAAATTCAAGAGTAAATTTAAGGGGGGGAAACAAAAATCACAAATCAAGAACAAAAACAAAATTAAACAAAAATATCCAGACAAGGAAACCGCATATATATATATATATATGTATATATATATATTCGAAAGAAATGTGAAATAAAATAAAAATACCCGAAACACTCGTAAGCACCAAAAGTGAGGAAGAAATTGATGCGCTGAACGAAGGTACCTTCAAAAATAGGCCAATTACCGCACAGAAAGGAAACAAGGACTAGCAGGGTAATGAATCCATGGCATACCAAAGCCCACTGTACAGCCATGAGATGCAAAAATCAAGATTTCCAAGAGAGGAGAAACCGTACAGTTATTGTTGAATCTTTAATCATAATTATATGTATATACCCTTGTCTGGGTTTTTGTTGACTCTGACCATTGTGTTGAAGGGTATGAGAAAAGATTTCTTCCAAAATAAAAAATTTAAAAAAAAAAAAAAAAAATTTTGGGTTTTTTTTTTTTTTTTTTTTAATTAGGTTAAATTTGTGATTCTTCTAAGAAGTGAAAAAAAAATATTATCATAGGAAAAAAAAATTATACAAAAAATTCATAAATTACCGTTACATTATTGATGGCAAATCCCATATATAATTTTACAACTAGTGTGCACAATGGTGGGGAAATGCCCATTCATATATGCAATATACAGTGCCAAATCTTTCTTGAAAATGTTTGCCCAAACAACCAAAGTTGAGCTAAATGTCAATATCATCGATGTTTTTCTCGATGATATCAATACAGGCTCCGACTGATCTTCCCTCAGACATTGCCTCAGCTAGCTTCCCTCGAGCTTTTTCATGGCGTCGCAGAATTAGGACTGTGTTTAATACAGCCCATCTAACTTGAGAATCAGCTTTCTTCTGTGTAAATCCAAGGCTTTTCAGCAGTACATCTAACTGTGAAGAAGAAGGACCAAAAAAAATGAAAATTTGTTTGGTTTTCAAATGTCAATTATTTAGCAAAGGAGAGTGTATGTAGAACCTGGTTAATGTCTCCAAGGCCACCTTCAGAACAACCAAAGAGCAAATATTCAGTGGCAACACCAGCAAGTGCAATACATGAAAACCTGTTCAGCATCTGAGAGAACAGTTCTAATCAGAAATATATAAATTAAAGGTTGAGACCAGATATATAACATAAGAAGAAGAAAGAACATACAGTGGCAGAAACTTTTCCGCTATTTACCTGCAAAAGAAAGGAAGTTCTTTTAAGGGATTATTTCTTTGCAACAATTGTTATTACATTTGCAAATATGTAGAAATAATAGAAGACAACCCCCCTACTTCGTCCATAAATTCAAAGTCTACAAATGCAGTTCCTGCTTGAACATTTAGTGATCCTTCCTTCTTCCATGCTTCCAAACTTGTTAGTGTGTATCCCTTGGGAAGAATTCCTAGCAAGTAGGCAATCAAGAAATGCCCAGCTTCATGCTATGTCAAATTCGGGTAGTGAATAACTTGTTATCTACTGTAAAGCATTGTTCATGGAACAAGTGAAAAAAAAAAAAAAACAAACAAGAAAGATGAGAAGTACACAAATTCCTAAAGTTATATAAATACACAAGCTAAAGAAGTCTTCCATTTTTCATTTTCCTATTTGTAACTTGATAGACAGGGAAGAGAAGAGGGGAGAAATAGAGAATCTCACCTGAATAACCCTATTGTGGTACTTTTGACTGAAGATATGCCCAATGGTATCAAGAACCAAGCCATTGAATCCTCCACCAAATGAGACCTGAGGTTATCTACTTCAGAAATGGACAACTAGTTTGATACACTTCCATTTTTGTTGCAATATATACATATATATTATGTAGGAAACTCACATGATATATCCAGATATATCCATATATGTTTCTTTGAAGAAACTCCTATCTAATTAATCTTAATTAAGTAACAAAAGTAGTTTTTATCTGCTGTATATATATATCATGACTCAAGGGAGTAATAAGAAGCATCTCGAGTATAATTTTCAGAAAGACAAACATTCTTCTGTCTATGCATCATAGTATGTTATATCATTCATAACAGAATGATAGGAGGAGATGAACGTGTGATAAATATCAAGTGTTCAGAAGCTTACTGCATCCACAGTCCACAAAAACAAGAATCCCACTGAGAAAAGAAGGATTTGTTGTGGGCTGAATTCAAAGACATTCCATGCTGCTAGTCCTCCACAAAGAGCAGCAATCTGCAGATTTCTTTCTAGAGAACCAAGTGTTGTATCCACTGGTGAAAGTAGAGATGCAGTGGTAATTCCATTCAGCCTTAGTTCATCCAAGGAATAGAGTCTCTGAGGTATCTGCAATAATCTACTCAAGGAATTAAGTAGATGTAAATTGCCCAAAACGATTATTTGATACCACGCAATATTGAGATTATATGTTGTTGTTTATATTTTACAAACTCAAAATCCATTATGGCATTAATGCTTAAGAATCCTAAAAAAATAACAACAATCCATGGACAAAATATGCAACCAAGTTGAAATATTTAAACCTACCTAAATGAAGAAAAAGGATAAAGAGTAGAGGCATGAATTACCTGCCGAGCAGCACCAAAGCACCTGAGACCTTCAGGTTTTTTACCCTGCAAATCCTTGACAAGTGCCAGTGCAGCTCTATCGTTCCCTTTGCTCAATTCCTTATCCATTTGTTCAAGTATTTTCCATCTTATTCCACCTCCAGTTTCTGATAAGCACACTATTTTATTTCTAGGATTTCGAAATCCCACCCTGCAACTGGAATAGGATAACAGACCCTTGCAAGCAAAACCCAGATTTCCCATCAAATCAATTCAAGTATAAAATTAAAATAAAATAAAGCCTTTTTATATTATAATTTACCAAATAAAGGGATAAAGAATTGTAGTACTTTTAATTTCAGCCACACGTATCAAAGATGATAAATATAAATATAAACATAGTAGCTGATCACCAAAAACGTCGCCGCATAAAGCATTCGTCAGTATCACAGCAGTGAAATCTTGTGTGTATTTCTTTTCTTTTCTTTCTTACGCAGATTGAGGAAATGAATATTTCACTCAAGGGGATTTCTCCGTGGGGTGGTGGAACCCTAATTGGGGTGAGAGGAAAGAAGGAAGATGAACCTTTGAGACGTCGCAAAGCACTGAGAAGAGTCGACAAAGAACTGGAGAAAGGGAATTACAAGGCTGCTTTGTCATTAATAAAGCAGTTGCAGGGCAAGCCTGGTGGTGGACTTCAAGGATTTGGCTCCGCCAAACTGGTTAGATAATATATATAAGATATATATATATTTGCTTGTCCAGAAATTTAGGAGGGAAAAAGAGTATGTAAGTTTCTTTTGATTATTTGGATTTGCTTTGCAGATTCCAAAAAGGATTTCAAAAATAGATATCCAAGAACTGAATGGAGCTGAGAACATGCCTATACAATTATTAGTTGATTCCATTCATAATTCTATCAAATGCTCCCTGCAATTTTCCTTGGAGGAGAAAGAGGTATAGGTTTTCATTCATAAAGATTTTCATGTTTTGGTGTACTACTTACTGACCATGTAAAATTTCAGGAGGAACAGAGAAGTATAGGTTCTTTAGCTGGCAGTAACGCAGGCATGTTGCAGAAGGCTTTATTAGTTATGCATTTATTAAATAATCTATTAGCAGAAGGCTTTAAAAATTACTTGATTTTTTTTTTCCAGGAACAGTGTTAGCAATGGAAAGCTTGGCACCAAGTGACTGTAGCAGTTCTCTTTCCAGTGATCGAGAGATGTGCCTGAAGGTAAAAGCTCACCACCATCGTACTAAACATCTGTTAAGGTTCAATTGCTTTCTTTAAACTTAACAGTACATTTGCAGCACGAAGCTGGGCATTTTCTTGTTGGTTACTTGCTTGGAGTTTTACCGAAAAGATACAAGATACCTTCCATGGAAGACTTGATGAGAGACAACTATGCTGGAGGGAAAATTGAGTTTGTCGGGTTTGAGTTTCTAAAAGAAGTAAGTAGTTATCTCTTTCTTACAACAGTGATCCAACCACAGGCATTCTTGATAAAGAAAAAATGTGAGACAAGTAGAAGGAGATCAAAGAAATGCAGCATCTTGAAATCTTTAGCTAACTCACAATTATGTTTCAGTGTTAAAAAAGCGTCCATTGTTTACATTCTTCTGAGTCCACAAGCCATTGACTTGCTCACATGTTTAATTGCATATGCAGGCAACAACAAGTTCAATCTCATCAAAGGTCAGCCACCACTATCCCCTTAGACTATCTTCAGTATTTAGCTTTTCTTTATCAAGAAAGAAAAGCTAATAGTGATGTTTCTTTCTTTTGCAGACTTTGAACAGATTCTTATGCGTGATACTTGGAGGCCTAGTAGCAGAACATTTCACTTACGGCTACTCAGAACTGCTTCATTCTGATGTGGAGAAGGTAAACCTCACACAAAGCCTATGACAAATGACAATACATTCAACTTCATTGCAATGATTTACTGAAAACTTCTTAACCAAACTATGGGGCAGTTGTACAGAGTACTCATGTGGTCAGGTTATACAGAAGATGATGCTGATTTCCAGGTGAACTGGGCAATAATTAACACAGTATTAATATTAATAGACAAAAAGGATGCTACTTCAAGACTAGCAGAAGCCATGGCTTCGGAAAAAACCATTGGCTTTTGCATTGATGTATTGGAATGTACCTTCAACTCCAAGTAAAGCTAACAAGATTGGTATAGAACGGTATAGAAGAAAATTGCAAGGATACACAATAATTAAAAGAAACAACAAAATTACTATAAAACTGATATATTTTCAAAAATTCATATTGTCATATGAAAACCTAGGTAAACCAGAAAGAAATGAAGAACTGTATATTACACAAATTTTTTTTTTTTTTTTTTTTCTAGAAATTCAAACCCTAAACCCTAAATACCAAAATCGGACAAAGCCTAAAACTCCTGAGAAAGGGACCCAATTTCTCCTTTACCGCCTTTGCCGCTTTTCTTAGGCAACAGATTTTGGTGAATATTGGGCAAAACGCCGCCATTGGCAATGGTAACCGATCCCAGAAGCTTGCTCAATTCCTCATCATTCCTGACAGCCAACTGAATATGTCTAGGCACTATCCTATTCTTCTTGTTATCCCTAGCAGCATTCCCTGCCAACTCCAGAACCTATCAAAGAAAAAAAATTTAATCAAACACTCAAAAAAACTCCAATTCCTAACAACAACCCCCATAAATCAATACTAGAAGAAAATCAGATCGTCCCCATTCACATACCTCAGCAGCAAGATACTCAAGCACAGCGGACAGATAAACCGGAGCACCGGATCCGATACGCTCAGCATACTTCCCAGCTTTGAGAAATCGAGCAATCCTACCAACCGGAAATTGAAGACCAGCCTTCTGTGATCGAGAAACAGATTTCGTCGCCTTGGGCTTGCCTCTGCCACCCTTTGAAGCGGCGGCACTTTCTTTCGAACTCATTGTTTCTTTGAATTGAATTGATGATCGCGAAGTTACGAATCAATTTGGATTTTCTTTTTAACCACGGAAACCTAATTCGAGCCTGAAAATGTTGGCTTTCCCCTCTTGTTTTCCTCTACTTAAATAGGGACTGGAATGTTTTCTTATTGGAGCTGATGGGTTTCGCATGGATTGCCAACGTGGATATTCTTAGTTTTACATTTTTTCTTAATTAGGTATTTTCGGCTTTCGCGCGGGAGAGTACAGATTTGGAGGGACTTTTGTAATTAGTTTGGAATTGTTTTAGAGTAACTTATTTACATAATTTAATCCGGTAATTTAGGGGAATTGGTAAATCGACTCCTAATACTTCCTCAGGGAAGATAGTCGAGGTTTCGAATCCCCCGGGTAGTTAGTGTCATGTTAAAAGTTTTGGGTCATGACCTAACTCTTGAGTAAGAGTTAAATTCTACGATCGCTCCGCAAGCTGAGTCCAGATCAGGCCGAGTCAATGTCATGTATCTTTAAATCTTGTTTTAAAAATATATATATATATATATATTTAATAAATTAAAATTTAAATAATTAAATAAAAATACACTTGGATTCTTTTCCACTATGACAAATAATAGGGGAAATGTGAATAAACTTTCCCATAGTTAGTGGCTGTCGGCATACTCTCTCTCACGACAATCATAACCGTCCATTCAACAATTTATTCCACGTGGCTTCGATCAGTCATTTAGTTGCAAAACCTACCAAGATCAAGATTACAGGTGAATATATATATGTGTTTTTTTTTTTTTTTTTCTTCTAAATTATAATAATAATAATAATAAAAGAATCCAAGAAAGAGGAAGAATATAAACGACTTTGTACGCTATTCAAGAAAATCATTCCAAGAATTCGGTTTCTTCAAAGATAGAGCGGAGAGAGATTTGTTGAGAGAAATCAAACAAAGATCCCAATTTTTTTCCTTTTTCCTGAGATTAATTTGGGTAAACGGGCAGTGTTTTTGTAGTAGGGAGAGAACATAATTTTTTTTTTTTTGCTTTTGGTGTTGGGATTGAGATAGGAAGTAAGAAGGAGGCGGAAAGAAGATGAAGATCACAGCGTTGTTGGTGATGAAGGTAAATCCAGATGGGTCGACAAATCCGGTGATATTAGCAAACGCATCGGATGTTAACCATTTCGGGTATTTTCAGAGATCTAGCGTTAAAGAATTCATTGTTTTCGTCGGTCGTACTGTTGCAAAACGTACTCCGCCAGGCCAACGTCAATCTGTACAACACGAAGGTAGTCACAAAACGATTTTTTTGTTCTGAATTTGGATTTTTGTGCTAATTCTTAATTTAATTCGTTGGATTAGGGTTTGGAGCTTCTTATTTGCTTCGGATGGGATAGTTATATATATGTTTATGCAATATAATTTTCCTTTTGATTGAACTATAAAATATTGCAGATCTTTTATTTCTGTATATTTTATGTGAAATCATCCTTTTGGCCAATGAGACATATTGAGAAAAATGAATGGATTAGCTGTTAAGTTTCTTTTTCTATTGGGATCGCAGACCTAGAAGTTTGCTATGGATCTAAACGTGTTGACTTCTTTAGGTATCATTTCAATTGTAAAATTCTTTGTATTGGTCTTGATGCATGTTGTTTGTTTGGGAGGAGTTTTGTCTAGTTAATCAATGTTGGAAACTTGGCTGAAACTAAAGATTCTTTGAAAGATGAAAGGTGAAGGTACCATGTCATGTGTCTGAGATTAATTTTATATTGCAATATTAACATATATTTTATGGGTTCGTGCTATAGAATACAAGGTGCATTCTTATAATCAGAATGGTTTATGTGCTGTGGGTTTTATGGACGACCATTACCCTGTTCGAAGTGCATTTTCACTACTGAACAAGGTAATAAAGTCTTTGTTGTGAAACATTTACATTATAGCATATATATATATATACACATCCATCAACCTGATGATAGTTGTTTTTGTCAGGTCTTGGATGAATACCAGAAGAACTTTGGTGAATCATGGAAAACTGTGCAAGCCGATTCTTCTCAACCATGGCCCTATTTAAATGAATCTTTGTCAAAGTTTCAGGTTTTACTCCTGAATTACTCTGGTTTATGTTAGAAGTTACCATTGCCATATTTGTATTTAATATTAAGTTTTATTTGATGATCCAAAATATATTTATTTCTTCCTGTCCTTTCTGATTTCTCTGCTCTTCTATTCTCTAGGACCCTGCTGAGGCTGACAAACTGTTGAAGATTCAGAGGGAATTGGATGAAACAAAAATCATCCTTGTAAGTAATTTTTTATGCTTAGTTATACCTTTTCTAGCTAGTGTAGTATTTGTGACTGAGAGATCGGTAAAGGATGATTTGATTTGTAAGGAGTTAAAACTAATATCAAAGGTAAAGGATGGGATCACCTGATAGAGTTAATCATCCAACATATCTGTCATGCTTTTTGAGAAATCATGTTGTCTATAATGATATTATTTCCCTACATTGATTTGTTCTATTTATATCATTCCAAGTATGTCCCTTTATCATGTCATCCAATGTCTGCATATACCTTATGCTCTCATGTGGACCTGCTATACAGATTGTCAACATTGTTATAGAAATGGTAAGAGCATGGAGGAGCATATTTCCTTTTAGTTGATACTGAGAAAGGGGGGAGGGAGAGAAGATTTGTTTGTATTTTACGGAAAATTATGGATCTATTTCATGTTTTGGTGCGCCAATTTTATCTATATTTCCTTCTTCTTTCCTCTTTGGGGGGTAACTTTGTTGTGTATATGCAGCATAAAACAATTGATAGTGTCCTGGAACGAGGGGAGAAGCTGGACAGTTTGGTTGAAAAGAGTTCAGATCTAAGTGCAGCTTCACAGGTTGGTATTTGCATAATTGATTCTGATGTTCGGAAATATGTAGGAATGACATGTATATAGTGTTCCCTCTGCCTTTCTCTCTCTCTCTCTCTCTCTCTATATATATATATATATATATACACACACACTTTAATAAATTGAAATTAAGAGATCAGTTTATGATCCTGAAAGAGATCTTCATCCTCCAAAGTAGGCAGCTTGAGGAAGATAGGAATTGTGCTATTAACTGATGCTCCCTTGCAAAAGGGGTGTTCTTGCTGGAGTTGCATATGAGACCATTTTATAGGTCTAGAGAAAATGAGGTGCTTGTAGTTGAATCTCTCACCTAGTGATTACTGTTCATAAATTTCACCGTCACACAGTTGAATCCTACTACACTGATTTTTCTTACTGATATATAACCTTGGTGAAATAGTTCTTTCTGTTATTTGGTGAAATACTTGTGTCGATATTTATATCTGCGCAGAATTCACGACATTGATGAGATTTTAGAATTTCTTTGAATTATGGTTTTATAACATGATCTGTGATTGAAATCTTACACATTGGTGTAACATTAGTTTTAATTGTTTCTGGTTTTTGTTGAACACAGATGTTCTATAAGCAGGCGAAGAAGACCAATCAATGCTGTACAATATTGTAAATCTTCAAAACTGAAAGTGAGAAGAGGCAATTGTGAACAATGGAGGAGTTGTTTCAGTACTAAGACATAATAGTAGTTTCCCCGTGGTTTAAAAAAAAAAAAAAAAAAAAAAACTTGTCTATAAAGAATATACACGAATGTGAAATTTAAATCATTTCTTAGCTGTGTCATGCATGCATTTATTTTTAGAAGCGAGGAAGAGACAAGTGTTTTTAAGTATAGGTGTTTTTGTCTTGTTTGCAGTACTCTCTCTCTCTCTCTCTCTACATACATATATATACCTGATATGTTTTATTTTTGCCACTCTTAGCAATGGCTTTGGATGTCCTCACTTGAAACTGATAAATTATTCTCATATTTGTTGATTGAAGTTGGGAAATTTTTGTATGATTTGGAGTTGCTTGAAGTAAAATTCACAAAATCTTTTATTTGTATATTCATTAATTAAGAATGAGTTAGCAAATGTTAGTATTTAAAAAGAAGATTTAAATAGGATAAGAATTGATTGGATTAGATAAGATTTTAAGATTGCTACTAGAAAACACTAAATTTGATAGGAGAAAAAAGAAAACATAATCCAATGGAAATTGATCACATCCAATAATCAATACAAGACAAAAGAAGAAAAAGTAAAAAATATGTCAATTATTAAAAAGAATCATCATTCCATAGATAAGGCCACATGGATGGGGAACCTTAACATTTCATATTATATTATAATTTTAATCAAATTTGTAAGAAAAAAGAAAACCTTGAGAAGAAACTCTCAACTCAAAAGAAACTTTATAACAAAGAAAAAAGACAGACAAAGCTCTCAACAAACCAGTTTCATACTATCTGCTATACACAAGATACCGGAAGGAAGGAAACAAACAACTTTTACGTTCTTGCTTACACTAATTAATACAAATATATATATATATATATATAAGCTGGATAAGCAGTCTAGCTTTTTTAGCTTATTTTCCAAAAAGGGATTTGAACCACCAAATTCCCTTAGTATCCACAGGAGCATCATCAGTTTCTGGAGGAGGATCTGCCTGTGGTGTCTTGTGTAGCTTGCTCACATCATAACCTTCGTCTCTAGCCTTTTGAACCAGCTGGTTGTAGATTTCTTCATCAATGTCTGTATTCCTACTTAGTATCTGTAAATTACAACCAAAAAAAAAAACCCAATTCCATTTCAAGATTGTTTGCATAATATCAAATTCAAGAAAATGAAAACCCATATAAAAAAAACAGTCTTTTCTGAATCAAACACAAGAAGAGAAGAAAAGGGGAATCAAAGAAAGACATACCCATAAGTATTTCCTGCTGGGCTGACCAATCAATGCATACTGATAATCAGGATCAAGATATAGAACCCAGTAGTCACCAACAACCGGAATAATAGGCAGGAAAGGAGGCACATAAAACTTGACTTTAAGCTTGGCCTCATCGCTCTTAGGATCAGCTTTATAAGCAGTACCTTCAATATAACTCCTTTTGCCACCAGACCAAGTTTCATTCAGAACATGGACTGTCCCATCTGGTCTCAGAGTGTACGTAGCCCTAGTGTTTACACCATCTTTGGGTTGAAAAAATGAGGGAAATGAAGCAATTTCATACCATCTTCCCATGTATCTCTCCAAGTCTATACCTTTAACAACTTCCATCTCTTTTCCCATTGCTTTTCTTTTTTCTTTTAGGGTGGGGGAGGAGTTTCAGAAGAATAATGGAGATTTCTTGAATATGCTTATCCGAGATATGTATCTTGTAGAGAAGGAAAGAGCAAATAATATATGTATATGCATAAACAAGAATGATATACGTGGATTAATGAGAGCCTCAAAAACGTTTATAATCGCCCATATAGAAACTACCAAGGAAATTTCCACGACTATCTCGAGTTATTCTAGAATGCTCTTTAGTGTGTGAGTGTGTGTATATAGAGAGATTCATAATTTATAGAACAAAAAAAGGAAAAAATATTTAACACTTAATTTATAAAGAAAGTCTTTTATTTCCTTTTTTTTTAATATTTTTTTATCATAAATCACTATAAATATATTATATTTCTTCCAATTCACCCAAAAAAAAATATATATATATTATATTTCTTCCAACCGAAAAAAAAGCCCAATTCCGGATTATATGTAATAGTTGTTTCTTATTTACTATGATTATTACCAAATTTTATTATACGATTTTTTTTAGTAATATCATTGAACCATCAAATTAGCGAGCGTAATTAATTTGAGCGTGAACTATTAAATCAGCGAGCAAAATTAGTCTAAGCGTAGAATGACTTGAATGTGTCGTCCCTTAGTGATGAGACCCACCTAGGACACTCATGCGATAAGCAAAAAAAAAATCATTGAACCATCCAGAACATATTTTTTTATTACACGAAGTCATTAAGACTTCGAGTAATTCAGATTCGTCCTAGATTATGCCCGTAGAGTCCAACTCTTACTCGAGGGAGAACCTCACTCTAAATCTTACATATCACTCACAACGAATGTCAAACTTTCGACCTCGTCTAACATTTACAATGTACTTTCTCATTGTGTTAAATCAAGGACTTCGTTCATAACACATTATCAACACAATGAAAGTATATTGTAACCTATAAACTCATTGCTCACTTAAAAGACGCATTTTAAATCCTCGAACATCACTTCAAAACAAACAATATCATTATTGCACTATTATTTTAATAATCAAACGATTGGATCGTATCTGAACTTCCTTTTATTAAAAAAAAAAAAAAAAAAATCTACATCTCAATGACTTTATATTTATCATCATCTTCCTTTTGCACTTTAATGTAAAATATGAACCATCTATTTAATACCAGAAAATGTAATAAGTTGTTTTGTGTTTCATCATTTAATTAAAAAATAAATAAAATTCCAAAGCAATATAAACCAGATATTATTACGAGAAATGTATGGGAAATATTATAAGTTAGTTGTCCAGTATTTCTCAAGAATCCTCCATTTCCCTTTTTCTTCTCTTCCCCAACACATTACAAATTTCCCCACATTTTTTCTCCCAATTCTGAGCTTCTTTCTCCCAGTTTGTGTTTGTTGGTTCTATAGGTTCTGTTTCTCTCTCTTCCTTATTTATTTCCAAATTTATCTTCTGATTTCTTTATTCTCATCAACAATTGTTACGTTTTATAAACATTTACTTTAATATGTGATAAGAGCATACCTTAAATGGAGGAATTTAATTCTGTCTCATCTTCTTGAAACCCCTGAAGATAATAACTGTTGTATAAAACCAAAAACAATATCCCAATATAAGCTTTTTTTTCCATTTGAAGAATAGAACATTGTATATATATATATATATATTAGATAAAAAAATTGTCATCATTTTTCAAGAATCACTGGATATATACATATTTCCAGTATTTGATATCCCTTTCTTTTATTGTTTCTGTTTGCCAAAGACAGGATTGGGAGAAAATGATCAAGCAACTACTTTTTTTAGTCTTGCTGATTCATGCCACCCTAGCAGCAGGGAGGGGTGGCAAGGGGATTAAAAATGGATCCTCAGGCATGAAATGGCTAACACTAAACGGTATAACATCCTTTCTTTTTTATTTTTTTCCTTTCCTAGTCAGACATTATCCTAAGATCCCACCTCAATTTTAATGAAGAAACTTAGGATGAAGAAATATATGACAATTCATAGGTACCTTTTGAATTTCTCTTTTTCAGGGGCTGAACCCGTTGTTGTAGCCAGAGGTGGATTCACAGGAGTTGCTCCTGACTCCAGTTCGGGTGCCTTTCTCATAGCACAGCAGTCTAGCTTAAGTTCTACAATCATGCTCTGTGATATACAATTCACAAAGGATGGAGAAGGTTTTTGCCTGCAAGATATAAACCTAGCAAACTCAACAACTATCCAAGATGTTTTCCCAAAACAACAAAAAGTATACAATATAGATGGAAGGAGTGTACAAGGATGGTTTGGATTTGACTTTAATGCAAAAGATCTGCTTGAAAATGTCAACTGTAAGTACCTGAGAACAATTCCCACGACCTTCCTATTCACCTTACTTGGTTTCTTACAGTGGTGCAATTCTCCTTACAGTGGTGCAAAATATATTCTCTCGTACATTTCTTATGGATGGCCAATATCCTTTGGGAACACCTTTTGACATCAAGGATATGGAAAATGCCCCAGGACTCTGGATAAATGTTCAGGTTTTCCTTTTTTCTTCTCACATTTTGTTTTTCTTTCTAACAATGAAATGCCAAAAAAAAAAAAAAAAAAAAAAATCTAATAACTAGAAGGATTCTTGTCAAGTATAAAACCTTCTTACTGTTGTTTAAATTATCTATTGCAGCGTCCTACGTTCTACGATCAAAAGAAACTCAGTCCTGCACTTTTCCTCGAGGATACCATGCAAGACTTAAAACCAGCATACATTTCATCCCCTGAGATTGGTTTCTTGAAGGCCATAGGGGGAAAGATTAATAAGGCCACAACAAAGCTAATTCTCAAGTTTAATGGGATAGATGAGGTAGAACCAACAACAAAAGAGAAATATGGTTCACTGTTGCAAAAGCTGCCCATGATCAAGGCATTTGCATCGGGTATTATGGTCCCAAAAGAATTCATATGGCCCGTGGATGATGCTAGGTATTTGCAGCCAGCTACCAATCTTGTAGCTGATGCTCATAAAGCAGGTTTAGAAGTATTTGCTGCAGGCTTTGCAAATGATAACCTA
Organism: Cynanchum wilfordii; assembly: GCA_025388415.1. Lineage (NCBI taxonomy): Eukaryota > Viridiplantae > Streptophyta > Magnoliopsida > Gentianales > Apocynaceae > Cynanchum > Cynanchum wilfordii. The sequence continues at coordinate 285,232 of JAHSUH010004373.1, read as the reverse complement.
CTAAGCTACAACTATAGCTATGATCCAGTCAAGGAATACCTGCAGCATATCGATAATTCTCAGTTTTCAGTTGATGGGATGATCACAGACTTCCCTGCCACAGCATCAGAGGCCATTGGTATATAGCAACACTCTATCTCCTCTATTTCCTTTGACAGACTTCTCAATGTGCTACATGAAGAGTCTTATGAAACTATAAAATTTATTAACAAGCTAAATGAATCATGATTCCTATTCAGTATACCTATCCTTGAATTCTAATCTAAAACTTCTCTTTCTGATCACAGCATGCTTAGCCCAGAACAAAAAGCCGACACGGGTATCCAAAAGTAAGAAGTTAATATTATTCAAAACTATTTTACGATGATTTTGCTTGAACCGGGGCAACCAATTGTTAATCTTTCTTTCTTCATTTTTTTTAAATTTTTTTTTTTTTTTATGGAAGCTTTGGTTATATCTCATGATGGGGCAAGTGGGGATTACCCTGGATCAAGTGATCTTGCCTACCAGAAAGCAATAGATGATGGTGTAGATATAATTGATTGTACCGTTCAAATGTCAAAAGATGGAGTTCCCTTCTGCTCGCCTAAGGCTGATCTTAGCGGAACAACCACTGCAGCAACCCTTTTCCTCAGTCGATCATCAACTGTCCCTGAAATCAAAGAAAAAGAAGGGATTTATTCTTTTGATCTGACATGGAGTGAAATTCAAACACTAAAGCGTAAGCTTCTAATAAAGAGAGAATTTTGTGTGCTAATCATATATTGCAATCTTCTGAATGTTGTTTCCCTGCAATGCAGCCCAACTATTAAGTCCTTATGATGCACCCCTTAATCGAAGTCCTGCAAACAAGAACAAAGGAAAACTGGTAAATCTGGATGAATTCTTGGAGCTTGCCAAGAAAAAGGCAGTCACAGGAATTTTAATTGACATAGAAGTAAGATACTTGTTCATTGTTTCACTTTATTAGCAGCAACTTTTTATCTGTAGTATTTTGTGGTAACGTGAGAGTGTATTAATACATATTCTTCTTCCAGAATGCACCTTACCTAGCAAAAAGGGGTTTGGACATAATTGATGCAGTCACTACTGCATTAAAAAATGCAACACTTGATAAGCAATCCACACAGAAAGTTTTTATACAGTCAGATGACAGTTCAGTGCTTTTGAAGTTCAAGGATTTCCAGAACTATCAGAGAGTGTTGGAAATAAAGAAGGAATTCAATGGCACAAGCAAGGCAGTTGCAGAGGAAATAAAGAAATATGCTGATGCCATTCGAGTATTCAGAGACACTGTCGTGATAAATCATCCATTTCCAGTCTTTATGTCCCTAAATTTCAGCGATCTTATCGAAGTTATGCATGAAGCTAACATATCAGTGCATGTTGGAGTTCTCAGAAATGAGTTCCAAAACTTCATTTTTGATTATTATGCAGATCCTTATGTGGAGCTTGCCACTCTTACCCAGAAAGGAGTAGATGCTATTGCAACTGATTTTCCTTCCACAACTCTTGCATACATGAGTAAGTATATATATCTATCTACCAAATAAAACTGTATTACAAAACTAACCCCTTTTCTGCTTAGAAATTATTCATTTTAAGCAAGATTTTTTTTAAAAAAAGAACAAACATACATGACTTACTGATAATCTTTTCTGCTGCAGATACAAAATGTGCTGATCCAAAAGCCGACCTTCCATTTACAATACTACCAATCATACCAGGGGATATGTTAGCAAATGGAGTGGCTGCAAAACCTCCAAAACCAGCACCAATTCCCACCATTGAAGCTATTGATTTTGTTGATCCACCATTGCCTCCTGTAGCAAAGCTCTCTGAGCCAGCAGCAAATGACACATCCACTCCACCAGCAGATGATGACTCTACTACTACTACACCTCCTGCTGCACCAAAGCCTTCAAAAAGTACAAAGTTAGATGGCAGCATAATTCTCACCATTGTTGTAGTCATGGTAGGAGCACTTAGGATTCTCAGTATCCACTGAATCATGTATCTTCAAATTTTTGCTTGTTGCAGCTTAGCTTATGTGATATAAATTTCTCTCTTTTTCTCTTTAAAACATATGTATATGAGAACCAATTTACATAAATACAAATATAACTCCATAATCAATTTGCAAAGATTCAAACTCAGGAATCATGTCATGACTCATGAGGGTGGTGAATTCATCAGCAAAAACCCTCCTTGCAAGTAGTATCTTCTTTCTTTTTTGTTCTTTAAAGTTTCTTCTCTTCCTCAGGCTTTCGAAACGGACTTTGTATGTGTTAATTTTGGGTACTTCAAGTTAATGAAAATCCAGACACCACCTGTTTTTTTTTTTTCTTTTTTCTAAGTTTTTAAAATCTATTAAATTGTCGATTTCAACATTTGTTGTAAGAATTATGGTGATGGCTCCATTAATAATAAATTAGTAAGGGAGAAATATTTAATTTATGAAAATAACATTAATTTTAGTAAAAAAGAAATGAAATGAGGCTCAGATATGTGTGTTAGAAGGACATAGAGAAGACCGACGACGCCATGGCTGCAAACCCATCGGTTGCTTGTGCAATTGTGAGACAAGCCATCCGAGGATCGCCCCGCCAAGATACGGGTCGGATTTTTCTCAAATGTCACAAATCAATAGCTCAGAAAAGCAAAGAATTGCTTCAAAAGAAATATCATCCTCGCCTCTTTCTCTTAACGGTGGAAAAAATTGACTGATTGCCCTAAACTTAACAGATGTATCAACAACGAACGAATTTTGCCCGGTATTCTAAGTTCCAAACAACACCAAAAACACACACAGTGAAGTGAATCATAGTAAAATCTTGCCCCAGAACAAATCAAAACCAAATTATTCTCCATCATCATCATCATCATCATCATCATGATCGTCGTCGATTGATTCATCAACAAACAAGAACAACAAAACAACAACAACAACAACAACAACAGCAGAAGCAGATTCAGCTGCACGAGCATCAAAAAAAGAAAGAAAGAAAAATAATAATGGTAGTATTTGTCACAGCAACAGCTAGATCTGCTTGCATGCTTGCTCGAGGGCTGTTGGTTTTACGAGTAATCGGAGAAATCATCGGCAGGAAGAAAAGGGCAACCACCCTCACAGAACTCCCGTACTCTCTCCCTGTCTCATTCCACCTTCTGAGCTACACGAAATGTTCAACCCTTGATCGGGTTCAATCTTTTATACATACACTTGCTGACGTGGCCTCTTTTTTTCGCCCTTTCCACCCACAGATTTAGGTTTAGAGAGTTTTTTATTTTTTTTTGGAAATTGGTTAAATTGGTGCCTTAATTTATAAAGTTTTTGCGATTTCATCCCTTATCTTTTTAAAAAAAAAAAAAATTCATCATTTATCCTTATAATTTTGGTCAATTTCATCCTTTTGTTAAATTTTTGTTTTGGTCAACTGTTAATCAACGATTATATTTCATAAAAATCATTTTCTGAAGAGTAAAAATGTCAATTCACTTTTTAAAAAAAAATGGCCAAATTCATCCCTTAACATATAATTTTTTTGCGATTTCATCCCTTTTTAAAATTTTTGGATAATTTCATTTATTATCTTTATAATTTTACACAATTTTATTCTTCTATTAATTTTTTTTGGGTCAACAAGCAACGGTTATATTTATTAAAAATAATTTTCTCACGGGTAAAAATGTCAATTCACTTAAAAAACACAAAATTTGTGAAAAACAGAGTGTAAGTTCCGTCAATGCCGGCATCGTCATCTTTTCACCGTCAGTGCGGGACACATGTTTTCAAGTATATTAGAGGGTCTTTCTAGAGATTCTTGGATTCGAAGAAATCAGCACCGACAGAACTTTCACTCTATTTTTCACAAATTTTGTGTTTTTTTAAGTGAATTGACATTTTTACCATTGAGAAAATTATTTTTATTAAATATAACCGTTGACAAAAAAAATTAACAAAAAGATGAAATTGACCAAAAATTATAAAGATAAGAGATGAAATTATCCAAAAATTTTAAAAATGGATGAAATCGCAAAAAATTTATAAACAGTGAATTGACATTTTTATCCTTTGATTTTTATGAAATATAACCGATAACTAATAGTTAACAAAAAAAAATTAACCTAAGGGATAAAATTAACCAAAATTATAAAGATAAATGATGAAAATCACAAAAAAAAATTATAAATTAAGAGACCAATTTAGCCAATTTCCCTTATTTTTTTTTTCAATGAATCAAAAACTTTCCTTCTTTTTTTTTATAAGTAGGTTTAGAGATTTTCGTCCATAGTTTTTACCTTTTTTTAAAAAAAATTAATTATGTTAGTGAAAATTATAAAATTCATAATATTAGTTGAAAGTTTAAATTCTTTATGATTAAATTGAAGTATTAATTATATTTTTTTGCGAAAATGTTATACAATGAATCAATAAGAATCGAGGCTCAGATCTGTAGTTGGTAGGGAGAGAGAGAGAGAGAGAGAAAAAACGACGTCGCCATGGCTGCAATCCATCGGTTGCTTGAATTTTGTGAGAGAGAAAGATAAACCCACCACACTGACAAAAAACTAGCCATCCGTGGATTGCCCGGCCAAGATACGGGTCGGATTTTCTCAAATGTCCCATATCCAATAGCTCAGAAAGAATTCTTTCAAAGAAATATCATCATAGCCTCTTCTTTTAATTTGGGAAAATAATAATAATAATAATTCATCTTTCATTCTTTTCCGGCACCGGAATCGTAGAACATTCGAAGATGTAAAGCACTTTTAATTTCCCTTGGATATAGATCAAAAAATCCCAACCATGTCGAGAAGAGTAATAATTACAACGTTTTCCAGTACAAAGTAATTTCAAAGACGAAGAGATCTCCGACAATCATCGTCGTCGTCGTCGTCAACATCATATGTAATCATTAAGGGAAAAAAAAAAAAAAAAAAAAAAAGGTAGCAATGTATATATATATATATGTATGCATACAGCATGGTAGAGGGCTGTTGGTTGTCGAGTTAATCGTAGTAATCATCGGCAGGAAGAAAGGGGGCAACCACCCTCAGAGAACTCCCGTGCACTCTCTTCCGCCTCATTCCTCTTCCTGAGCTATGAAATCAAAACCCTCGATAAGCTTCGTATTTATAAGCCTCGCTTTTTTCGCCCAAAAGGGTGATTATGTAATTTAATATCCTGCACGAATTAACGCCGTTATCGTTATCTTCCGTTAAATCAATATTTATAATTAAAAGGAAAAAAAAATTAAAGACGGTGTCGTTTCACCATTTTTTTTCCCAGGATGTCTGCATGTTCACCGACTGGATTTCAGAGAAACAGAGGAGGCTCAGAATGTGCCGTTCATCAGAGGAAGGCAAAGCCTGCCATGGCTGCAAAATTTAAAGAAAACCCTAAAAAGGGTTTTAATTATTTTGCCCAGCCAAGATACAGAAGCTAGCTCTACCCCTGACTATTGAAATCGAAAGGAAATCATCACAGCCTCGATCCATCGATGAAATAATTTTGGGGGTTTGATTATATCATTGCTTCCTTTCTTTGTTTGTTTCTTTCCATGGATTTTGATGAACAACTGGAAAATACGTATATATATATATATATATATGCATTCTGAGAAAGCAAAAGAAAATGTCAAAAACAACCATTTTCCATGATCATCATACTAGTACTACTTCTTGTAATTTCATTTCCAGAAGTACTACTCATGGGCGTTTTTTTTTTTTTTTTTTTTTTTAAAGAGAAAGAAGATGGGAAGAAATCACAGGCAAAATGCAAATCCAGAGAGGGGCAAATAAAACCACCCACTGAAAAAAACTCCCAAAACCTCTCTGATTCACACAGTGCCTCATTCTAGTTTCAAAGGCTCCGGTTGTTCGTGTTTCACTCTTTATCCTCTCTCTCTATATGTATATATATAAATAGAGAGTTAATGGCCTTCTGTTTTACAAGGCTCCGTTATCGAGGTTTGTTGCTTGTTTGGTCCAATGAAAATGATGGAAAGTGGGAAGCTGCCATAACCCCACTAAGCTACATGTCTTTTCCATTGTTTAAATTAACTCAAGTTCGTTACTTTAATTATTTTCAATCAGAGTACTGAGTCGACTCAGTGACTCAGTACGTTTTTAAAAAATTCACACATATTTTGGTAAATAACTCAAATCTCAGAAAAAAGAAGGCTCAGAATCTGCCATTCATCAGAAAAAGGCAAACCCTGCCATGGCTGCAAGAAGGAAAAGGAGATTCTTCATCTTGCCCAGCCAAGATACAGGATTAGCTCAAGATCTGAGAAAAATCTGAAGGAAATCATCACAGCCTCGTCTCGAATCGTTATTTCTTCCTTTGGGTAAAATAAAATAAAATAAATAAATAAAAAAGAAAGAATGAATGAATGGATGATTGTTTGTTTGGTTTTGGTTGTATGGGAAGCATAGAATATGAAACAATGCCAACAACTAAACATTGTTAATTTTCCCTTTTTGGTTTCTGCTGTCTGCTGATTCTTTTCCAAAAGCCTGGGCGGTTTTCGTTCGTCGGTGCCGGAGAAAGAAATATCATAGGCTTTGTGGAGGTGGCGGAGAGGCGGCAAAACCACCCACGAAAACTCCCGGAAACCTCTCCTGCTCTCTCTCATCCACAATGCCTCAATTCAGATTTCAATGGCTCCTTCTTTCTTACTTCTTACCTAATTAAGGGTTCTTATATACTACCACTCCTTCGTCACTGCACTTTTTTTTTGTCGGTGCTATTATTTTTTATAAAATTACTATTTTTAATAAACATTTTTTTTTTAAAAAAAATATAATTTTTATAAAAAGGGGAAAAATGAAGAAGAAGAAGATGAGGCTCAGAAATCTGCCATTAATCAGAAGAAGGCAAAGCCTGCCATGGCTGCAAGGAAGGATTCCTGCCCAGCCAAGATACAGAATACTAGCTCAACATCTGACCATTGAAAAATCTGAAGGAAATCATCACAGCCTCTTTCTTTCCCATCGTAATTTTATTTCATTTATTTATTTATTTTGGTTTAGGTTTAGGTTTTGTTTCTGTTCTGATCAGAAAGCGTACGTACATAAACGCAGAAAATGATGTTGTTGTTCCAAAGAAACAGCATTAATTAATTTGCCAACTTTCCAGAATGTTTCTTGCAGGTTTTAATTAACCAAGCAGAAGCAGACATTCGAAAAGGGGTGGTTTTTTTTTTTTTTTTAATGAGAGAAATAGAAGATCACAGGCATGGTGGAAGTGGAAGAGAGGGGCAAAAATAAAACCACCCAAAGAAAAACTCCCAAAACCTCTCTTCATCCACTAATGCCTCATTTCAGCTTCAATGTGGCTCCTTCATCCTGTATTTCTCTCATCTTCTTTCTACTCTCTTTCTTAGGTATAAATAGAATGAGTGGTTCTGTGGAGGCTCGGTTACCGATGTTGTTGTTGGCTCATTAGAAACAATCTAAAGTGGGAGTTGGTGTGGGTTGTGAACATGACGATGACGGTTATTTAATTCACATTTAATTTATGATTAAAAAAGTCGAATTAATTTTGCATTGATTATAGCCATCTACAATGGAAAAATATTTTCAGTCGCACGAAGAAAATATGATTTTATATATATATATTCTATATATGTTCGTCAGAGATTGGAACCAGAAATCATACTCGCGTTGTTTCTCTCTGAATTAATCTGTAGATAATAATGGAGGAGGCTCAGATTCGCCTTTTATCAGACAATATAACAAGAATGCCAAAAGCTACCATGGCTGCGAGCAACAGTTGACGAGCGAGAACGGGAAACAGACGTCTCCATTTCGCTGCCGACCATCTGAGCCGCCTAACCAAGTAATAGTTCAGCATTTAGTCTGAAATTAATTTTTCTGTTAATCATCACAGCCTCAGATTCAATCCAATTTTGAGATGGAAAGATAAGTAAGAACAGCAATAAGGATATGAAAATGTTTAGGGACTAAATTTGCCAATTTCACCAAGGGCGGTTAAAATGATCGGAGAAGAAGCAGAGTTTGATGAGATCATCGGCGGCGATAATCGCAGAGAGGGGCAACCGCCCTTGTAGAAACTCCCAACCTCTCTGGCTAAAGCTGCCTCAGTCTTAAACTAATGAGAATTTTGGTATTAGGTATTCCTCGCATTCCAAAACGGTTATTTATGTTATGGCTCCGGATTTTTTATCTGGGCCATTTTAGTTGTTGAAAGCCCATGAATAAATATTCGCTAGTTGAGCCCAAACCCAGAAAAATTGATGGAGGAAGAAGAAAAAAAAAAATCATGATTTGAGGATCTGGTTAGGAGGACAAACAGGAAGTTGAAAAAGCCATGGCTGCAAAATCAAGCAGTTGCATATGAAACTGTGAGAAATCCTGGAGAAAAATTTCACATGCCATTGCCATCAGGATTTTGCCCAGCCAAGATACGCCTTAAATCGAACGCCCCTCCCAAAATAAATATTCAGCTCAGAAAGAATATTGAGAAATATCATCCCAGCCACTTCTTCAAGGACAAGCTAATTGCCATTGTTAATAAATAAAAAAATGGAAAAACGGAGGGAGTAGTACTTTAATGGTAAAATGGAACTTAGGCGATACCATAATGTTCTTCTTTCTCTTCCGATATTAAAAGATCCATTACAGATACCAAAGTTCATCAATCTTATATATATATAGTTTTCTGCATCAAAAGAGAGTTGTTTTGTGAACTTTGAATCAAATCATCGGCATGCGGAGAAGGCAACCACCCTCAAGGAATCCTCGATCTCTCTCTGCTGCCTCCTTTCTTCTTTCTGAGCCAGAAATGGAGGAAGGAAGAAAGAAAGGCAAGCCTTATGGTCGGGTCGGGTCGGGTCGGGTGTCGAGACGAGACCCTTGATCCACAGGCATCTTCTTCGCTTCCCCAATCCGAGGTTTACAGAGTTGGAGTTTACTTTATATGAGGCACGGAAGAGAAGAAGAATATTTTAATATAATTAATAAATATAGAAACTAAAATAAAATGTAGGGGTAGTTGAGTAAATTTACGTACCATTTTTTGCTCTAAAAATTGTTTTCTTGAACAAGGGGGAAAAAGATGTGCATTATATAAACCCTAAATTTCATCAGTCTTTAATCTTTTCTGTTCGTTTTCCAACTTGAAATCAATTTAAACGAAATTTACTGAATTCGACCTTGTTTGGCCCGATGTCGGTAAGATCCTCTACCTCTTATTCTTTTCTTTCTTATTTGTTGCTGAAATTTGATGGGAATACTAGTAATTCCTGTAACAAATTTGAGTAATTCGTTATTTTTTACACGATCAGATATTCGAGTACAATGGAAGTGCGTTAGTGGCTATGGTGGGCAAGAATTGCTTTGCGATCGCCAGTGATCGGCGGCTTGGTGTGCAGCTTCAGACCATCGCTACTGATTTCCAAAGGATTTACAAAATACATGACAAGCTCTTCATTGGACTTTCTGGGCTTGCTACCGATGCTCAAACCCTGTAAGTTGTCATTTCAGATCTATTGGAAAAACATATTGTATTTGTGAAGGATAACATTTGAATTTGAAGAATTAGCCGTAGATTGACATATGAGAATTTACTTTTCTGTTTGGAAGGTACCAGCGTCTTGTTTTCCGCCACAAGTTATATGAGCTAAGAGAAGAGAGGAACATGAAACCTGAGACTTTTGCTAGCCTTGTTTCTGCAATCCTTTATGAGAAAAGGTTGGATTTGTTTCTAATTTTTGCTATGTGCTCTCGTTTGTTATAAAAATTTCTAGAGGCTTTTTTATCAGTCAGGAGCATGGTTACTTGAAAATATGAGTTTTAGTATTCTTTTCAGTTACTTAACCTGGAATGATGTTTCTGTTTTTCGGTTTCAATATTGATGAATGTTAGAAGGATTATATATTATTTATTATGCTTTTGCGAAACTGCTTCTCATGAATTTGCTGTGATGATTAATACTAGTAAGGATAATTGAGGAACTATATGGGTCCCAAACTAAAATGTTTCCTCATTCTTGCTCTCTCTTGTACGTACATCCAACAATTGTAGTAGTAAAAGCAGAGGGTAAGGTGACCGCATTCTGATAAGTCTACTATTTAGAAAAGACATTAAAGCAACTGCAAATATTTTATGCTATCTTCATTTTTGTGCTTTCGTATATTTACTTTTTAATGATTCTTGTTAGTCTTGTTACAATGCATTATCCTTTGCACTTGATTTAGCTTTGAGCACAAAGTAAGTTTATTCTATTTGCTTATTCTTCTGATTAAGGATGCTTATCTTCTGTGTTCATCAACTGCTTGTGCTTTCATGATCAGACTGTAATGGTAGTATGCAGTTGTTATCTATGATTATGATGTCAAGAGGATGAACATGTTATTGACTGATATTGTCTTTTGTTTAGATTTGGCCCATACTTCTGCCAACCTGTCATTGCCGGACTAGGGGACGAAGATAAACCCTTCATTTGCACAATGGACTCAATCGGAGCAAAGTATATCTCTTTATTTACACTCTTGTACTTCATATATTATCTTCTGTGTCCTGAACCACATTTCCTTTGACTGCTATATTATTGCATGAGGCATTCCTTGTTCTCAAATGTGTTTTCTATAATTTTTCTGGGGCATCACCCTGCAATCAATGTCAAAATGGGTAGATTTGATGTGCAAGCCTTAGTCTCAATGACTGTTTCTATTTCTTGAATTCTTCCTTATATATTCCAATTCAAAGGGAAGCTCATGTCATGTATTTTTGTGTTCACTTTTCTGCAATGTAGGGAGCTTGCTAAAGATTTTGTTGTTGCCGGAACTGCTTCAGAATCTTTGTATGGAGCCTGTGAAGCAATGTTCAAACCCGACATGGTATGTTAATGATCTGAACATCATTTTGAGTGCATATCATACTTCCCATTTTGTTTCTTGGATTTTTCGCTCTTGATTTTATCTAACATGACATTTTGATGGTGAATGATGGTTTCAATTTTTAAGCACAAGTCACACATATACTACTAGTACATGCATGAATGCATCTTACACGGTGGGTGTTCTTACTCTGATTTATATTTTGTACACAAGCAGTTGTAGTCGATATCTGTGCTTTATTTCAGTATTTATGACTCACTGGATTGTGTAGTTTTTGTGGAATTCCTTTTTCCTTTGCAAATTACATTTGAGATTCAATTGAGCCTGCCAGCATTAAAGTAAACCCTCTACAGAAGCTTTTGATCCATTCCTTTTTGCATCAGTTTTTGCAAAATGGTTCAGGTTTGGTGCGAGGAAATATGCTCACCGTCCATGCATATGCATGATAATCTAATTATTATGGTACAACAGTTATATAGGGATTTCAGAAATGCTTTTGACATCCATCTTTTCATACAACTATTCAGGAACCTGAAGAATTATTTGAGACCATCTCTCAAGCACTCTTATCCTCAGTAGACCGAGATTGTTTGAGTGGTTGGGGAGGACATGTATATGTTGTGTAAGACATCGATTTCTCTTTTCCTCCTTTCTAACGTGATGATGAATTTGAGTTTTCCATGGCTTTTTTCTCTTCTCTTTTCATGCTTTTAATGTTAATGCTTTCTGTTACAGAACACCGACTGAAGTAACAGAGAGGATCTTGAAGGGGAGGATGGATTGATGATATGCGCTCAAAGTTTGCTTTGGCTTTTTTTTATATTTGGTTATGGTTAAGGCCTCTGAAGTTGCCTGAACATTCATGTGTGGCGGCATCGTTTTAGTGAAAAAACTCGATGGAGTTGCATGACTTCATAGTGGATAGGATGGAAGACCAGAGGAGACTGTATTAAACATTATTACCTTCAAAATTATCTGCATTTATCTGACTTTAATTTTTATCTTCAAGTTAGTTGAACCCACCATTGTTATGATAACCATATGGAAAATTGATCGTGAATCATTTTGGTTTCATTGCATTCCACCAAACATACAGCAGAGATAAAATTAAATATATTTATGGATTATTTAGCTGTGAATAGGTCAGTTTATACGATAAGATCTATAAATCTCGGGTGGGACGAACTATTGAATCTGGATGTCCCGCACTTGAGAGGCAAAATTCACCCATCCGAGGTCTGAAAAGATTCTCAAAATAATACATATTTCTTTTGATCTTTTCCCATGCTTGGGAAAAATGTTAGGCTTTTCAACAAAATTTCATATTAGCTTTTTCTTTGTTACAATTAAAATCCATATTTTATATTATATTTTAAATTAAAAAAAAAATTAAAACCGAGGAAAGAATAATATTTATATATTTTATATAAAAAAAATATTTTCAGAGTATTTTTGTGAAGAAACTCAGGCCAGATTCAAAGAGGAAAAGCCGAAAAAAAAAAAATCCAAAAGAAAGAAGAAAAAAAGTAGGTAGAGGCTCAGACTAGTAATCACAGGAGGACAGAAGAGAGAAAGACGACGACGCCATGGCTGCAATCCATCAGTTGCATGTGAAAACACTGCATAGACCAATCAGATTTCACATACCATCCTGAGGTTTTTGCCCCGCCAAGATACGGGTCGAATTCGATCTCAATTGTCCCAAGCTCAGAAAGACTGTGGGATGGGGAGAATTAGGTATCTATCATCCTTGCCTCAACACAGAAGAACAACCGTAAGTAAACATGAAAATGGCCATCTTCTCAACCACAGTTTAGATCTCGATCTCAGGATTTCCGAGAGTAGACAAACCAAACATGAGTAATATTATTATTATTAACAGCCAGAAATCATTGATCATAAAGAAGCAGAAATAAATAAATAAATAAATAAATGGTGCCGTTGTTGTTGTTGTTGTTGCTTTACTGGTAGAAAAAGAAGGGGCTGTTGGTTTAGAAATAAACAAATGGTAGAATCACAGGCAGAAAAGAGAAGGGCAACCACCCCTCACAGAAATCCCGTACTCTCTCTTCTGCCTCATCTCTCTCTTCCCTTCCTTCTGAGCTCTCTCTATGAAATTGGGGAACCTTAAAACCCTATTTATTTATTTTCTGTTTGGGTCACACCCCCTTTTCCCCTTTCTCTTTACTATTTAATTATTCTTTTTTTTTTTGCTAATAGTATAATTTTTTTAACTTGAAAAGTGAATCATTTTGTGATATTTTTATTTATTTATTTATTTTGGTTCTTTTGTGAAGAATTTTATCATTTTATTTTTGTAATTAAGTATTCATGAATGCATTTTTCTTATTAATAAAATAAATTTAATTGTCAAAAAAAAAAAAAAAAAAAAAAAAATGGAGGAAAAGAGTTGAGGCTCAGATCTGAATAGGGAGGGCGAAGAGGGAATTGAAGACGCCATGGCTGCAAAACCAAGCAGTTGCATAAGAAACTGTGACAGTTTCAGATACCATCCAGGGTTTTGCCCAGCCAAGATACGCCTCAATATATATCTCAAACGCCCTTATAAAGCTCAGAAAGATTATTGGGAGAAATATCATCACAGCCTCTAATTTTTATTTTTTTTTTTGGGAATATGTATTGATGCAGTTGCCGAAAGCATAATCCAAATCCATTACAACGACCACCACCACCGGAAATGAGGAGGAAAAGAAACACAAACACATACATACAAATACACACAGAAACAGGTTTCCTTAGCATGGCTGTTGGAGGGCTGTTGATTTGCTTTTCTGATGAAATCACCGGCGAACAGAGAGGGAGTGGGCAACCACCCTCAGAGAAATCCCGTACTCTCTCTCTCTATCTATCTTTCCGATAGATTAAACAATAATTTCCCCTTTTTTTTCCTGTGGTGCAATTCACGCCAGTCCTTCGAAACATCAAAGATTGATCAATCAAAAGGACTGAAGAATTATTATTATTATTTTTTTCTTTTTTTTTTTCTTCTTCTGTAGGGGGCCGATTGTTTCAATGGAATCATCGGCGAACAGAGGGGGGCGGCCGCCCTAAGAGGAAAAATCCCAATTCCCAAACCCTCTGCTGCCTCATTTTCCCATCTTTCTGAGCTACGGAAATTAGATCCAACTCATTCCCCTTTTATAGCCCCACTTTTGAGGTAATTATTATTATTTTGGGTTTTTTTTTTTTTTGTAATTCGGATAAAATTATTATTATTTTATTTTATGTCTCCGTCCCCAGAAAAATGGCGTAAAAACCCTAACGAGAGTTCCTGAGCTGATTTTCTCACATGCCATTATTTGATCTGTAGTTAATTACAAAAAAAAAAATTGAAAGAATTGAAAGAGATAAGGAGGCTCAGAATCTGCCATTCATCAGAAAAAGGCGCAAGTCCGCCATGGCTGCAAAAGGAAAAAGCCCTTTGCCCAGCCAAGATACGAAGCTAGCTCAAGATCTGACTATTGAAAATCAAAGGAAATCATCACAGCCTCGTCATATATTAAATCAATCAATCAGGTTGGTTCTTAATACCTTTGCTTTTGAGGTAATGAATTATGGAAAAATGGAAAAACCAAAGAAAAGAAATTGGCATTATAGCAATCAGCAAGCAGTAGCAGACTACTAGTAGTAGTACTTAAATTTCCTGGATATATATATATATATATATATATATATATATTTTTATAGCTTTTGCTGAGAAAGCTTTGGGTGGTTTTCATATTTTTGAAATAAGAAAATCACAGGCGGTATGAAGGCAAAGAGGGGCAAAACCACCCAGAGAAACTCCCAAATTAATAAACCTCTCTGCTTCTTCTTCTTCACAAACGCCTCATTCAAATTTCAATGGCTCCTTTTGATTTGTCTTTTTACAGTACTGACTATGTTTGGTAAATATAGGGCGTGGAAAAGCCTTGGCGTAAAAAGTAAGCTTTATTGATTTGATGGATGCATTTAATTGCTTTCCTCTGGCACAACAGCCAAAGATGGGTGGGGTTGAACACTAGAAAATGGGGTTTGTGGTCTGTCATTTAGTTTATTTTTCTCTCTTTTTCTTTCTTCATTCACCTCACCTCTTCTTGATAAAATAATATTTATTACTCTCTTCAATGAATTATTCTCTTGGTTCGATAAGAGACGACTGTTCTTGAGGTGAATGGAAGAAATTATTAGGATGAGGCTCAGATCTTTATTTACAAAGACAAACGAGGGAGGGAAACCGCCATGGCTGCAACACCGGTTGCATTCTGACTGCCATCCGGGTTGCCCAGCCAAGTTACGGCTCAGTTTTCCCTCATTTGTTCGCTCAGAGATAAGAAAAAGAAAAAGAAGAAGAAGAAGAAGGACATAAATCATCACAGCCTCAAATATTTTTCCATTTTCCAGTAAGAAAGAAAGAAGCGATGAGGTCCCAGAGTTCGACCCACACAGAAGAACAGAACAATAATAATAATAATTCCAAGAAAAACCATGGCAAATTATCTTCCAGTCCTTTTTTCACACAGTTGGTAAAAGCATAGCTGTTGTTGGCAAAAAGAACTGAAAATTTCCTGAAGGGTTTGTTGAATTTGAAATTGAAGAAAAAAAAAATCATCGGCTGAGCAGAGATGGGGCAACCACCCTTAAGAAAATCCCACTTCTCTCTGCCACGCCTCATTTCTTCTCTCTTCTTTTCTCTGAGCTTACCATTTTGCAAAAAGCTCGTGAGTGGGTTCCTTGGGTCATTCATTTATGGCGGTTCTTGTCTGTCCTCTGGACCCTTTTCACCAAAATCAAAGTATTTTTAATTATTTATTAATTCCTTTTTTTTTTTTTTTTACTGAGTTATTATTATTTATTGATAAAGCAGAAATTTGAGGTATATTTTGCAATTTTTTACCAAAATTTAGATTAATACCGATTTTCCTTTAAAATATATATCCATGTATATATATATATCAGTAAAACCCAGAAACATTATGCCCTTAAAATGTGTTAAATATGCTCTTCACCCATGAAATTAATAAAAAATTACACAGAAAAAGGACGGAAGAGAAAATTGCGTATATACAAAATAAAATGGCTCAGATCTGTTATCAAGCACAGAGAAAGCAGGACACCGCCATGGCTGCAAAAAGCATCAGATGGAAACGTGAAGGAAGAGTGAGAAATCAAATCCTCAGATCTATCTCTTAACACAGATCCATCTGTTAGTTTTTTGCCCAGCCAAGATACGGATCCGATCGATTCTCCATGCTTCAATCAACTCAAGAATATGTTTATCATCACAGCCTGAATAACTTCTTCCGTCAATAGAAAAACAATATTTATTACCCCCATCGTGGAAAAAAAAAAAAAAAAAAAAAAAGTAGATCTCAGCCTTTCGGTGAATTGAAAGGAGATGATGATAATGATGATGATGGTGATGATTCGCAAAAACCACAGAAATAATGTATATATATATATATATTTTTAAAAACTTGAAGGGTTGTTGGCTTTCAGATCGAAATCACTGGCGTACAGAGAGGGGCAACCACCCTTAGAAACCTTCCATCTCCACAGCCTCATTCTGTAATTCTTGAGTTTTGGGAAAACTACGGACTGTTGTTTACTGTTCTCCCAATCCAGATTATATATATTGCTGGGAGCACATTATGGGCCTTGTTTTTCATACCTCTTTTGGGTTCAAAAAACAGGCCCTATAATTATTAAAAAAGCCCTGGCTTAGCACAAGTAATTTAATCAGATAGTCTAACCAAAAAAAAAATAAATATTGGGCTATATGTTATATAATTGAGGCTCAGATCTGCGGTTTAGAGGGACGGGCAAAAGGAGAAGAAGACCGGAACCGCCATGGCTGCAAGCTAACGGTTGCATGCGAAGAATGGGAGGAAGAAAGAATCCTTCCATTTATCACAATACCGTCCGGTGTCGGGGGAGGTTCGCCCTGCCAAGTTACGGTTCGGATAAATTTGTCTACAATTTGCCCAACAATCCATATATTTTTGTTTTTTTTTTTTTCGCTCAGAAAGAATGGTACCGGAAAACATCATCACAGCCTCGTTCATCAAGGGTCAACCAGTAATAATAATAAGAAGAAGAACAATAATAATAATAATAAAGAGAGGCTCAGATCAGTTCGGATTTCAGCGGACAAAAGAGATAACGGACAGGAACCGCCATGGCTGCAGACCATCTGTTGCATGCGAAAATGGAAGATTTACTCCATTAACACGTACTCTCAGGGGTTTGCCCAGCCAAGATACGGGTTGGATTTATCATCTGTAATTGTCCAATCCATTTGATCACCGCCTCAAAAAAAAAAAAAAAGTAGGGCCATTTTAGTCAAAAACCAAAACCCCTCAAAAGATTTTGAAAAGGGTTACTTTACTTGAGATAATATTGCTTTCCTCTGCATCCCCAGCAGCAAGATTCGCAATTCCGTTAGAAATTGCATCACTTGCTGCAGGAAATAACATTGTTTGACTTTAGAAGCTTATATATATATATATATATATATATATATATATATTTTGCATTTTCCAATATCAAACATATAAAAAAGTGCTGTTGATTTTTTGGGTGAAATTGAGAAATCAATCATTGGCGAAAACAGAGAGGAGCCAACAACAGCCCTTGGAAAAATCCCTCTACTCTCTGTCGCCTCATCCTTCTTCCTCCTGAGCTCCCCAGATTTGGGATTTTCAGTGAAAGATTACTGCTTGACTGCAAAATCAAACATAGTTCTCCCTCAGATCCATAAATACAGGAAGAAAAAAAAAATTCAGTAAGTGAGGCTGCCATTCATCAGAGAAAAATGAAAGTAAAAAAGAAGAAAGAGACAAACCCCGCCATGGCTGCAAAGACCCAGAGAAAGAACTTTGCCCCGCCGAGATACGGGTTGCTCTATATCTCATCTGTCATCTTCAAGAAAGATCATTATAGCTTCATCCTCTCTCTGTCGAGTTAGGGTTCTGGATTCAGATAATAATAATTTTATCTGAATTATTAATACTTAAAACCAAACAATCACATCATAGACTTTTCTAATATTTTTATTATTGAATTATTTTATGTACATTTTTAAAATTAAGAGAAGTACCCACCGTCCAATCCCTTCTTTTTTTCCTTGGAAAAAAGAAAGGAAAAAAAAGGTCAATAGAAAAGGGCTAATTATCCACGTAACAGAAAGGACAGGAGAGATGAGAGAACCCGTGAGCTCACGTCATTTGGAGATTTCTACATTAAATGTTCTGACTTCCGCATAAATTTGTGTGGCGCGTTGAAACTTGGACAGCAATTTCAATGGCTGGCTGCTAAGGAAAATGATTCTATCTTAGGAGTTTATCTTTTGTTCTTCTCGTTCTGGACCAAAGATTTCTACTAGGAATCTGATGCATTATGCTTTATTACCTGTTTGATTGATTGCATATGTCTTGGTTTGGTCTGTTCTTCAGTTAGTGCAGTAGTTGAGCAATTTCATCATCATTCTTTTGTCATTTTTTTTTTTTTTTTTTTTTTTATATCCATCCATTTTTTAGAGGTTTTTGTAGGTTGATTTAAAGTGGGATGTAATTTATCTTTATTCAGATTTACATATGGTTCAATAAACAAGGAAGATGATGGATCTTGAAGAGAAGAACACTGTTAATCCTGCTGTACTTAGGCACAGTCTGTCAATAGACCGAGCAAGCAGCGGGAGATCCTCAAGGCGTTCTTCTAGCTATTCGTATGTGTTTCCTCGTCAAATTGATGACGACGATGACGATAATGAAAGTGAGTCTGTTTCTGAGGCTGGCGATATTGGGGACAGAGCACTTCATCGGAATAGCAATGGTGGTGGGACTGGGAGCAGCAGCAGGTTTAGGCTATCTTTAGATCATGTTGGGGAAAGAACTGCAGTTGTTCCCATTCTAGATGATTCTTCCTTTCAGTCTAAGGGAAACATTACCGATATTAAAGATGCAACTGTACAATCTTTAGATGTATAGTAACTGAGTTTCACTGATCATATAGTAATAGGAGGCACTATTCAGTTTACTTTGAACTATATATATATATATATATATATATATGCATGTGCTTTCAGATCATGGATTTAAATTGAAATTGAATGATTTGATTGCAGGATGATGAGGCAGAGGAAGATCACTGGCTACTGAAGTATGTTTCATGCCTAGCTCTTCTGGCCTTATTTGGGATTCTTGGGGTATGTTTGCATATGCTTTTTCCAAATCAGGATTTTTATTAATTGTATGAGAGCATATAAAAGAAAAGGTCCCTTTTGGTTATAATTAATAATATGCCTGATGAATGATGGATGCTTGTGGTTTTCTATGCTTATTGATTTCTCCTTTTCTTTACCATGCATCCTCTGTTTAATCTTTAACTATACAGGTGATTTCAAGATATTATCTCCAGAAATTGTTTGGGCCAGGAGTAATTGGTGCCACAAGTGAAAGGAGCTACATGTACCTTGATCTTCCTTCCAATATGGTTTATCTCTTAACTCCCTCTCTTTGGTAGCTTTTCATATGCTTTTCTTTTACACAGTTTTTTATACTGAAGCAAAATTTCTGTGGCTTTTTTTAAGGTTGGTTCATTCTTGATGGGATGGTTTGGGGTTGTTTTCAAAGCAGATATATCAAAAATCTCAGACAATCTAGCCATTGGATTGAGTACTGGTTTCTTAGGAAGTCTTACAACATTCAGTGGTTGGAATCAAAAGATGCTTGACCTCAGTGTTGAAGGTCACTGGGTGTTTTCCATCCTTGGCATTCTAATAGGTAACTCACTTTAACCAGCTTGCCTAAACCAACCTGTCTGAAAACTTCTGCTGTGGCTATATATATATATATATTCAATTTGGGGATTTATTTTCATCTCATTGCTCTTGGTAGGCTTGCTCCTTGCTGCTTCTTCCATTGTTTTTGGTATAGAAACAGCAGCTTGTTTCAAATGGCTTTGGAACAAAAGGCATAAGACCACTATGTCAAATTCAACATACACTTGGAACTTGGATAAGTTCAAGAGCAATTTTATAGTAACAACTGCGCTTGTTTTGATTCTTTGTGGCATTTGGGCTGTCTGTAGCGCCCGCGAGGCAACAGAATTTAAGAAGGCTAATAGTAATGCCCAACTCTTGTTTGCTTGCATTGTCGGACCATTTGGAGTTTGGACAAGGTGGTACTTAGCTCGTCTCAACGGGCGTGGGATTGGAGAAAGAGGCCTACTGAAATGGGTTCCTTTTGGTACTCTTGCTGCCAATATTCTGGCAGCATGTTTAATGGCAGCATTGGCAATACTAAAGAAAACAGTAAAGTCTTTTCTGCCTTCATCCTTTTTGCCTAGCTTGATTCTTTGGTTTATTCGATTACACAATTTGGGTTTGTCTTGTGTGTGTGTGTGTGTGTTGGGGTAACAGGTGAAAAAGGAAGCATGTAACACAGTGGCAACAGGGCTGCAAATTGGATTTTTGGGTTGCTTGAGTACTGTTTCTACATTTATTGCAGAGTTTGATGCAATGCGACGAAGCAGATATCCATGGAGGGGTTATGCATATGCCTTTAGCACAATATTGATCTCCTTCGCATTGGGTACTCTGATATATTCTTTACCTGTTTGGGTAAAGGGGTATGATTAGAACCATAGATGAAATGAAAGACCTCCAATATAAGTCAAATGAATTGATTCTCAATATCATGATTGTAGTAGGCATTAGGCATTAGAAAATAGGAAACCAAAAGGATAGAAATCTTGATCCTTTTTCTCTCCTCTGAAACCAGGTGATGATATAGTGCTAAATTATATCAATCATTAATCAGATGTATGTATCTCATTCTTATAAACTAACAGAATGCATGTGTCTCCTCACTTGCACCTCATTGTCATCATGGATTACTTGAGAAAGAAAGGGGCTCAGATATGTAATGTCATCAGGCACGACAACAGCAACACCGTCCGCCATGGCTGCAAACTCGATCCACTTCAGAGTGGAAATTCAGGTTGTCCCGCCAAAGATACGATACGAGTCGGCTAATGTTGGCGCCCAAGAACTCAAGAATGGATCTTTTCATCATCACAGCCCACAAATAAACCAGAAAGAGAGAGAGAGAGAAAGACAGATGAATGATACATAGAATTATCTGACTGAAAACCAGATGAACTTTCAGTGTCAATATATATATATGTATGTATATATGCATGGGTAGTCAAAAAAAAGCATGCATCAGAAGGGTTTGTTGATTTTCAGTGATAGAAAGAATGAATGAAAAAAGATTTATTTATCAGTAAACCCTAAACCCTCAATTTAATCCAATACTGATTAAGACCCTAACGAAAAACTTTATTTACTCTTCTCTATACATTATGTTCTTCTGAAAATTATTTTATTTATATCTAAAATATTTTTTACACTACTCTATAACCCTTTTCTTTTTCTTTTTAATTATTATTTTCATTCTGGGCTAGAGAATTTATGAGATATTTTTATTTGTTTATTTTTCTTTTTACTATATTAATAATTAAATATATATATATATATAAAATTAATTTAATTAGGTCAATTAACATCGGTTCTGCCCGGGGGGTGAATGGTTGAACCAGTTGGTTTGGTCCGAGGAAGAGGGGGTTTTGCTTAGGGTTTTGGGATTGCAGAAGTTAAGGTTGCTCGGGAATCGTCTGAGGCGACGACCATAGGAACAGTGAACTCTCTCTCTCTCTCCCTTTCTCTCAGTTCAAAGATGATGCGAGTCGCTGAGATCAGGAAATTGAAGTCTCTGTCTTCGTCTCTGGAATCCCTCAACTATCAATTTCTGCAACGGTGTTCTGTAAGCGGAACTGCTAAGGGAAAATCCAAATCTAAAACAGCCCAGCCGTTGAAGAGATCTAAGGTAACCACCAAGAAGGGTATAGATACTGCCCCTAAAGAAGGACCTCGAAGGAAGAGCGAGTTCGATGAGCTGGTTGATGAATGCTTAGGTTCTTCTTCTCCGCTTAGATTCTTGAAACCTAAGGAGAAAGCTAGGGAAGCGGAGAGGCAGAGAATGGGTCTCAAAAGCAAGGCTATGGAAGAACAAGAAAAGAAATGGAAGAAAATGAAAAAGGATTTTGATTCCCCGTTTCTGATGGGGACTCCTGGTTTTGATTTGATTAGCTTAGGTCTTGTTGATGAAGATAAGATTCCCAAGTATGAATTGACGGTTGAGGATGGTCGTAAGCTTGCCAAGGAGTACAGTAGAGTTTTGATGAGGAAGCACAGAGCAAGACAGGCTGCCGAATCTACACTTTTAAGTTTGAAGAAAGAGGCCATTGAAGCATTGCCGGAGAATTTGAAAATGGCTGCTTTGGTTCCTGATCTGTCTCCTTTTCCTGTCAACCGTTTCATGGCCACTTTAACACCTCCCATTGAAGGGTATATTGAGAAAGTTCAGGAGGCAGCAAAGAAGAGTTCTGGGAAGGAAAAGCTCAGATAATTCGATGTTAAAAGTCTTTAAATCTTATTCTAGTGCATTTTCCATGTTGCAGGAAAGATTTTTTTTTTTTTTCTTTTCTTCTTCTTTACATCTCATTTCATCTGTTTTTTTACAAGAAATTTTTGCCTTGGCCTAAATGTTTCTTCTGCATAAAATTATCAGTAGGAAGTGTTCTTTTGAATAAACAAATTTCCCAGTATTATGGAACTGCCTGAAAACATGATTGTGGAAGATGTTTAGTAGCACTTTGTTCAACTCAGAGCAAACCAGATCAAGAAAGTTGAAGCAATCGACTCAAAACAGTTCATCCAAAAGTTAAAATGTGAAAAAAATTTCTATGAATACAATAATTAGTACATATTGCAGCTGTTACGGAGAGGAGATTCTCAAACAACCTTAACTGATCGTTTTATTACTTATCAGAGGTTCAATCTAGAGTAATGTACTCGAAGATTCAATAATTACAAAAGAATTAGACATAATAATCCCTAATAATGGCAAGCAAATAGCCAGCTGATGGTGTGAAGAGCACACATCTGAATTCTAAACTTACTGTAGTAGTAGTGTCTGAAAGAATTCATTAAGAGCTGCTGCTGCTGTTGCAGCTGTAGTATTCAGACAAACAATTAGTGGGATACTAATACTATGATGACCTCAATCCAGTCCACCTCGATCAAGCATGTCAACCAAGGTCATCCTTCTTGGGAACCTTGGTGGCAATCTTAAAATCATTGCATCCTCAATCTGAATTGGCAGATGAGTGGCCACAATGACAATGCCACCCTTCTTTCTATGCTCCGCGATAATATATTCCAGCAATTTCACACCATCATCATCCAAAGCTACTGAAGGCTCATCAAGCAACCAAATTGGTCTGTCAATTGCCAATAGCCTGGCTAGCTGTAGTCTTTTCCTTTGACCCATAGATAGCATTCTTGCCTTATCTTTAGCTAATCTTCCAAGCCCCATAAGTTCCAAAGCAGGTAGAGATCTACCTTGCTTGCCTTCAAGAACTTCAAACCACTGAACATTGTCGAGAACTGTGAACTTGTCTTTGATAGCATCTTTAAGGGAAAGCCAGTTCAACTGAAGCTTGTACTGATGAAAAATTCCAGAATCAGTGATGTCATGACCATTCCATAGTATCTCACCGGCTGATGGCTTGGAAAATCCAGCCAGCATGCGCAAGAAGGTGGTTTTTCCAGAGCCATTAGTGCCTGTGAGCACAAGTGCTCCACCATCATGGACTGAGACATTTACATGGCGCAGGATTTGTTGAGCGTTTCTCATGCAAGAGACATTGTTAAGGAGAAGGCGGGGCAGTATAGGCTTGCGCAACGACATAAAGTTCTGGAAAGAAATTAACTAAGTCTGCAAGTAGAACCTATGGTAAAGGATAAAGAATTAGTAAAAGCAAAAAGTAAGCGCAAAGTAGTAAAAGTACATTCTGTTTATATTCTAGGTCTTGAAAAGAATTTTTAGCCACTGCTGAAAGATTCAACTTCCTGAGAACCAACATATATAAACATTTCCTGGATTCACAAACATCATTTTTTACTTAGTTGTTGAAATTGGGAGTAATACGCTTCAGTGATACACAAAACATCCATGATCACTGGAAAACTTAGTAAGCAGAGCTCAAAGAACTAAACTACCAGAGTAGCTCCAATTCAATAAATTCATTCATCAAAACAATGAATTCTGGAGAGCTATTGTGCCAAACCATAGTTTACCCTCAGACAAACATTTACAGAACATGGAATAAAAAGTTCATAAAGCAGAGAAAGATGATGCACATATGATAACCAAAATTCAGTGTAACTTCAATACAGTTCAACAGCAGATAAGAAATCCAACTTCAATCGTACAGATTTCCCATCAAACAAAATTCTTCTCAAGTATAACCAATTCAAGTTAGGACCTTTAAATGCCCATACAACAAGTAAAACGACTAGAAATTTTCAACTATGAAACTATTCACATAAAAGGAGTCAAACACTTATTTTTGGCTTATTATAATAAGCTGATTAGAAAATCAAGAACCCATCTGTTCTGTTCAATAGGAAGGGAAGGGGAAAATCTTGACAAATGAAATCAATAAGGAACAATGAAGAAAATTGTTTCTTTTTCAGAAGAAGAAAACAAAAAAAAAAAAAAAGCTGCATTACATAATCTCAAAACTCACCTCGGTAAAATTTCACTAATATTATCACACCAACGACGGAGAGAAAGAGAGAGAGAGAGAGGAAGAAAGGACGGTAAGCGGGAAGTAGAAAGACAAAGTTCGAAAAGCAGCTCTGATGTCTGATCAGAGACATTGAAGAAAAGAGAAGGAAGCGAAGTAGGGGAAGAAAAGGAAGGGAGGTAGTTCGCGGACTACTCAACTTGATCGCTGCTGGCCCATTTGATATGTTAATGGACTACTATCATTTATCTTGGGCTTGGGCCTTAAGCCTCCTCCTCTACTTTTTTTTCTCAAACTACAAACTATGAAATGACACTTTAAATGAATAATCTACATCTAAATTAATCTTTATTCGAATCGGGTTGGTCCCTTACAAGAGAAAGTTCTGACCCTAAATTTTAAACAGTTGCATACATTGAGTTAAAATTCGAACCTTCAACTTCATTTATATTAGGAGTGCTTCTTACTAACTTACATGCGCCTTTTATCCCTACAAAGTTTGGTTCATCAATTTTCTAACGTGACAAATAAACAAATTAGTAAAAAGTAATCACTATGAACCCAGCAGCTTGGGGGAGTTAGTAAGCGGACTCCTAAAGCTTCTTCTCAGAGCAGATGGTTGAGGTTTCGAATCCCCCCCGAGGTGGTTAGCATCACGTTAAAAAGCTCTGGACCAGACCCTCACCCTCGAGTAAGAATTGAACTCTGCGAGCGCACCCCATGCCGAATCCGGATTAGTCGGAGATAACATAAAAAAAAAATATATAGTCATGTTGATGATGATTAGTACCCTTGATAGTGTGCTACACACCAAGGACAGTTACTCATTTACCCCTAGTACATATTCTATACTAAAAAGAGGAAGAATCCAATAAAAGTATTATGGGAATGATTTGAACTAAATCCAATTTAGAACAAGATGTAAACAAACTTTTTTTTTTTTTTTTTTTTTTTTTTTTTTTTAAAAATCTTTCTATCCACTAAAGAATACATTATGGAGGAGCAACTTCTATTAACGTAACTTTGAAAGAAGAGGGTAACAGAAAACGAGCTCTCCAAAAACACCAAACATCCATGCATGCCAGATTCTTGTGTAGTTCTGCAACCTGGAATGTCATGTGATTGATTGGGGCATATGGGAATACGGATTACAATGTTGGTTTATGGTACCCTAACTATAAACTGCAGCAAATGTGGTCTACTGGCCCTCGCCAATCTCAGATATATATATATCAGTATATACATCATCTTTGAGAAAATAGAAACAGAAATTACTACTCAAAATAGGTAGCTCTTGGTAGCACGTTATTTGTTTGTAAAATATCTCTATGGTGGAGAAGGTTTACAACTCCAATTTGACATATTGTGACAAGCATCCCCATGGAAATGTATGTCAGTGATTAATAGATTTTGCTGAGAAATGTCAAGAGGAACCTAGTTATTGGTCCACCTCCTCTTTCGAGCTGGGCGCTCTGCTTTGATCTCAGAGTCTGCACGAGTTTCGCTTTGTGCAGGAGGAAGAGGAAGATGTGGAGGCTCGTTTTCCATCTTTTTTATTGCTGCTGATGATGGTTGTTCTCTTTCGCCTGGCATTGGAAGTTTGAATCGTTCACTGCGTTTCTTCAGTTTCTCAACAGTATCCAAGTGTTTGTCCTCTATAGGTTTCTTGTCATTGCTGTTGATGTCTAAAGAACCAACATCTTTCTCATTACTTGAAGAATGATGTTGTTTAGCTTCCGGCATATTTGATGGCTGGTCAGGAAGCTTGCTGGTGAGGGTAGTTCCAGTACTGCTGTGTGTGTCCATCTGTTTAGGCTTCATGGATGATGACTTGCTCATATTGAAATCCCTCTCCTTATGACTGGTCCAACGCTCTAATTTGGAGCGTCCTCTTTTTGATTCAGGCTGCTCCTCATCAGATGAACCCCCCTCTTCTCTATTATGCTTTCTGGAAGATTGATTCTTCACTGTGATCTCATTTTCACTTCTTCGTTGATCAACTCTGCCTTTCAAGCTCCCCTATTAAATCACAAATTCACCATTTTGAAGATTAAAAGATTTTTCAGTTACAGACAATAATAAAAGATAAAGCTGGAAAAACTATAAAGTCTGCAAAACAGCTCAGCAGCCAGGGGCACAGTATTATTGACATCTCATGCAACTCATCATCAACAGTTTTGTGGATACTCCAGGGTCCCTGGGCATTCATCATGTACTTATACCCTTCAGCTCATTCCAACACAGACAGAAAACATAGAATTTGGTCGGGCAGGCAATCACTGATGTGACATGAAAAATTGTTGCCAGAAATTTTATTAATTTACTGTTTACTAATAGATAATCAATAAAGATGTGTACCTGGAGTCAGTTTGCAAACTATGAAAAACTATGCAAATAATATTACATGAAAATATCTCAATAAAAAATTTAACAGGTCAAGGTCTCAGAAGGATAACGAAGAATGTCAGATTGGCATGAAAACATAATTATTAATAGCATAAAAAAGCAGGTCTAGCCATTGGCTTATGTGTATCAAAAGATGTTAGGAATTTTAGCTTCATAAGTCAATAATTAAACTAGTGGGAAAATTTGTTAGTGCCACACCAATTATAAGCTATGTGTGAAAATCAATACCAGGTCTAGAAATCACAGAATACAAACTAACAGTTCTACCTGGGTCCCATTGCAGTTTTCTGATATGAGCCATGGCTGTTGCCAGGTTATACTAGACAGAAGAGGGAAACATAGCTAGCTTGGTTTAGATAGTACAGTAATAGAGAGAACTTAAAGAACTCAAGAAGTAATCAAGCAGTTAGAAGCTAAGTGGACCTTCGTAGCCAAAACTCAAAAAGGTGGTAAGAAGCCATTGCAAAAATGTAAAAGCTTCTAAAGACAAGAAACCTGCCACTATCTAGGCTTAAATAGCTAAGAAGGCAAAAAGAAGTTACACCACAATAAGATTACAACCCAACCATTTGTTGCTCCCATCTGTGCACTTCTGTTAAATGGAAAATTATGAACAGTCTTGCAGAAGCATCAATATGATTACCATCCCGAGAGCTTTTGACCTTCCCTTACATGTTCTTTTCTGTTAAATGAAAAATGCACCGCATAATTTGCAGTGACTAAAAAAAGGACTATGGAGAATGATCAAAATTCAGCATGAGAAAATGGCAATTAGTATTACATGATAACCTTCTAAGTAAAGTATTCTATGGCAGTCAACTACCTAGAAGAAGAAGTTGCATTTGCTTCTCATGTCCATCCACTACTCTCCAGTAAAAGAATTGGGCCTCAAAATAATTAAACAAGTAATCCAAGGCACTCTGCATATTATTGGTTAGATTCCTAATCAAGATAAATCTGATATTTTAGTTTCCATACAGCTTAGTCTGGGTATAATATTTACAAAATGAAGCATAATAAGGATCAGGAGATGTGGTTGATGATATAACACAGCCTCTAACCCTATGTTTACATTCTTCTCATGTACTCCAGCCATGAAAAAGTTTTGAAACAGAAGAGCCTTGTGGCCATACCAAGCTTGCCCTTAGTACGTAGAATTCTGAATTTAGGAAGATCTAGATACAATTTTGACCATTGACAATTTAAATAATGACTCTGGCATAATTACTAGCACAGTGCATGGAAAAAGATGGTCCTATCCATATATGACGCAGTCATGTAAATTCATAAGGGGATAAGATGCCTATTATTACCAAAACTAAATGAATAAGTTCAGATACTTCCAGCAACTCCAATTCTGTAAACTATATAAGTATGCATATTGTCAATGCAAAAAGTATAATTAATCGATAGAAAAAGGATCGGAAACTATTAAATGCTCGGTTAATTGGCTAAAATAAGAAAATTCTCATCTTGATGCCATTGTTTTGATCATTTCCCAAAAGCCATTTTCCCAAGACATCATTTCATCATTCACTAACAAATCTTAATTGATAGAAGTAAATAGAATTTCTTTAACAGCATTGTTTCAAACTATTAGGAAGCAATACTTAAACAGATGAAGTTGAACCAAAACTTCTTGAGAAGTCAATTGGGCATGTGATATATCTAAAAGTATAATGGAGGATTACTAAAATGCAACAGAGATAGCTTGTAAAATATAATCCATCTCTGGAACATCAGGGTATAATTTCATCCTCACAACACTGGTAAAATCCCAACAGTCAATATTATTTTAACACTCCCAAAGGAAATATAGTATATATTACTCCAAAAGTATGTTACCTACTCAGATCCAGAAAGGCAACATACCATATCACTTGTCTGTCCAGTGCTTTCTTCTTGATTCCTCTTAGAAATGGCAATGGAATTGCGGTCCATGTCATCTGACTCCTTACCTTTCCTAAGGTATTCTTTGTGCTTTTTCTCCTGCACCTTATAGTTATCAGAAACATTGACAGCACGGTCATCACGAGTGCTTGCCCTTTCATGTCTCGATCTTCTCTCATCACTATTAAGTTGGTTTCCACGGGCATAGACATCCTCGCGTCCCCTATGCTGAGGAAGATTCTCAGTGTCAACTCGATCCCTCTTTTTCAGTGTTTCATTCTGCCTTCCAGGATCCTTTGGATGATAATCTTTATCAGAACCCCTGCGCTCATCTTTCCCTCGTGATTGACTACCCCATGCTTTCTCTTCCATAGCTCGGCCACTCCTTGTCCCAACCCGTGCTTCTTTGTCCTTCTTGGCTGAAATTTCTTCATTGGGTTGTTTAATCCTATGCCATTCGTCACGCTCTCTTTGCCTCTCATTTCTCTCCCTTTGGAACAAAACTTCTTCTCTGAGCCGAACATTCTGCTGATCATCATCTCTTAATCTTGCTTGATCATCCCTCCTCCGTGGATCATAAACATCATCCCTTTCTCTCCTTCGACGACTGTTATTTTCTCGATGATTTAGCAAAATTTCATCCTTCTCTGCATGTTCTCTCCTTAAATGTGCATCTTCTTTTCTTCTTTTGCTTTGAAGATCATCCATGCTTTCATTTCGACTCTTTGGAATGTCATCTCTGTCTCTATATCTTGATCCCATATCTTTATCATAACCAGCCCTCCAACTCCCATTATCCAATTGCTTTTTTAACTGATGATGTTCATCTCTTTCACTCCGTTCAATGTCTCGAATTTTGGCACGGTGATGAGTCTCATCACGGTGCTCCCTCTTTCTTGTTTCTTCAACTCTAGACCTCCTCCCATGCATATCCTCATCTCTCCGTTGGCGGAACCCTTCAGCATTTTCATTATCTTTTCGCCTCTCCATACTTTCATATCTTGCTTGAGAATGACTGCCTGAATAAGAATCCCAGTTTTTATGTGGATATAAATCTTCCCTACTTTTTACTGAAGTGCGTGGCCGCTCCTCATGAACTCTTGGTCTGATGGTATCTTCATCCCCACCAACTGATCTCTTAACACTGGCCAAGTGAGAGCGCCCATCATGAACTTCTTCCTCTTCAAAACCATCATGTAGCTTGCGGTAATCTTTACTACTTCCAGACCTTGCTTTACTGTTCTCACTGCTTCTTGCTGTTCTTGAGTCTTCTCCATCATCATTTTCCTGAGACAACGTTTGAGAAACTTGTGAAATCATCTTTTGTTTCTTTGACGTGTGCTTTAAACTGTCATCTTTAAGTGCCTCATCATTGGTTGCAGCATTAGATCTCAATTCTTCTTTATCCATGTCAAAGTCTCTGTCAGAACCTCTGTCAGAACGGACAATCTCATCATCACTCATTGCATCTTGAGGTTCTACTTCTTGTTCAGCAGCATCCCCAACAGCATGTGGTGATGACTGAGCAGGAATTTGTTTACCGCCTACACTTTCGGTTAATTCTTCTTTATTGTCATGATTAAATTCTCTCTCTCTTGAGCTTTCCCTGTTGGTCACAGTAGGTGATTGCTCATGTCCTCTTACTTTTGACTGCCTGGAGCGACAAAGAAATACAATTAGAAATGACCACTGCCTATAGATCCAATATATAGTTTGTGTTGTAACTTGTAGCGACACTTAAACAGGTATATACAATGCACCAACAGAGAAGAAACATAAGACCCACCAAAGCCACTCCCACACACGTGGGGGTGGAGGGAGGGAGGGTATGCTACAATTAAATAATGCCCAGCTAAAATTAAGGCTAGTTCCAATTGAAACTAAAAGAAAATGAGTAACTAAAATTTCAGTACAGAACGGGAAGGAGAAAGAAAGAAAATGCTGAATATAGTTTTTAAATGATTAGCTTCCTGGTGTTGAAATGTATGAAAAGCTTTACAGGAACTGTTAATACATAGTCATTTTTGTCATTTTATTCGATATCAAAATGGACTGGTAACATATACCTTTCTAGGCAATAATCATTAATCATTCCTACTTAACCATAGTTTAGTAATTTAATGTAAGTAGAAGACATAGGAGAGCGTGAGAGGGAACAATAGAAGAAAAGAAAGAAGAAAAAGAAAACTTGAGGTTAACAGCTCAGGCATTGAATCAGTTAGTTATCAAGAAAGGGCAGCATTCATTACATACCGCTCCTCAAGAGGGCCAGAAAATTTTCGGCCAGGACAAGCAGTCTGTTCTCTGGGATCTGGAGTGTATTTTGGAGACGCTTCTGAAGGAAGAGGCAAAGATCCATCTTCTTTACTCCTGTTATCAGAAACAGGGCTAGCTAAAGGCAATCTTCTCCCAATGGATTCCTTAGTCTGGTTATTATGAGAATCTGGGAAATGGTTGAGTGCATTATTTTCCTGGGGGACACCTTTATAATCATCGCCATTTTGAAGATCCTGTGTCATGATATCATTGTCCTGTGCAGTGTCATTTCCTGGGGAGGACTCATCTGCAGAGTCCTGACACACAATCTATTTGGGGATAAAAGTCAATCAAAGGATACAGTAGTAGAGTGAAAATATGAGCGAAAAAGAAACAATTACAACACACCTCAATGATAACATCTAAATCAATCATCCGTGGCTTTCGAGTATCAATAGTTGGGAGGCGTTCACCATAACCCGATTCAACTTGTATTGGTCTCCCAGTTGGCTAATAGCAAGTCGACATAAATGAGTGGAGGGAAAAAGATTTACACAAGAAAATTTCTATATAACAAGTTATAGCTTGTGACAAAGTTAAGTTTTTACTCGGTAATTGAACCAAAAGAACAAGTAGTTACATACCAGAGGGGGGCGTACTCGTGCTGGTCCTTTTGTGAACTCATTTTGACTGGCATCTGCCTTCCCAAATTTTGCAAGTTCAGATGGGATTTCTTGAATACCTGCAGCTGCTGCGAGCTCAGGTGGAAGATCGGGATCATAATCCTAAACAAAATTAAATAAAAGAAGTGAAGATACATGATGTGGCAAGAAGCACAGTACAGTAGTCTATGTATATTGTGCAATGCAGAAGCACCTCATACCTGTTCTGTCCTTCCACTTTCATAGACACGTATTTTGCTTTGCATTGTGGTTTCCAGACGAAGTTGCTCCTGGATATACATTAGGATCATGAATAGCAGCAAAATGCATATATAAGCAATTCAAATTTTAAAATCCAAGATATACGTTAATGGCTGGATATCTTCTTATTAGAGCGAAAAAGATTTAGAAATATGATTGAAGAATGTACAAGCTGTTTGCAATAGTCTTTCCAGCTTTCCTCATTGAGACCAAAGTTGAAAAAATCTGTTACATCAACTGCTGGTAGTTTCCAAGGTTTCTCCTCAAAACTATCAATGTCAACTTCAAATATGGTCCTGTTGATGACAAAAAGGTCAAAAGACTGGTGAGATGTCGAACCAAATCCCTTTAAAAAATTTACTTTGAATCAACAAATGATGCACTAGTTACCCTTATGGATTAATGAAGCTAAGCCATATATCATCAGAATGCAAATATTACTCATTAATTTATTTATTTTTCAAGTCAGTCATTCAGCAAAGCGTAGAACTCATGAAAAATTATAT
The DNA here is from genome assembly GCA_025388415.1 of Cynanchum wilfordii. Classification (NCBI taxonomy): domain Eukaryota; kingdom Viridiplantae; phylum Streptophyta; class Magnoliopsida; order Gentianales; family Apocynaceae; genus Cynanchum; species Cynanchum wilfordii. The sequence goes on along the minus strand of JAHSUH010004373.1, from coordinate 252,727 downwards.
ACACAGAAGTAACATGAATGAGAAGAGGTCCAATACGATATTTTTAGTCATAAAGCAGCCTGTGAAATCCTATAAGAATCTTCAGATAGAGAAATTACCATCATTTGCCTTTCAGAAAACAAAACAAACAAATAATGTAACAAAACATGAGGCACTATCAATTAGAACAAAAAAAAAAAATCAGAATGTGGTATCAAAAGAAGGGTTTGACTACAGGTTATGCCCCAAGCTTGAAGCCCTAATTTGCAGTTTCTATGTTAGAATGCACCAAAATAGTAGTAAAATAAATTATCTCCCAAAAATTCATTCTGGTTACAATATCACATGAGACAGAAAGGATTCATAAGTTTATATGCTGATATAATACTTTCCAAGTACTCCAGGAGAGAAGACAGTCACAAGGTCCAGAAAGTATTGGTTCATGATTCAGGACTCAGCACAGAAGCTTCAAGGTTCCAACCAAAAAAACTTATTGTTAATAAGTTCATATGTCCAAAACCATTTCTACCTGGATCACTTCTAACAACACTACCAGAATAGATGAAATAAAAAATCATTTTCCAGGGGAGAACAAACAGAATGCTCTCAATATCACTTTGTTAACTCAGCTATCTGAATATTTAACCAAGATAATGATACAATTTTTTAATGAAAATACCTCCTGAGATTCAAAGAGGGTTTTCTATTCCTTGTTAGGGGGAAGGGGGAGGGGGGTGAAGAAAGTTGATGGAAGTAATCAGATCTGAAAGAAAAAAGATGCTTATGCAGAATACTTGACCATACTCAAATAAAAACAGCTCATGTCAGTAAGAATGTTGAGCTCAGGCTTATTTCAACATTGAGCTCAGACAACCTAATGTCAGCACTACCTATCTCAAGCTTAAAATTTTGTCAGTTTAGACAGGAAAGCTGAAGTCTCATCATCTACTGCAACTAAAAATCAAACATATATAGCACTCCACACATTGGGAATGAGTAACCTGAAGTGACATTCAGAAAGGATCAAGACCCACCACAAGTCAGAGCAGGATCAAAATAGGCATCAACATGTTAGAGTAGAAATGCAGAGAACTATTTGAACGGAGAATAATATACCATGCATGAGTACCAACACATAAAGAAAGACCAAACAAGAAAACATAGTTTTTTTTCTTGTAATTAATATGTTTCATACAAGGAAAGTTATGAATCAAAACCTTCTACAAGATGAAAATAAACATACTTGTGTGATGGAAGGGTGAACTCCAGACCACTCCCATAACCACGTCCTGATGCACCACTACCCCAAACAGGCATACCATATCCAGGATGGAAACCTTTCTGCATGGCTGGAGAACCTTTTATTCCAGTTGGTCGCCAATCACCTCTGCCGCGTCCAACACCAGGAACCATGCTACCGGGTGGTCGAACTTGACCTGGAATGCCACCAGGTACTGTAGAAGCTGCCCCAGGCATTGGTGCTGCACCAGGTCTCACATACTACATGGTTTACCAAAAATAGAAAGTGGAAAAAGTATTGTCAGGCAACAAATATAGAAAAAATACAAACAATGAATACATTAAAAAGCATTACAGCACAACACTAGAGGCACATACAGAAAGACTAGACAAAACTGTAAAATTACTGCCCAAATTTCATAAACATATGATTTCAAATTCCCATGGGTCATCTTTTCAATAAGAAAACTTCACATGCAAACATCTACATTGACAGGCAAATAAGATGCAAGATTGTATCTAAAGCAACATAATTTGAATGTTTCAATATCGACAGCTTTATTGAGTCATATTACAATCTCCTCCTGTCAGATGTGTAATAAAACAGCAAGATGACATGAAGTATGTGAAATGCAAACTGTTCACAAAAATTTTGCAAAAGATCATTGACCAGTCAAAATAGCCTGCAAATTATAGGTTCCAGCCCTCATGAAAATAATTTTTCCATCACAAGAAGCTAAATGGTGAGTGCTCCACTTTGCTTCCTATATCAGCAAATTTTCATAAAAGGACAGCATTGAAACTCGCACATTTTACTCTCCTTGAAGTTGGGTAATGTATAGAACACTTTGGAGTTAACCAAGTGACAAGAGTCATTAGAAGCAGCATCCACGAATAATCTTAGTTCACTGTTGCTCCATAAAGCAGTCACAGCATGTCTCTTAAGAATTTTCCAACAATAGCTAGGATTTACTGAATGATCACTTCTTTGGACCAATTAGTAGATTTTGATGAAATGACCTAAGCCACTTGGCATAGAATGGAGCTTCTCATAATTGCCACTGCACATATGGTGCGTGCATTCTATCATGTCAAAACACTCAATTAAGATGTTAACTGAAATTGTTAATTCAACCATAATGGACAAACATTTCAAGAAGACAAAAGCATTGAAAGTATAAGAACTTATGCAAAAGTTAAAAAACAAAAAACTTCCATTAAATTCATAAGAAAATTTATTTATTAATATAAATTTGCAACCAGTACAACAGCCTATCTCACCAGCACATAGAGAAATAATGGCATTGATCAGTTCTAGGGTAACCAATTTCCACGACACACTAGATAATTTACAAGGCAATTTACTTTTCAAATTCTGATCAAACAAGAGGATGAAAGCACCAAATCCCAGATGTGCAGCAACGTCACTGACCTTGAACTGTGAATGAAATGGATGATGGTACCCATGATTGAACCCAATCTTTGGTGCTACAGCCACTCCTCCCACTCCATTTACTCTTGCTGCTTCACCCAAGTCTTTCCTATCCCCGTCAGTACTTGGACCAACTTCCTCGCCACCCCATTCTTGCTCCTCCGTCATCATGGGCTGCCGGGTCTGGTCTTCATCATTTGCAACAATGACCAATGGTTCCCCATCGTCATCTTCATCATCCTCTTCTCCATCCAAACCTCCACCTCCCATTCTGTCCACCCCCATTGGACCGTGGTTGTTGTCATTTAACACAATCTGCAAATCGTCCTCGCTATCACTGTCCCACTCATCCTCAAAATTAGTATTGGTACGGTTGCCCACTCCACTTGAAACTCCAGGAATGGACACCCCAGGTATGATAGGGTCTGAACCCATTTCCCCGGCCTTACTTTCTACCCCTCCTGCCACAAAATTCTCAACATTTCCAGTTCCAGCAATGAAATTTTCAAGCTTTTCCCTTCTAACCGAATCATCATCTTTAACTACAAAATCACCATCCTTATCGTCCCTATCCTCAACCATTACGTCAATATCAGGCTCGTCAATCAAATTAGAACCTCCAAAAGACGTCTCTGGTAATTTTCCAGCTCCACCCTTCTTCTCCAAAACCCTAGATTGAGCATCCGATTCAACTCCAGTTAAACCCAGAAAGTTTCTGGCACCGTGACCCGAATCTTTGTTCAAGTCAAATCCTATCGGGCCAGGCCGGAAATTCAATCCGGGTTTAGCTGATTCTAGGGTTTGATTCTGAAGGGCAGAATTAGAACTGGGAGCTGCAAATAAGCTCGCATCCTCATCATCGTCGCTATTAAGATTAAGAGCGATCGGAGGCTTCTGAAACAAAGTCGCCGAAGAAGAAGCAGCCTTGGGAATTTCCTTTTGCTGCGTGGGAGGAGGTCGTTCAGATGCCGGCTGCGATTGGGATTGAAAAGATGCCGCTAGAGGTCGCAGAACATCCGTATAAAGATCTCCGAATTCATCGTCATCCTCCATTTATCGAGAGATAAAGTATATATTTGCAAAAGAAATTACGATTCTGCAAAAAGAAAAACACAATCCAATAAAATCTTTTCAGGGGTTACGATTAAAGAAATTCAAGGGCGGTTATGAAATATACAAGAAAAACAAATTAATTTTAATTACCTGTTTCAATAATCTTATAAGATCGTTTCTTCGATTCAAAGGTGGCGGAATTTACCAGGAGGGATTCTTTGTAAGGGGGAAGAAAGGGAAGAGAGAGAAAGCGGAGGAAGAAGAAGAAGAAGAAGAAGAAGAAGAAAAGAGATCTTTCGACCAATTGGCTTTAATTAGGGTTGTGAGGTTTTTTGTTTTTGTTTACATCTCTGTTCACGTCACAGAGAGAAGGGGGTGAGAAATTTAGCAACTTTTGTTATTCCAATTTCCTTTAAAATAAATAAATAAATAAATATATTATAAATCTAAAAATAAAGACATGTACATATATTATATAATTAATATATATATATAAATATTTACTTTAAAAATTAAGAATTTCATATATTTTTTATATGTTATTTTTTTGAGGGTGGTATTAATTAAGTTATGCTTTATTGATGAGAATTTATATATATATATATATATAATATTTAATTATCAAAAAATATATATATTAAATTGATTTTTTTTTAATTAAAAAAAAATTGAAAAAGAAAAGTAAAACTTGCATAATCTTTCTTCGCTACCCAACAAACGCAGAGGAGGTTGAGGTGAGTGTAGCAAAACCTTAGTGAGTGTCCGGCGATCGGAAAATGATAGGAGTTGGGAAGATCAAGCAGTATGGTAATGTCTTGGAGAAACCTCTAAGCAAAGGGAAACAAGAGGTTCTTTCTCTTTCTCTCTCTCTTTCTTGTCCCATTTTAATCTACAAAGCCTAAGTTGTGCAAAATTCAGATCTAATTTCTGGAAAAAAGTTCGAGAATAAGGGTTTTAGGTAGCTGAAATTAGATATAATCGCGTATCCTTTTCATTTAATTTTCAAATTTTCATAGTTATTGTGGCAAATGTAGTTGGGAGACTTATTTTGAGTAAAAAAATTAATTTTAAAGCATAAATATATCTGATAATTGAGATTATCTATTCATTATCTCTTCATCAATGTGCTTACTCAGGTCAGTTTGAGTGCATTTGCATTCTTATTTTCCGAGATGGTTCAGTACAATCAGACCCAAGTTGACAACATTGCCGAATTGGAAAGGAGGTGATTCTTTAATTCAGTTTGTTAGGTTTTAGATTGTATTTATAGATTGGTAAATTTCCTCTTCAAAGAATTTATTTTAAATTAATTATTGATCACAATAATTGAATGAAATTTGAGGGCCGGGAGTACATGCTATTTGACATGGATGCATAATGTTTGAGATCTGGTGCAGGTTGGAAGATGCTGGTTATGCTGTTGGGGCACGGGTTCTTGAGCTCCTTTGCCACAGGGAAAAGGTACAAACTTCCTTGTACTTGGCGACCAAGTTGATTAATAGGAAGTTATTCCGTCAAATTAACAAGCGAGCTTCCTTATTCTTACCAATTTGTGCTATAGATCTTGAAAGAATGAATTCATTCTGCCTCAGGTTTTTATGTTTTGTTTTAGGATCTGAACTTATTTGTGCAGGTTAAAAAAAAAAAAAAAATGTTTCCTTTTTTATTCATAATTCTAGTATGCTTATCTTTATTGGACAAATTTGGCCATAACATTGAAAAATTAGTTTCGAGCACCATTTCCTTCACATGTTCAATTGTTTAAAATGTTTTTCTCACTAAATATTCCCACTGAAGGTTCTTTAAGAAGACAGTTCTATGTAATGCTCATGTACATAATCCTTTTGTCAGATCGTTGACCAGTAACTCTGGTATGTTTACTGTACTCTGGATATTGATGCCTTCCATCACTCAAACTAACTAATAGTATGAATATTTTGTCGTGCAGAATGTAATCTTATCATAAAATAAAGAATTATATGTATGTGCTCCTTGTCTAATGAAGTGGGGTGTAATGTCCACAGCACGTAACATGACCAGCCATCTTCGTCCTGTAATGAAAAAGAAAATTGAGTTCCATGAACCATTAGTTGTTAGTCCAAAGGTTGATGTTTGTACCTACCAATAGATGCATTATTTTATGGAAAAATTCTTCTTTGGTTGTCAATAGTTCATGGTACCCTGTAATTTATTTTGTGACTATATTACCTCTATGAAATAATCTCTACAAAAGTAACTTTACAGAAATGTTCAGTTCATTGAATGACTTACAGCTGAAAATTGAAAATAGTATATAAGCCATGAAGTTATTACTAAGTGGGAAACAGAGAAAGCCTCAAGATATTTCCATCAGTATTAATATTGTATTATTGTGTTGATGCTGCAGGGAAACAGAAGGGAAACCAGACTACTGGGTATTTTGTCTTTTGTACACAGCACGGTGTGGAAGGTGTTGTTTGGGAAGGTCAGTGGTCTCATCTCTGCCTAGCAAATAAATTTAGGTGCTGTATTATTTGTACTCATTGTAGAGGGTATGTATCTTATTTTCTATGTAGGGATTCAAGTTCTGAGCAACTTTCCTGAAGGTGTGAGAATGTAGAAAGACATGCTTTAATCAATTACTAGTTTTCCTTGTATAATTTTCAGGTGGCTGATTCTCTTGAGAAAGGCACTGAACATGAAGATGAATACATGATCAGTGAAAAGGAACTTCTGGTTAATAGGTGGTGTTCCACTATCCTTGTTCCATGGGGAAATTCATGATGATATTTTTACTTCTCTGGTTAATCAGCTAATGTGGGTGTACTTCAATTGCAGATTTATATCAACTCCTAAAGATATGGGTAATTTTAATTGTGGAGCTTTTGTTGCAGGAATTGTAAAGGTATGTCCACCAAACTTTGTCTTGATTTATATGATAATTCTCTAGGTAAACCCTTGTTGATATCCTTTTCCTGTGAAGGGTGTCTTGGATAATGCAGGTTTCCCTGCTGTGGTAACAGCTCATTTTGTTCCTGTTGACGGGCAGCAGCGGCCTCGAACAACCATTTTGATAAAATTTGCTGAAGAGGTAGTTTCTATGTACCTTGACTTTATTTTCCTCTTCTTTAAATGACCACTCCAATCATCCTTTAAAATCTGTCCCCTTCTAAGTCTTGCTTTTCTCATACTAAATTGTGAGTTTGAATTTAGAAGCTTCGGGTATGAAGAATAAGGGAATGTGTCTGACTCTTAGAGCCTACTTAAGAAGTACCATTTACCATTGCTTAATTGAGTGGTGCCTTCTTTTATGTTAGATATACTTTTTCAATACTTTCTAACTAAAATCATATATTCGAACAGTTAATTCTCAATAATTTAACATTTGATTGACAATACTTTGAAGAACATTCAAATATTTTTGTCAATCAAATCAATTATTCAAACACAAAATTCAACAGCCAATCCAAATGTATTTCTATTCTCATAAAAATCAATCCTAATATGCCCAAAGTTTCGTAAGTAGATGATTACACTATGCAACCATCAACAATGGTTGTAAATGATCAAATGGATTTCAGATGCCAAATTAATCATTACCAGGTACTTTTCGTGAATTTGAACTTCCAACTTAAGGTAAATCAAATATTGCTAGTAGGGCAATTCTAGTCTTCTTGATGATTTCTCATTTGAAGGTGTTTCAGATGCTCTTTTTCAGGCAATATATGTTTTTAAAACATTTCTGTGCATCTGCTTATCACAATAACTGAAGGGAAAATATGAATAACCAGGGTAGTTATGAATGTTGATGATAATAAAAACAAAAATAAGAATATCTTCCAATTTGCACAAATGCTCTCAGTCAGATAGTTACTGGGGAAAATTTCCTTCTTTCTTGGCTGATAAATCTCTCTTATTTTCGTGATACCTTGCTTTTAGGTGCTCCGCAGAGAAGCGAGATTAGGCTGAAGTCCGTTTCCATACACTTAGTAGTAGTCTTTTCAATCATATTGCAAAAGGATGACAGCTTTTGTTGCTTGGGAATATGGAAAAGATTCATTTTGTGAATTGTGGAGCTGCATCACTGGGTGTGTTTATTTAGATCATCATATATATTTGGCACCATCAGTGGGTGTGGCTATTTGGATGGTAACTATACTGATTTAGCAAGTGAATTATTGCAGACTATTAGCTGTAAAATGTTGTTATATGATAAAAAGCAATTTGAGACTATGATACTCAATACAAGGTCTTTCTGTTATCCTTCTGATTTTTTATTTGGTTCTTACCCCAAGTGACTGGACAGAGCCATGTGTGCTTTACCAGTGGTTAATTTTCTACTATAGTTTATCAAAATTATGATTTTCTTTCTTTTTTAAAAAAAAATGAAGAAAATTATTTTGCCATTTATGGTACACGTGGAGGAATCTCCATGAGAATTTCCGGCATTTCTGGGCTTAATAGTCATGTTGAGGGGTTGTACATCCATAGGGATGCATTGCATGTAGAAAATACTTAAAAAAGGAGACATAATCCTTCAATGAAAAGTATACTTCTTGTAACCAGATAAAACAAGTCTCATATAACTATAGTATCAAAGGCTATCCAAAGTATGCAAACATTAGATGAGTTGGTAACAGTGATGTTAATGAATTTTCCCTGTTCAATCTTACCTCATACTAATTTTCAACTAGAATGCGTGGCAAACTAGGCCTTTTGAGATGGATTTGTGGGGATATGGAGTAGCAGAGAAGGAAGAAGGAAAGGAAAAAGAAGGAAGGGGGGAGGGGAGGGGGGGGGAGGGGGGGGAGAGGAGATTTTTGTTTTTTGGAGGGGGGGGGGAGGGGGGGGGAGGGGGGGAGGGGAAGAAGGAAAAAAATTAACATGTGGGGTTTTTGTTTTTTTTTTTATTTTTTTTTTTTATAATAATAATCGGAAAGAATATTCATCATCTGGTGAAAAACTAATTTGGCATCAAAATTAGATCGCTCAATACTTCAAAAACATTAACTACCAAGAAAAGAAATTGCCAAAAAGAGTTTAGAATAGTACAAGATATGCAGATCAAGATCACTTGAAGCAAGTGAATACAATAAAACTGTGATAGAATGATATTTTACATCAACAATGAATCTTCTGTAGCAAACAATTTAACACCACAATTCATCACAAGTTCTAAGTTACAAGGAACATCCAAATGCTACCTTATCAATTTCTACCAAGGGGCAATGACCTGCATGAGTATGTCTCCTTAAAGTCAGATTTCCTTGATGAAGTGAAGATGGATGCATATACTTCTTTTGTTGCATTAGGTGGTGCACTATCAACTGCTTTAAACTTCTTCGTCTTTCCATTACGTTCAACCTTCTCATTTCCATCCACTTTCGCCATGGCTTTATTATCAATCCCATGCTTTGTTCCACTCAGCCTCGGCACTCCCACATCTCCCAGCTCTCCAGGTACATTGACGGCTCCATTTTTCATCTTCTTTCCCTTCTTCTCTTTCACTTTTGCCCTCTCCTCCTCCATTCTCTCCCTCAATTCAGTCACATCTTCATCTGTCCCATTAATCACAATCTTGTCAGTGTCCGAATACTCCTTATGACAAACCAAGCAACTAGACGACTTTACTTCCTTCAAGGCTTTTGCACTAAGGATATGCCCACACGACCTTAAAGCAAAAAACTTGTACTTTCCGTTGAATTCCAGCCCAGATATCGGACACTGAAACTTTGCTCCAGTACCATTCTGGTGCTCCCTTTCAGAACCGGGAATGGGAGATGGCTCCACGAGGATCATATCCTTCAGACCCCTTATATACCCAAATTCCTTGGGCAATGTTTTCATCAACAATGCTTCAACCAATGCCTCCTTATTGAAAAAATTCCCCAGCTTGTCAATCACAACCGGCCGCTTCAAGGGCTCATTGGAGAGAGAGCAATTTAACCATTTGGATAGCCTCATCTCATTCGGATCAACCTTATCGGGCTTCTTGATAGCATACATATTGAGATAACAGTCTCGAGACTCGGCCCCGGTGGCGCCGCCATCACCACCGCCACCCAAGAGACGGTGGTGCAGAGTCAAGGTTGAATATGGAGAAATTCGAGAATTCTGCAACTTGGTAGAGTCCGGAAGAAATTTTCCATTGTAGGTGAAATAAAAAGTGAAATAAGATTCGGGAGAAATCGCGGACTTGAGGTCTTCAAGGGTGAAATTAGGGTTCGAGTTATCCAAAATTACAGATTGCGTAGGGATTCGAAGGTCTGGAGATTGAATAAAAATTTGAAATCTTGAAGCTTTAGACAACATTTTTGAGTAATTAAGATTCAAACCTGAGATTGGCCGATGAACTGCGAGGTCCGTAACTTTTCTTTTCCGGCGTCTCCCCGAATCTGCGAAAGTTATCAGTGTAGTAAATTTTCAGAAAAGTTTCGAATATATATATAGTAGTTTTTTCAATCCCTTTCCTATTCAGGATTTACCCTTTTTTTTTCAAACAAATTTCGTATTAATATATATTTTTTACTTTTAAATAATTTCGTCCAAATTTCGTCAATTAAAAAAAATGATAATTCAATTATATATAATATATATATAAATTTAGAGTAAAAATAGTTGAAATACTACACAAACAATTCAATTTTTAAAAATTTTAATTTTAATGAAATCGGTGAAAAAAGACATTATTTATTTTTTTAAAAAGTTTAATAAAAATATTATTATATTATAATTTGTCTAAACATAAAATTTATTTTTAACTATTACTTTTTCTTTTAAAATATATATATATTTTACTTATAAATAATAAATTTTAATTATAATATCAAATAATATTATTTTTTTAACTAAAGTAAATTTACTTGTAACTGTAAATCATAAATAATAATTTTTAAAACTTTAACTATATAAGATTTTTTTTATAATAAATAATAATGTTAGAATCTAAAAAACAAAGGGGGTAAAAAAATTTAAAAGTTCAGACCCTCACAATTGAGAGAAGAGGAGAAAGGAGGACTCCCCGCGCGGGACGGGGTTATTAGACCGGCCGTGGGGGGTCGGATACGGGTTTTTAAAAAAAATTAATGTTAGAATCTAAAATTATAGATATATCTATAATTTTTTATTTATAATTATCAAATAATAAAAAATTAAATTATATAATTTTGACATCTATGCTTATTGTATTGATTTTTTTAAAAAAAATATTATGTAATATATTATACTTTTAGTTTCATAATAAAAGTTTATATTTATCTTAATTTTTTAAGTATTTATATTTGTTTGATATAATAAAATATAACAATAATCTATATAATTTTTTTTTTTAACATACATTATATTACATAATATAAATTTTTTATAAATATAAAACTTTAATTTAATTATACAACTTATAATTATATATATTAATTATAATTTATAAATCATGCAGTTGTAGAAGGTGCGGTTGTTTTTCCACTTTTTTTTTTTTTTTTTTTGGTAAATCGGGCACGGAATGCAAAAGATATTTTTATATTAACTTTGTTTTGTATCCTATTTGCTTATTTTGATTATATCATTATAATTTTACCCAAAAAAAAAAAAATCTATATTTATATTTTTATATTTTCTTTTCATTTTCATTTAACTTCAACTATAAAAATAACTCATCTCATAAATATATAATCTACCAATTTTTATTTATAACTACACTAGAATAATAGTATATTAATATTTAAAAAATTTTAAATTTTTTAAAAACTTTGATAAAAATTTTAAAAATAATTAAAACTTAATATACTTATTTAAAATTTAAGTAACTATTTTGATATTAATGTTCATAATTATTATTATTATTTTTTAAAAAGATAAAAAGTAATTGCATAAGAGTTAATCTAAACATTTGGACTAATTATCATTCGAATTAGATAAAATTTTTATCAAAAAAAAACTTCGCACTCAAATTTAAAATGCTTGTGTACATAAATATATACGTGTATATATATATAAATACATGTTCAAACTCGCAATCAGTAACTGTAATCAAAAGACTCTTCTACCACCTCATTAAAACCTTAGGATTAACACAAAATATGCAACAATTTCAGAAGAAAGTTAGAGATCAGAAGCACAATTCAGATGGTTCCTGAATACTACTACTACCATTACTTAGTGACACCATAAATAAAAGTCAACAATGCAAGAAATTGTCTGCTATGTTAGGAATCTCCAGACTCAGAATAGCTGTGGAAAATAGATAACAAGGGAGGAATCTTCAGTTAAATCAACAGTAACATCAAAGACCAGAGAACTCATTCGATGATCAGGAAAATGGTAACTCAGAAACATCTTCATCCATCCATATATAACCAAAGAATTCTTGAAGTTCATCCAACAATTCTTTACTTGAAGAAAGCAAGAATTTGGCAGTGTGCAAAATAAATGCTGACCAAAACTTAACTTTATGAAATCATGAACATCCCTTTGGCAGAAAACTAAGATTAGACAAAATAAGGATGTTAACAAATTCCTTAGTTCTCTATAGACAGAAATGCAAAGTAAATGTAAAAGAGGGAAAAAAATTATCAAACCACTGGACGACACTTCGATACCATGTTAAATTTCCACCTCATTTAAAAGCTTAAAACTGATAGATAACATAACTAGTAGCATCACCACAAGTAGAAGAAGAACCAGTCAGTACAAATGAAAGTCCTAATACCTGCAACAAGAGCAACCATAATCACATGCATCCATTATTATCCTATCAAAACTGAACCAGGACAGAACATAAATAGATTACCACTAAAAATTAGACCAGACCAGGCTTACAAATTCAGAGAGAACATTCTGCAGTACCCTGATTCCTACTTCTACTTAATAATTCAATCCATGTAGCTTAGAAGATTAGCCAATTAAACGTAACCCAAGTTCGTGGATTTTCACTTTCCTATGCATTCTCTCTCTTCCAAATATGTGCTCGTGTGTATCTGTGGAATGACTTCACCTCATTTTTGCAAACCAAGACTCATTTCACCTAAGATCATATGCATCTAAGCTGTATATGCAGACATTGGCACTATTGTCTCAATCTCTTTACTAACTCTTGAATAGTGCAAATCAGTAATTTTATGATAGAAACCATCATAACTTGATAATTATATGTTTTTAAGAGACTAAAAAATGGCTATCCAATGAACTCAATATATTCACTAAGCTTTCCTATCAAAACTCAATCAATCCCATTTCTCAAGGTAATACACCACTTCTTCAATCTAATAATCCTAGTAGTCTTACTCTCTTCTTCCTTTTTTCAATCAAGATGCTAGAGTAATTGCTTGTCTTTAACCTGATCTCTACATATATATTTTTTTTTCTTTTACCCCAACTAAATGTCTAAAAAAGAGCAGGATCTCAAACTTATAATGGTTTAAAATAAGAGAGGATTCATGCAGTGGTGCTTCAGAGGGGAGAAAGCGAGGCGGGATTCAAAATGGGGAATGTTTTAAAACCACCAGTCAATAGAGTTATCAGAGCTTACATAAGTTAAGAAGCACGTGAAAATTCATATAATTATGACAATAGATAATTGTATATAGCCACAGCAGATAAGGAGAATTCCAGTGTTAACACATTCATGAATATAAGATGCATTATCTAAAATTCTTGAAGAACCATAAAAGTTTAACTTCATTTCTTAAGAGACAAAGGTACAGTCAGAAAGAGATAATATTTATTTTTCTGGGTAATATACTGTTTTTCAACTTTCAATAAACAGTATCAGCACTCTCTATATCAAGGCCATACAATACACCAGCATATTTTTCAATTAAACCATTAAAATATTCCTTTTTCAACCTAAAGAATGTACAACAAGTAAGCAAACTATCCGAACCAGCTTGATGACAGATACCAACCCTTTCCACACCCAGAAGCTCAGCCAGCTTGTTCAACCCACCATGCAGGCTATTTGAGAACTTCATCAAATGCTTGATATCGAAAAGTATTGGGAAGAACAACTTCAGCAGATCAAAGAAACCTTCTTGTGTTTCAGGCAGGTTTCGACATGTCAATAGCTTGATCAAGTACCCAAAGTCATAGGCACTATGGAAGGTAACCCAGCGCACATTCTCATTCAAAACAATCCCAGATGACATAAGAAGTTCACTGAACCTGATAACATCAATTCCTTTTTCATTGTTCATCCTGAAATCAATTCCACTCTGGTTCAGAAGCTCTATGGAGTCATGTGCATATACGTCTTCATTGACATTAAATTCACGGAAAGTGAATTGCCAAATACAGTACTTTCCAGTTCCACAGGTGGGAAGATTTCCCTCCTTATCAGAAAAAGTAATTCCCAGCTGAATCAATTTCAGGAGGTCAACATTTGCCTTCAAGTTGTAGTAGTGTGACTCATTTCCCAGATGCCGAATAACAGTGCCAGGAAACTCTGTGTCCATGGCTATATAAGGGTAGTCATCTACTAATTCGCGAATCAAAGCAAACTCATCTTCAAGATTATCATTCCATACTTCCCTTACCTGAATTGAATCACTCGTCGGAAGAACAGCCATCTTGACATCAAAATATACAGCAAATAGCAGAAATCAACAAAACCCAGTTCAGAAAACCCAAAACCCTAGATCTGCGAAATCCAAGCAAACAAAGCTTATCATGAAAACCCAAGTTCACAGAAATTCTCATGAAACCCCAAGAAACACACCAAAGAATCTAAGAAAGACTAATAGCTTGAACTAAGACAAAAATTAAAATAAAAAATAAAAAATAAAAAAATAATTACCAGAGGGGAAGAGAGAGATCTGACCTTTAAAGTTCCCAACTTTACAGTTGTACAGTTGAATTTTTGGGGAGTGAGTTGAGATTGAAATTGAAGAAACTATTTTCGACAGATATTCTGTAAAATTGAATTCTATATATATATATTATACTAAGTCGTCTTTGTTGCAGATGAAAAGATGAGTGAGTTGACTCAGAAATGGGGCCTTCAATTCCCCTTCATCTCGTCTCACTATTCACAGAGAGAGTAGTAAGTGGAGAAGATTCGTGGTGTGATGATAGTGAGAATTGAGGAGGAAATGGAGCAGCATATAAATAGGGCTGGAATCAAGAATGTCAAGAAACTATACAACCAAAAAATTCAATTTTGTTCTTTTATTACTACTACTACTTATTATTCAAATCTTCTGTTTTTTTTCTTGCCCATACTCCTCTCTCTCTCTCTCTAAATTACCAATGTCAATGATATTTTGTTTAAAATAAAGAAAATTTATTTTGTCTCTAATTATTTATATTTAATTTCAAAAATTGATAATTTTATTTATTGTTACATGTATTTTCTCGACACAATTATTATATATATATATATATATATATATATTTTGTTGAATTTTAAATTTAAGAAAGACATGAAATTTAAAAAAAAGTTTATATATATGATTAATCAATAAATATAATAATTGCACAAAAAAAAAAAAAAAATATATATATATATATATATTTTTTGTTTGATATCATACATTAGAAGCACGTGTTAAAATTTTATTTTTATCTTAATTCTATTTTTGATGATTTAAGATTAAAAAATTTTAAAACAATTATAAGATATAATATATAATTAGGAAAACTATGTCAACAGCTCTTGTAGCTCAGTTGGTTAGAGCACCCGTTTAGTAAGCGGGAGGTCTTGAGTTCGACTCTCAACAAGAGCATATAATTTTTTTCCTTTTTCTTTTTAACTCCATAAACTTTATTTCGTTTACCTTTTTTACCCTCCAATTATTTTTATTCAGATTTTTAGCCCTTCAACTTAGAAAAATTATAAAAACGCCACATATATATATATATAAAATTGAAAATAATATTAAATTCAAATTTAGCAATTTTACGCTCCTCTGCCTCAATGGGCAAGGCAAGACAAGACAACTGCAGCTTTCTCTGTTACTGGCTGAACAGAAATCTCAAGCAGAAGAATTCATCTGTACTGTAATTGTGAATGGACAGAATCACGAGTGTCCAGAAATAGTGAAGATACAAGACAAAGCATGTCAAAGGTAGGCATAATTTCATCGGACGACAGCAGATCGGACAGGCAAAGAAAAAGTGGGGAAAAAAATTTGAACCATTTCTCGATTTGTGATGCGTCATCCTTGCGCAGGGGCCGTTCCAATTTTATCAGATGTCCCGGAAGGAATTATATAAGGAAGCAAAATCAATGTAGGATTTCTTCTTCACAAAACCAAATATGAAGCTAGGGCAAAAGACACTTCCATTGTAATCGGTCATTTACCATCCTCTCATCCAAATTATATCGTAATTTTCAATTGGAATAAACAGAAAACTAGGGCAAAATGGAAAACCAAAAAAAGAAAAGTTCCAATCAGAAATGGATAATATATATACCTTCAGCAAGCAGTGATAGAGATGGAAATTGCAGTGGTGGCTGACATGGATTCTAGCGAAACAGAGAAACCGCCGTCCGGAATGCAACACCGCTGGATCGGAGCGAAAAAGGACCAAAAAAATTTGGACCATTTCTCGATTTGTGCGTGTCATCCTTGCGCAGGGGCCATGCTAATCTTCTCTGTATCGTTCCAATTTTATCGGATGTCCCCGAAGGGACATACGATGCTCTCAGACAGGAATACATAAGGTCTAAGAAATCTATTAGTAAAGGCGATGTGGGAGTTTTTCCATATGTCCCAACAAAAACAAAAAAATGGGCTTAAAGCCTATTAGAGCAGACTAGTAATTAACAACCATTTTGTCTTTAATAAGCCCAATATGTAATCAATTCTACTTCAACAGCAAGACAGCACTATGACTGAACAGGTGTCGAACTCCCTCCCTTACCACTCGACTAACAAGATATTTCATATTTGAACGAAGAGGACATGCATCTACCAATGTGGTACCAAGTTTAAATTCTTCAAATAAATGCTCATGTACTATCACCTTCTTAACTTTCTTCTGCCTCAATTTTCCATGATATTCAACTAGATTGATTAATTCCACAGATAAACAAAAATATCACCAACCAATTCTTCGAAAATCAAACTTAAAATTTCTTTCCATGGCGAAATCTCCTTACCTCTGCTTTCTTCCTGGATTTTTTGTTCTATTTATCATCTCATCTTTATTATCCATTTCAATGGCAATTATAAATAACACCACCAGTGATCAAGATTCTCTTCTTGCCTTAAAAGCTCAAATAACTTCTTCTTCCATGAACATTTTAGAAAGAAATTGGTCAACCACAACCTCCTCTGTTTGTAACTGGGTTGGTGTTTCCTGTCGCAACCAAAGAGTGATTGCCTTGAATATTTCCGGCATGGGTATTACCGGAACCATTCCCCCACATTTAGGGAACCTTTCATTTCTCGTTTCTCTTGATATCAGCAAAAATTATTTTCACGGTCAGTTACCGGAACAGATGGCCGGTTTGCTGGGATTGAAATACATGTATTTGAGTCAAAACAGTTTCGCTGGACGACTTCCGTCGTGGCTAGGTGTATTTCCGGAACTTCGTCATCTGAATCTTCGTGGGAACTCTTTTACTGGGTTTCTTCCACTTTCTCTATTCAATTTATCAAAGCTGGAAATCATGCATTTATCTTCCAATATGTTAAATGGTAACATACCCACAGAAATTCGGAATCTGGCGTCGATTCAGGAGTTGTACCTTGCCCATAATAATTTCATTGGTATGCTCACAGGTTTATATATATATATATATATTTGTATGTAGGCAAAAATATATTAAAATTTTGTTTGCTATTTTTCTGTTGTGAACTAACTGTTCTTTATCATTTTGTTTTTGCTGGTCTATTAATTATAACTCGTGATTTTGCAAATTTGGCAGGAATGATTCCTAATGAGATTGGTGATCTTCATGCTCTGAGAATTTTGAATGTAAAGAATTGTAGTATCACTGGTAACATACCAAGGAATATTGGAAATCTAACTAAACTTGAAGTTCTTGGCCTAGACAATAACAATCTTTATGGTAACTTTCTAATTTCTTCGCTAAATCTAAACTATACTATTGAATTAATTAACACACAAACTTGTGAATTGTGATGAGCTTTTTTAAAACTTTTATTATCATCAGGTGTAATTCCAGAAGAGATAGGCAAGATATATGGTTTGACAGTATTGTTTTTGTCTGATAACAACCTAATGGGTAAAATACCAATTAGCATCTTCAACATGTCAAATTTGGAATTCTTGTTTTTACAAAACAATAGTCTTTCTGGTACACTCCCTGAGAACATGTGCCTTAATCTTCAAAATCTGCTGATTCTTTATCTTCACAAGAACAGTTTACATGGCAAGATCCCTACAAATTTGGATAAATGCTCATCACTTGTATACTTGACTATGGAGAAAAACAGATTCAGTGGCACTATTCCCAGAAATATTGGAAATTTGACTATGCTTCAAATGCTTTACCTTCGAGGTAACTTCCTAACAGGTATGTCATTGTACGTGTTTGTAAAGAATATGTGCATAACTTTTTTTGGCCCCGGTAGAAATCCACTGGTTTTTGACATTAATTTGCAGGTTTTATTCCATCAGAGTTCAGCAATCTGCAGAATTTGGAAGAACTTTACTTGAGTTTTAATAACTTAACTGGTTTAGTACCTGTTGGAATCTTTAATATCTCCACGATGCGAGTCTTGTCACTTTTAGCCAATCATTTGGTAGGAAATCTTCCATCAGATATTGGTTCTGGGCTGCCTAATTTGCAAGAGCTTTATATTGGTAATAACAGCTTTAGTGGAGTCATACCTTTGTCTATATCAAACTGTTCAGAACTTACATACATAGATCTTGGTCTCAATGGATTCTCTGGTACAATTCCAAACTCTCTTGGAGATTTAAGATACCTTAAACATCTAAGGCTGTTTGGGAACAATTTGACGAGTGAACCCTCCTCTTCAGAGTTGAGCATCATCACTTCCTTGACAAAGTGCAGGTTTTTGGAAGTAATATCTTTAGATTACAACCATTTTGATGTCATTCTTCCAAGTTCTATTGGAAATCTTTCTGAATCAATAGAAATAATATACTTAAAAGATTGCAGAATCAAGGGTAGCATTCCAGAAAGCATTGGAAATTTAAGCAGTTTAGTAACTTTAGATCTTTCAAGCAATTTCTTGGACAGTTCACTTCCTTCTTCCCTCCTTGGTTTGAAGAAGCTTCAAGGGTTACTTCTTGAAGAAAACAATATTAATGGTGTTCTTCCATACTCTATCTGTGAGTTACAGAGCTTGACTACTATAAATCTTACTTGGAATCAAATTTCTGGACCCATTCCAGTATGTATAGGTAAGATTACATCTCTAAGGAGTCTTCACATTTCATTCAACAGAGTAAATTCTAGTATTCCTACAACCTTGTGGAGTCTCAAAGATCTATTGATGCTTGAGCTGGCATCAAATGAGTTAACAGGGATTTTCTCCCCTGAAGTTGGAAATCTGAGGGCTCTGACATTGTTAGACCTGTCAAGGAATCACTTATCAGGTAAAATTTCTAGTGGAATTGGGGGTTTACAGAGGTTGAGACAGCTTTCCTTAGCACATAACAATCTTGAAGGACAAATTCCAGGGTCTTTTGGTGACCTATTCAGCATTGAGGATTTGGATCTTTCTCATAATAAACTCTCTGGTTCAATCCCCAAGTCCATGCAAGCTCTCAGTTCACTCAAAGATTTCAATGTTTCTTTCAATGATTTGAGTGGCGAAATTCCATCCGGAGGCCCTTTCAAGAACTTCAATCCTGAATCTTTCATCCAGAACAAAGCATTATGTGGACTTCCCAAATTCCATGTCCAAAAATGCAAAGCTAGTTCGAATTCTAGACCAAGAGCTATAGTGCTGCTCCCATATATGCTGCTAGTATTCTTTCTAACATTTTCTATTGCCATGGCTTTTCTATGCTGCTATTGCAAGAAGAAGAAAGATAATAAGAATGTCCCAAGTCATGAAACAGAAGTATCATCCCGGGTTACTCATCAAAGAATTTCATATCAAGAACTTCTTGATGCAACAGATGGATTCCACGAAAACAATTTGCTCGGAAAAGGAGGTTTCGGATCAGTTTACAAGGGTTGTCTAAAGAACGGGACAACTGTGGCTGTGAAAGTATTCCACAGTCAAGAAGTAGTACAACAAAGTTTCAATGTAGAATGTGAAGTGTTTTGCATCCTCCGTCATAGAAATCTCACTAAAGTTATCACTAGTTGCTCTACTGCTGATTTCAAGGCACTTGTTCTTGAGTTCATACCCAATGGAAGTCTCGAAAAGTGGCTGTACTCAGATGATCTCTTCCTGGATCTTATCCAGAGATTGAACATAATGATTGATGTGGCTTATGCCTTGGAATATCTTCATACAGGTTCTTCCACCCCTGTTGTTCATTGTGATCTGAAACCTAGTAATGTTTTAATCGATGAAGATATGGTTGCTCATGTTACTGATTTTGGTATTGCCAAATTATTGGCTAGTGAACAAGGCTTTGCATACACTCGAACACTAGCCACCATCGGTTATATTGCACCAGGTAAGTAAATTCTCGTTACATTTCATATTACACTAATACAAATATCATTATTTATATATTTTTTGGTTGACAGAGTATGGATCGGAAGGACTAGTTTCAACAAAAAGTGATGTGTATAGCTATGGAATAATGTTAATGGAAATGTTTACACGAAGAAGGCCATGCGATGAAATGTTCAGTGCAAATTTGAGCTTGAAGAAATGGATATCTGAAAGTATACCCAACAAATTAATGCAAGTAATTGATCCCGACTTGTTAATGTTATATGAGAAATCATTTGGGGAAGAGATGGATTGCATATTAGGTATAATGGAAGTGGCATTAAATTGCACAAGGGATTCTCCAAGTGAAAGGAAAAACATCGATGAAGTTCTTGCCACTATGAACAAGATCAAACATCGACTTTTGGTTATTCATAAGGAAGCTCCAACAACTCCAACTCCCGAAAGACCTTTCTTAGGATAAAAGGTAATAGTTTAGTTGGTTTGACTTTTCTTATTTAAGTGTTTCACTTAGTTTGTCAAGGAAGGGACCTGAATTTAACACATGTTAGAGACAATTTTATACTGAAATTTTAGCTATATACTATAATTTTGGAAGTCTTCTATGAATCTCTTCCGAATTAGTTCATAAGGATAAAACTTAAAAAAACCGGAATTAATCCAGATGCTCCAAAAAAAAAAAAACTCCAATCAATCTTTTTTCTCGTGTAATTAAACATATAAATCAACTTTATCTTTTATAAAAACGCTTTCAGTTCTAAAAAAAAAAAAAAAAAAAAATGAAAAGAAGATTCTCCAATACAAATTGGGACAATTCGCACTTAAGTTTGTTGTAGTTGTAAAACAAATTAGTCAAGAAAAATAAGCTCAAGAAGCAAAATACTCCATGAGTTCTACAAATGTGGTAAAATTAATATATATATATATATTTTAATCTCAATTAAATTAATCAAATTAAATAATTTAGTCTAACTCTGATTCGAAAATACACCTATCTTTTCATAAGTAAGGTTCAAACTCAAGACCTTGCGAATAGAGAACCAAACATTTTACACTTGAACCAATATGTGTTGGTTTCTTGTCCGGTAACTACTTTAGAACCAACTAAACTGAATTCGAGCCACGTCGGACTCCTATTGGAAAGAAACTCTCTATACACATATCTCTTCATAGACAAGATTTGAATTTAAAACTTTACATATATAAAACTAAACTTCTTTAACTTGGGTCAGGTAACGCTAGTTCTACTTACCAACAACGAGTTGTGATACATGAATTGTGCAAATTTGACAATTCTCCTATATTGTAGGCCCAAAAGTGGTCCATCGGCAAACTTTTGATTTGGATTTATTGGGTTTTTTTTTTTTGGTTGGGCTCCAAGAGAAAAATGATCATAGGAATCTCTGCAGTTATCTTTCTCATCTACCATCCCATCCTTACAATATATTTGCGGCTTTCATAGATGCTCTAATATAGACCACACAATTTCCATAAATTCTTTACCTACCAATCACCAATTTACAAAACCTACCTTTTTTTTTTTTTCTTAAATATTCGGTATCTGAACCCACCCGGGCTGACTAATCCGGATTCGGCTTAGGGTGCTTTCGCAGAGTCCAACTCTTACTCGAGGGTGAGGGCCTGACCCAGAGCTTTTTAACATAACACTAACCACCTCAGGGGATTCGAACCCTCGATCATCCGCCTGAGGAGAAGCTTTAAGAATCCGCTTACCAACTCCCTCAAGCTTGTTGAGTTTTAAACCTACCTCTCTTTTTTCTCTCTCTCTCTAAACAATAATGCATAATCAAAATATTGTATAACATCCTCGAATTCAAAATTTTTTACTTGACAAATTAAATAAAAATACATAAATAAAAAAAATCACGTAAATCAGATTATTTCCTTGTTCTCGCTTATCCACTTCTGTGTTTATAATAGATTAAATTTATTACGAAAAAATGATTGTTAGAAAAAATTATCCGGTTTAACTCAAAATTAAAATTTAAAATGATAAAAAAAAAAGAAGTTTTATTATGGATGTAATTAATTACCTTCATTTCAAAATCATTTTCTTGAATTCTACCAATTTTAAACCCTAAAACTATTTAAAATAAAAATTAAATAGAGTGGGAGAATGAAAAATTGAAAATTCAGTATCACAATCATCATCATCATCCTAAACGTGGAAAATGGCTGTTTGTTGAGTATGTATATATATATATATATTATTAAGAGGGCATGCTTTTGCCAACGTGCAATTACGACGTCGTCCATGCAGATTTTAGTGTATTTTGTCTCTTTTTATGCTCTTATCGTACACTTGGCCTCAAACCGTATTCAAAAATTCAATTACCTTCATCAAGTTTTATATACTTCTTTTTAAATCTATACATATATATATATATATATATATATATATTAATTTTATATTTCAACCCTCCAAAAAAAAAAAAAAAATCATTTCAAGAAAAAAACAAGGGATAATGATAACAAAAATCCATGAAATGGTTGTGTATTTTGCTTATTGACGTCGCCCTTACTTTTATCGTTACATAAATTTCCAGAAATATCATATAAAGTGTGTCCATATTGTTATAAATAAATATAATAATAATAAAAAGAAATGAAAAGACAAGAAAAAAAAAAAAAAAAAAAGTATGGTTTTGTGAATTATGATCACCCATTCCAAATAAAGAGGGAGATATGGTTTTCCATTTCTCTGCTTTCGTCGTTGTATATATATATATATATATATATATATTCATAAGATAGAACCAAAAGATAAAAAGCGTAAGTGAGTTAGTAAGAAATTCTTATAGGAGGGTGATGATTGGAATCTCGATCATGTATGTAATTGTTAAAAAAATTAAGGTTAGAGTTTTTTCTAACGAGGGACAAACCTGGCTCGAAGAAATCCTTTTTTACTACAAAATACAAAACTATTTTGGTGGTTTTAATTAATTAGTTGCCAATACAAAACTATGATAGACACTTTGATGAAATTTTGAGTCAAATGTTAGTTGTTTGAGACTTTCATATGCAGAATTTTGTGCCAATGGAAGTCAAATTTCACACAATAGGTTTCTAGGCTCTTTTTTTTTTTTTTTTATACCCACTTGAGGTGTCCGGTGTCCCCACCTTATTTGGTGAGACTAATTCGGACTCGGTCTGCGGAACGCTCGTAACGTTCAACTCTTATTCGAAGGTGAGAACCTGACTCAGAGTTTTTTTAATATGACGCTAACTAGCCCAAATAATTAAGAATATTTTAGGAATTTGAGATGAACATAGAGAGGATCTAATTAAAGATTCCTTTGAATGAACAATTTTCTTTTTTTTTTTCAATCCAAAAAGAATGGAACATATAGATGTATTCCACGTGGACCGCCAAAAGCATACATGGTCAACTAACTTTTAATTTTCCAACGGTCTCCCATTGTAATTCTTCAGAATTTCCAGTGTCAAAAATGGATACAAAGGCAAAAAAGTTTCCGCCTCAGAAATTTGATTAATTATGGGTTGTGGCTGACCTTCATCCTCTCCTATATTCAGAGACATACTGACCATCCCATCATAAAAAGAATCAGCCCCATATATATATATTCACTTGCTCCCTTGGAGGATTTAAATACAAGACTCCTTGTCTTTATTGCTCTTTCTTGGTTTTTCTGTTTCCAAGAAGGGCTTTGCAGATAAGAAATTTCGAGTTTTGTTAGAGGGTTTCTGTTGTTGCCTGATCATGGCTGGAACAGGGGTTTTTGCTGATATTATCGATGGAGATGTTTACAAATACTATTCTGAAGGAGAGTGGAAGAAATCTTCTTCAGGGAAATCTGTTGCTATTATAAATCCCAGTACCAGAAAAACTCAGTATAAGGTTCAAGGTAAACTTAATTCTGTCTTTTTCTTTTTCTTAGCAGATTATGTTTGATAAAAAATTGTGTCTTTTCTCTAGGGTTTCATTTTCCCTCTTTAAGTTTTTCTTTCATTGCAATGATTAGTTTTCACAATGCTAAATCATTTTACAGTCTTTTATGGGTCGTTCATATTTGTACATTTTTCCAACCAGCTTGCACACAGCAAGAGGTTAACCAAGTCATGGAAATAGCTAAAGCTGCACAAAAGTCATGGGCAAAGACGCCTCTATGGAAGAGGGCTGAGCTTCTTCATAAAGCAGCTGCTATTCTTAAAGAACACAAGGCTCCAATTGCAGAGTGTTTAGTAAAAGAAATTGCAAAACCAGCTAAAGATGCTGTCACTGAGGTAATTAACATTCTATAAGTCTCTCTCTTTGACCAATTCTGTAGTTTTTATGTTAGAAAGATAAAATCTTGATGTTTGGATTTAATGTAATGAAGGCTGTGAGATCAGGAGATCTAGTTTCTTACACTGCTGAAGAAGGTGTAAGGATTCTTGGAGAGGGCAAATTCTTGGTCTCTGATAGTTTTCCTGGAAACCAGAGGACCAAATATTGTCTTACTTCAAAGGTACAATCTTTTACTAACCATTTTCCTTGTTACTCCCAAAAATTGACAACATTTTTCCCAAGAATTTCTTCAAAACAAAAGAAGGGCATCTTGATTTATTGTCTCTTACTTGATATTTTGTTAAATTATGTTGTTTTGATGTTTCTTTCCGAAGCTTGGTTCAACAATTCATTGTGTGTAGTTGTGGTTGTGTTTCAAGTTTGTGTGCACTGATTGAAACATACAGATATATATTGTATGTTTGCATGTGTAATTCTCACTTTCATGGGTATATGTTATAAGTTGATTTTGCAGTACTGTTCAATATACATCTTTTGAAGAATTGATGGAACTAAAATGTATGTGTGTGGTTACAGATTCCACTTGGTGTTGTACTAGCAATCCCACCCTTTAATTATCCTGTGAATCTTGCTGTCTCCAAAATTGCACCTGCTTTGATTGCTGGGAACTCCCTTGTGCTGAAACCTCCAACACAGGTGCTTTCCTGCAACTTTTCTCAGGGCTATCAATCTTAACTGAAGTTAATGTCCCCTAAAAACCTTATTTGAATTGATTCAGGGTGCTGTGGCTGCTCTTCACATGGTGCATTGTTTCCATTTGGCTGGTTTTCCCAAAGGCCTTATCAGCTGTGTAACTGGGAAAGGTTCTGAGATTGGTGATTTTCTAACAATGCATCCCGGTGTAAATTGCATTAGGTACACAAATAACTAATGATTAATTGCTCAATCTTCATTTAGATGCACACTTTTTTGAAAGAAAAAACCATTTATATTTGTTTTAGCTTTACTGGAGGTGACACTGGCGTTGCAATCTCAAAGAAAGCAGGCATGGTTCCATTACAAATGGAGTTGGGTGGAAAAGATGCTTGTATTGTTCTTGAGGATGCTGATTTAGATTTAGTAGCTGCAAACATCATAAAAGGAGGATTCTCCTACAGGTTTTGAAAAACATCATAATTTTTTTTTGCATTAGTATCGATAAATTGCTGCTAACTTCTCCTGATCTGATGCTTATTAACAGTGGACAAAGATGCACTGCTGTTAAGGTTGTCTTGGTAATGGAATCTGTAGCAGATATTCTGGTCGAAAAAGTAAAGGCCAGTGTGGCAAAATTGACAGTTGGTGCACCAGAAGATGACTCTGATATTACAGCAGTTGTTTCAGAATCATCAGCAAACTTCATTGAAGGACTAGTAATGGATGCTAAAGAGAAAGGTGCAACATTTTGCCAAGAGTACAAGAGAGAAGGAAACCTCATTTGGCCATTGTTGTTAGATCATGTTAGGCCTGACATGAGAATAGCTTGGGAAGAACCATTTGGTCCAGTTTTGCCTGTTATTAGGATCAACTCCATTGAAGAAGGAATTCACCATTGCAATGCAAGCAATTTCGGCCTTCAAGTATGTACACACACACACACATATATATATATATAGCTGCATTTTCCTTTGTTCTTCTTGGATTAAATACAAACAATACAAACAATACAAACAAATTTCTGTTTAAATCTTGTTAGGGATGTGTGTTCACAAAAGATATCAACAAAGCTATACTAATCAGTGATGCAATGGAAACCGGAACAGTTCAGATTAACTCTGCCCCTGCACGCGGTCCTGATCACTTTCCTTTTCAGGTAAACCTTCAATCTACATATATTCAACTTACTTTCATCTTCATGAACAGAATGTCTAAAAAAAGAAAGAAAAATTTTGTTGCAGGGTATCAAGGACAGTGGAATAGGTTCACAAGGGATAACAAACAGCATTAACATGATGGTGAAGATCAAGAGCACTGTGATTAATTTGCCAAGCCCTTCATACACTATGGGGTAAAATAGAATGATAATAATGTTGAAATACATCAACTTTTTTAATGTAATCTTCTTCTAGTGAATGTATGTAATGTACCCTTTTATTAAAAAGGGAAGAATATATACATACATACATATATATATATATATTATAAGCCTCTTTGTTGTGAGAATAGAATATTCACTACTGTTTTTCATGAGTCTTTTGACACTCAAGAGCAAATTCTACGTGCATCTAATTTGTATTAATAATTTCCACATTCTCAGTTTCTGCATATATATATATATATATATATATATTATTTTGTTTTTTAACTGAGCTGCTTGTAATTTTCCATTTTGACAGGACAAGCCGTTTGTAAAATAGGTATGGTAAAATCTACTCTTTTTTTGAATTAATTTACCTAAATTTTGTAATATTTATCGTATCATGAGAAGATAACCCGTTTGAGTCGGGTTGATTTTGTTCTAACCTCAAATTTTAAACAGTTGCATACGCGCTATTTACCAACTCAATTACACCTTGGAGTTTTGAAATCTTAAAGAAGAAATAAACTCTTTTTATTGACTCGTTAGAACAAAATTAATTTACTATTTGAATATCGAAGATTTTAAAGAATAAAGAAAAAGAAAAGAGGAGGGTTTAGGGAGATGGTGACTATACATAAAAGAGCTCCTTCTATATATTGCTTTGCTTTCCCTAAAGAAAGCCTGCAAAAGTCTCTCTTCCCTAAAATATAATGTAAATTTTGACTTTATTTTCTATATGTTTTTTTTTTTATTATTATTTATTATAAAATCAACTTTCACGTAATCTTTTACCCCATAATTTAACACATCTCATGATTATTTATTTCTCTTCTACCTATAGTAACAATAAGACCAATTTAATAATATTAATTATTATTATTATTATCAAATAGTTCTTGAATATAAAGTTATATTTAATTATAAATTAGGATAATTTTTCTAAAAAAGAATTAATAATAATTGTCACACGTAATTAGTTATACTTAATTTTCAAAACCTTAATAGCTTATAGTTTTGGAGAAGTAATAAAATATTAATTAATCCAAAAAAAGCAAAAAAACAAAACAAAAACAAAGACTAGTGTTCTGATTATGCTGAATTTTTCCACAAAAAACTAGTAGTTTTTCTTCATCATCACATATATATATATATATATATATATATATATTTGTGATATTTCACATTGTACACCTAAACATATATTATGAAATATAATATTTAAATAATTGATTATAAATACTGTAACACAGAATTATGACAAAAATCAAATAAATACACAATAATTAATTAGATTTGGTGTAGCTTTGAACTTTTCTTCTTTTCTTAATCATTTTGAAAGATTGAGAGAGAGAGAGAGAGAGAAGAAGAAGAAAATAATTGATTAAGGGGATATGGGATTTTCATGGATTATTTATTCAATTTTAGTTTTTAATCTGCTAATTAATGTCAACTATGGCAAGGATAATCAAATTACCAGGTCATGCTCCTTTCATCCCCTGTATCAGTTCGGAGATTCAACTTCCGATATCGGAAATCTCAATATCAGAGTAGGCGCCGCCGGTCCTCTGCTTCCTTCTGCTCGTCCACCCTACGGCAAAACTTTTCCAGGTCAACCAACTGGTCGGTGGTCCGACGGCCTTCTGATCACCGATTTCATAGGTATCTTCAATTTGGCTCATCATTTATATATATATATATATATATATATATATATATTGAATTGAATGATTTAATTAAAATGAATAATTGATATATATATATATATATATATATATATATATATATATATATATATATATATATATATATATATATATATATATATATATATATATATTGCAGCTAAGTATTTTAAACTTCCTCTGCTTAATCCATACCTGAAGAAAAATGCTTCCTTCGAAAACGGCGTAAACTTTGCAGTAGCAGGAAGTACGGCACTTGATTTTTCTTTTCTTGCTCAAAGGGGAATTCAAGTTTCTCCCTTTACTGCTCCACTTGGCCTTCAGCTAAATTGGTTTAGAGAGTTTCTCGATTCCGTTTATTCTACTCCAACAGGTAATTAATTCATAATTAAATATTAACATCATCTATATATATATATATATATATATATATATATATATATATATATATATATATATATATATATATATTCTAGTACATCTTTTTTCCGTTATTACTATGATTAATTCAAATTTAGTTTGAGTTGTGTTTTTTCAAATTTAATTCGGACTGGAGATTTGATTTGAATTGCTATGGAAGGTCACACTCTTTGATATGAGTTTATCTCCCAAATCTAACTTTAATTCGAGATTTGATCCGAATTACTTCCAAAGTCTAACTCTTAATTGGAGAAGGTTTTATCCTTTTCAATTCGAGTTGCATCTCTCGAATCTAACTCGGACTCAAAATTTGATCCGAGTTGCTCATTAAGTCTAACTTTTGCTTAGGGAAGGCCTCATCTCGAGTCTTATGTAACATTTACCATTTGTGTCAAATAAAAGATTTATATATATAACTTAATTTCCTTTAAACTTTTAACTAGAACGTGAAGAAAAGCTTGGGAAGGCACTTGTGATATTAGGTGACATTGGTAACAATGACATTGGCTATGGATTTGCGCAAGGCAAAAATCTAAGTGAAGTTCGAGCTTATGTACCTTTTATTGCTAAGGCCATTGCCAATGGTACTAAGGTATGTACGTAATTAAGCTCTTAATTAACCCATTATTCCATTAATTAATAATTAATCTATATACATACATATATATATATATATATATATATATATATATATTATATTGTGGGTGTGCAGGAAGCAATACGTCTTGGTGCAAAAAGAATTGTTGTTCCTGGTGCTTTCCCCCTTGGATGCCTACCAATGTTCTTAAGTCGTACATTCCCTGATAAGGATTTGGATGAATTTGGCTGTTTACGTTTCTTGAATAATCTTTCTCAATTTCTCAACATACACATTCGAGCACGTTTAAATCTTCTAAGACTAAAATATCGGGACGTTATTATTTACTATGCAGACAATTATAACGCATTCTTATCTGTACTTCATAGCGCACCAGATCTTGGTAAGTATATACCATAAAAAGAAAATTAATCGATATATATATATATGTATGTATATATGTATATTTGATTTTTTAATTACAACAGGTTTTGATACAAGTAGTTTGCTTAAATCTTGTTGTGGGATTGGTGGAGAATACAACTACGACCCGACCCGATTATGTGGTTCCTGGGGTGTACCAGTTTGTCCGGATGCTTCCAAGTACATAAATTGGGACGGAATACATTACACTCAAGAGGCTCATCGCCGTTTCTCAGAAATTCTCATTCAAAAACTACTGCACGCAATTCCATGCTCTTGATTCATAAATTTTTATGTATAATTTGAGCTATATATATATATATATTATTATATTATTCATAATTTTCTATTGTTTGATAATTACTTTAGACTCCAATTAATTCAGAATTGAGTCGGTGACGTAAGACTTCTTACATTTCTTTCTTTACACACAAATGAGACCATTTAGTTTTCAAAGCTATCACGACTCCAATTAATCTAAATTCGACTTAACTTAAATTGCCTCCTCATAGTCTAACTTTTATTTGAGAAAATGCTTCACTTTGACTCTTACATAATACTCACAACTAATATTTATAATGTGTTTTTCATTATGTCAAGTGAAAGACTTTGACTAATATTATAACCCATATAAAACAAGCTGTCTTCGGCCCACAAAGAAAGGGCTTATTGAATAATTTGGGCTACTTTTAAAATAAGTTAATTAACATAATCCAATAATAGTTGTTGTCAGATGCAAACAGAAGCATAGTAGTGTGATCCTACTGACATGATTGCATTTAATCTTATTGCCATTGGCTAATGAAATATGACTAATATTATTATAAGAAGATATATATATATATATATATCTTCTTATAATAATATTAGTCATTAATTATTTTTTATTTAAAAAAATATATATTCCTCGGGACACTTGTTAAAAGACTTTCTTGACTTAAGTGAGATTGCAAGTTTAAATATTCTCTTACTCGTTTTAAAATTTGAGATAGAGTTAACTAAAAATCTATTAGATTCAAACGAGAATTAGTCCGGATGTAGACATGCATTAAATAGTTGTCGTTCGTAATTGGAACTTATACAAGACACCTTTGTCATGAGAAAAAAAACGTAAAATGATTATAACTTGTAATTTGACAAGAAACTCTCTTGACTTGAATTAAACATTCATGTATATATAGTTGTTTAAAATTTATGTTAGAGCTCGTAAGGAACTTAACCTCGAACGTAAATTAGTTTGAATGTGAATATAAGTTAAAAAGAATTACTCATAATTGAGACATATCTAGAACACATCGTATCAAAAACAATATATATATATATATATATATATATATATATATATATATATACATATATATTTTAACTTCATTTCTTGCATTTAATAACATATCTAAACCTAATAAGTGATTTTTATACAAAAGAAACTTTTATTTATTATTATTATTGTTATGGATTAAAATAACTTTACAGTTGACTTATTAGAATGTAAGATATTTAAAATAATATCAATAATTGTTATATATATATATATATTATATAAAAGATGTGGTCCTTTTCTCGATTAGGAAAATTTCATCATATATATATATATATATATATATATATATATATAGTGGGGTTTGAAGAAATAAATAATTAAAACTAATGAATTTGACTATTTTTATGACTACCACCTCATAATTTCTAACAACTTGTCAATTTATTTTCATTTTTATGAGAAGAATAGCAAACTCAAAAATTCAAGATATATATACATATACGCACGCACACACACACACATATATATATATATATAAACAGAAATATAGATATATATAGAAAATAATGTTACAGTAATCTACTATAGACTAAAATACAATAAAATTATATTCTCCAAGTTAATTTTTATATTGTCTAAAAATTTAAATTAACCAATATTATATATATATATATATATATATATATATATATATAAAATAAGATTATGGTTAGCGGGGATTGGGCAATTAGGTTAAGTATATTGCAGTGGGTGGGGGTGAGCTGTAAAGAATAAAGAGTCTAACCTGGAAAAAAGAAGAAGAGAGAATTGATTGGTACAAGACAAGGACGTATACCTACACATAGTTTCTCTTGTGTGTGTATGTGTGTGTGGGGTGGGTGTGGGGTGGGGGGGGTAGGGGGTTGGGAGAGTGGTATTTGCAAGTAGCTACCTGAAATTAACCAACTTTCATATTGTTTTTATTGTCCACCCGGTTGACCGAAGTTTTACCTGACTACATTCGGATTTGATCCGGGTCGTGTATCTGGTTATGGTAGGGGAGTCTCCCAACGGGGATTTTCTGCATTCACATGGTCTTGAATTCGAGACTTGCTTAAGCGAGAATCAAGTCGTTTACCATTTGAACCAACCCGTTGGTACCAACTTTCATACTTATATCATATAAATTCCATCTTTTTCAATTCTTGCTCGGAAGAAGAATCTTGCTCGGAGGAAGAGAGTTTATTTTGATTCTTATATGTTGTTCATAATTAATGAATATCTAATAGTTATAAGACGTTTTATCACTTGGGTTAAAGGAAAACAAAGAAACTTAAACAATTTATTGATATACACACATACATATATGTATATATATGTATGTATATTTGAAAGGAATTTCCAGTGAAATCCCATTTATATGAATACTCAAATCATGTCTAGCAGGTCATGATATTCAATTTTTATTTTTATTTTTTTATTTTATTTTTTATTTTTTTTTTTTTGGGTAAATGCAACTTTATTCTATTTATCTTAACCTAGAAACTTCAACGAACTCTTCTACATTATATTGTTTATGGTTTCTTGTCACCATATCATCATTAATATTCTTATATACGTATGTGTATATATATATATATATATTTGTATTTTATGTTGTCTTAATAAACTTAATTAAATCAAGAAAATCTTGTTTCTTATTCAAACACACACACATATATATATATATATATATATATATATATATATATATATATATATATATATATATATATTTTCCATGAATCATAAGTCAGCATGTAACCTCAAAGCTTTTCTGCAGAACATTATTTATAATATATATATATATATATATATATATATATATATTTGTAAGTAATATGACTTTTGATGACATTCGAATAACAACCCTAAGAAAATTAATGCCAGAGGTATACAGGTTGGTAATTAAATTTAATCATCATCATCAAAATTTTATCATGAATTAATATTTGTGAAGAGCTTTCTTATAACGTGTCAGGGGAAAAAAGGAAAAAAGGGAAAAAGAAGAAGCTAGGGTTTCTCCTGCTTTCGTATTATTACTGGGAAAGCATCGACCATGATCAGAAATATGAAAGCTTTAGCTATCAAGCGTGCATGGTCAGACAATGGCAAGAAAGCACCATATTTGCTAGCTAATTTTATTTCTCGAGTGGAGAAGTATTTTAGGCAAAGCCTTTCAAACCTGATTTGATTGATCGGACCAAAAATCGATACGGATATTTATATATATATATATATATATATATATATATATATATATATATATTTGAACTATGATTCTTTTAAGCTCTTGGTTTGGTACAATGAGAATGTTAGAGTATATATTAGTTTTATTATTTATTATAAGTATAAGGGTAGTATTGTCTTTTTATCTTTTTCATTATTCCTATATATAGTCTTATTTATCTATTGTAATTAGATTATTCAATTATCCTGAAACCCTAGCTATTCTTTTGTCCTCTTTATTTCTTCTTCAATTCTTACATGGTATCGAGCCAAGTTAGATATTTGATGGTTTATTTTGTTGAAATTTGTTGGTGTGGAATTAGGTTTTGAAATTTGTTAATCAACTTTTGGTGGCTGTCGTGGAATTTTGTTGGTGTGGCTGCTGGAGCTGGAATTCCATTAATTTTGGAATTCATTGAGGGGGAGAAGGTGATTGCAGAGAGAAGGGAAAGTTAGTGCGGTTTGGAAGCTCAAATTTTGTGAGGAAAGTTGAATTTTTTCTTATTCAATTTAATTTAAATTTTCTTGGTTATTGTTTGCCTTGCTGGAGTTCTATATCTTGATTAAAAGGGTGATAGTTTTTCGGAATTATACAAATTATTCTATATTTGTGTGAGCAATTTGAGAATTTGGGAATTTGCACTTGTTTGAGACATTTGAGAATTCTTGTTTGAGACATTTGAGAAATTTGAGAAATTTGGGAAGACATTTGAGAAATTTGGGAAGACATTTGAGAATTTGAGAATTTGAGAATCCGAGCAATTTGAGGATTTGACAAATTTGGGAATTTGAAGTAATTTGAGTTTTGAGAAATTGCACTTGTTTGGAAGTTTTGGTTATTTATGATCTTGAGATCTTTATTTACTTTGCTTGACTTGCATTGATATTTAGAGGATCATTTATTGCTAATGGCTTTTGTAAAGGATGATTCACCTTACGCGATGTCTACTTCATCCGCATTAAATCCGAATTTTGCTAATACTGCAAATATACTTTCTTCCTTGTGGGTCTTAGATTCGGTGCATCTCATCATATGTCACCTTCTTCATCATCCTTTGTATCTATGTCCCAATCTCCTTCCCCTACCACATATGATGACTGATGGCACTCACATGCCCTTAGCGGGTGTTGGTTCTATATGCATTCCTCATTTATCTCTCTCGATGTTTATTGTGTTCCAAAACTTACTATGAATCTTGTATCCTGGAGTCACTTTGTGATTCCGGTTATTCTGTTTCTTTCTCATCTACTTCTTGTGAGGTACATGATCCTCAATCTCATAGGATGATAGGGAAAGGTCGTAGACAAGGGGGATTATATGTCTTGGACGAGCTACGTGTTCCGGATGTAGCTGCATCGAGTATTGATTTGTCTTCTTTTCGTTTAAATTCTTCTTCTTCTCCCTTTTACTTGTGGCACTCTAGACTTGGTCATGTTTCGCTTCTCGTCTAAAATATTTAGTTTCACAAGGATCTTTGGGCAATTTAGAAACTTGTGATATTTCGATTGTAGTGGTTGTAAACCGGCGCAAAGTTTTCTTTTACCTTTTAATCGAAGTGTGTCTTCCTCGGTTGCCCCTTTTGAGTTGATTCATTCGATGTGTGGGGGCCCTTCTCCTGTAGACACAAAAGGGGGTTCCAAATATTATGTTTCTTTTATTGATGATCATACAAGATATTGTTGGGTTTATTTAATGAAACGTAGATCCGATTTTCTTCATATTTATACATCATTTCGCTCATTAGTTAAAACTCAATACTCTGCTTGTGATAAAATGTTTTCGTTCCGATTTGGGTGGAGAATATACGTCTATAGCATTTTCCGAGCTCCTTCTTTCCGATGGTACTATTCATCAATCCTCTTGTACTGATACCCCACAACAAAATGGAGTAGCTGAAAGAAAACATAGACATATTGTTGAAACAATTCGCTCTCTTCTCTTATCTGCTAGTGTCCCAAGTTCTTTTTGGGGTGAAGCTATTCTCACTGCTGTCCACTTAATTAATAGAATTCCTACTATTCACACATCGGGTTTGTCTCCTTATGAAAAATTGCATGGCCATTCTCCTACTTATTCCTCCTTACGTGTGTTTGGTTGTACTTGTTTTGTTCTTCGTCCTAGTGTTGAGATAAATAAGTTGTCTTCACGCTCTGCTTGCTGTGTTTTTCTTGGTTATGGTGCAGGGCAAAAAGGTTATCGTTGTTATGATCCTATTGCTCGGAAATTATATGTCTCTCGTCATGTCTTCTTTCTTGAACACATTCCCTTTTTCTCTATTCCTAAGTCATCCCAACATATCTCTAAGTCTGATCTCATATGCATTGATCCTTTCTTAGATGATCCTCCTAATCTTAGTTCCTCCACCATCGATGTTGTCTCCTCACCTTCTCCTGTAGTCGTCCCTACTCCTCCTCCGATTGTAGATCCTCCACCACGCTATCCACAACGTACTCGTAAGTCCACTAAATTACCCGATTTTGTTTATTCTTGTTTTTCTCCATCCTTTACTTCATTTTTAGTGTCTCTTCACAATCTTTGTGAGCCTACTTCCTATAGAGAAGCTGTTCTTGATCCTAAGTGGCAGCAGGCTATGACCGAGGAACTTGATGCTTTGAAACGTACCAATACTTGGGATTTGGTACCCCTTCCTCCTGGTAAGAGTGCTATTGGTTCTCGTTGGGTTTATAAGATCAAAACTAAGTCGGATGGCTCAGTGGAGCGTTACAAAGTCTCACACTGTTTCACGTTTTCGCTTCTTTGTTGACAAACTCTCGATGCTCCTTGCAGCTGCATCATGAGTTTGAGGGGGGATGTTAGAGTATATATTAGTTTTATTATTTATTATAAGTATAAGGGTAGTATTGTCTTTTTATCTTTTTCATTATTCCTATATATAGTCTTATTTATCTATTGTAATTAGATTATTCAATTATAATGAAACTCTAGCTATTCTTTTGTCCTCTTTATTTCTTCTTCAATTCTTACAGAGAAAATTTACAAAAATGTCGAGGGTTCGACACGTTCTATGAAAGCCATTTAAGAGCAGAGTGAGATCTTCTCTCGATTAAGAGTTAGACTCTACGGGCACAATTTGGACCGGATAGAATCTGGATTAGTTGGAGTCGTGATGACTCCGAAAAAAAAAACAACTTATTTTTATATGTATATATATATATATATGTATATTGTGTACTATGATTCTCTCGACTAAGAATCAATTAAACTTAGTAGCTAGGATTGTACACATAACTGAATCTTCTTTTATGGGATCCTTTGTCTTCTAGATCTCGTGTGATGCAATGTACATAGCCCCATATATATATATATATATATATGAATTTGCCAAACCTTTACATATACATATAGAGAGAGTGAGAGCACTATAGAATCAAAAAAAAAAAAAAAAAAAAAATATATATATATATATATAGAATTAGTTGTTAAAAGTAATAAGAAATTATAAACAAGAACAAACATTTGATCAAAACAAAACGATTCGCGGTCGGTTTTAGGGCAAACAGAGATGTTATATTGATCCGAAAGGAATTAAGTTGAAATTCCAAAGAGAATATATACATACATACATACATATATATATATACCATATATAGCATTTACTTTCATGGTTCATGTCAGGTCTTGTTTAATTTACTTATTGTCTAGGTTCAGAACTCTTGGTATTATATTCATATATATATATATATATATGTATCAAGAATTGCAGAAATTATATATACTGCTATAAATAACAAGGCCCTCACGTTGCTTAGATGTAGTCGTCGGGAAGATAAATTTTTAAATTGGGAAGTATAAATTTGGAGGAAAATTAATTCTTTATAAAAAAAAAAAATTGTTCAGAATCCGAGATATAATTTAATTAATTATATATATGTGGATAACTCTGTAAAGAGAATATTAAGGGAAGCTTCATATATATATATATATATATATATATATATATATATTACGATTTAATTAATCCAATAATTGAGAGAGAAGACCAGAAGAATAATAAACCACAAGAGAAGTGGTTGAACAATGAATTCGTATATAATATGTATGTATACATATCGTGTTTATATTATAATTATTCTGATTTTGTAGACAATGTGTTACAACAAATCTCAGTAGCCAATTAGGTTTTCCAATTCAGTTCGTATTTTTAATAACAATTAAATCCTTAGTTTGTTATATTGAGAAATCCCTGATAGCATATATGCAACCGATATCATGAGTTTAATATTTATTGTTTAACATATATTCCGAGAGTCATATATAATATAAGAGTTAGAATAAGATTTTTTTAAATAAGGGTTAGAGCGACTGAATGTCATATTAAAGTTAGGATAAAGTCTTTTAAAATAAGGATTAAACTATATATGCGATATATTTTTTTTTTTGAAAATTCTAACGTTTATCATGTCTCGATCTTATTACCAGTTATCGAATAATTAATTAATTAATTGAGTGTATAAATATAATTATTAGACATTTAATTAATTAATTAATTGGTCAGTTACCAAAGAATTAATCATTAGTTCCTTTCCTCAAAATATGGAAAATAGTTATAAATGGGTTTGTTAGCTTTTGAGAAATTTACTCAAACAGTTCCACAAACTTCTCTACTCTTTTTTTTTTTTCTTTTTTTTCCCTTTTATTTTAAGACATATTAATATCGATTTGCCCAAAAAAATTTTGAAATGAAGAAAAAATATTGATATTGTTATAAATAACTTAATTATATTGTCTATTTTGACCTATTTTAATTAGATTTTATGAGTTTAAAATACATTATTGAGTAAAAGATTTTAAGTCCTATCTAATAACGGATCAAAGATCTACATCTTCTTGATAAGAAAAGACTAACATATTCTTTAATTTTATTATTTTAATAAAAATAATTAATTTTTTTAATATGATAAATATAAAAAACATTATTTTGTAATATGTCATTTTCTTAAAAAAAAAAAATAATAATAATAAAAAAAAAAAAAAAAAAACTGATTTTTTTTCCTATCATTCCTCAAATCTTAATTGAACTCCCAAACTAGTGTGAAACAGCAGTAGTGGATTTTACCTGCAACCCTACCTATTATTTTATATTTTTTAAAAGAAAAGAAAAAGAAAAAAAAAAAAAGAAAGAAAGAAGAAACTGCTTCTCACTCCAAACCTAAACCCAAACCCAAACCCAAACCCAAACGCTTATAAAAAACATTCCAAAACACAGACATCAAAAACCTCCTTCTTCTATGATTGTTTGCTCTTCTTCTTCATTCACTCTCTCTTTCTCTTTCAAATCACTGTAATTGAACATTAGAGAAAGATAACTACTAACACTACTCCTACTTCAGCGCTCAGAGCTTGAAAATTTTGAAAAGGGAAAAGGAAAATGCAACCTTGTAGTAGGGAAATGCAAGCCATGAACTCAATCTTAAACCAATCACAGATGTACGACCTCCAACAGAATAATAACCAACACAACTTGGATCCGACGTCGCATCAGCATCAGCAGCACGATGATTTTCTCGAACATATGCTTTCTTCGATTCCTTCTTCGTGGCCGCCTGACTTATCTACTAATACTATCTCCGCCACCGCCGCTTCTCCTTTGCTTCAGAACTCTCCTCTTGCTTCTTTTGAGGATCAGTCAACTCTGTTGGCTTCTAAGCTTCGACAGCATCAGATCGGCGGAGCCGCTAAGGCTTTGATGCTCCAACAACAACTCATGCTCTCCAGAGGTTTCGCCGCAGGAAATGGACTCAGGTCTCCCACTGGTCATGCCGCCGGTAACCGTGGTGGCCTTCTACCACCTATGCCGTTGAGTTTGAACGGAGATCATACGGACGTCGTTGATGACGCCTCTCCATTTAAATCAGCCAATCAGGTGAGTTTTTATTTATTATTTTATTTTATTCGAAGGTAATTAATTAATTAATTAACGCCTTTCATTATGATTATAATTATTCAGTTTTAGTTATTAAGAAACAAGTGTTTTGGTTTTGGTTTTTCAAATTTTAAATAATTTGTTTATTTTACAGGCAAATGATGCAGCGGTTCAAGCGCTGTACAATGGATTCACCGGATCTCTCGGTCAACCCCACTCCAACCAGTCTCAGCAGCATTTTCACCACTCTCAGGTCTGTATTTAATTCCCCCCTTTTTAAATTTTTTATAGAGTGAATTTTTCATACGTGATGTTATTCTTCGGGTCATTTCCACAAAATAACTGTACCGATCGACGACTGAGTGTTTTTTCCCTCACAACAGAATTTCGGCGCACCAGCAGGGCCGTCGATGAACCAAGCGGCGACGGCAAGTGGTGGTTCTACTGGAAACGCTGGCGGAGTGGCCCCTGCGCAGCCACGTCAGCAGCGGGTCAGAGCTCGGAGAGGACAAGCCACGGATCCCCACAGCATTGCGGAAAGAGTACGTGCATTTCACACTCTTTTTTATTTATTTTTTTATTTTTTTTTTAGTTTTATTTCTTATGAGCGATGGAATTGGTGACAGTTACGCAGAGAGAGAATTGCAGAAAGAATGAAAGCTCTTCAAGAACTTGTACCCAATGCTAATAAGGTAATTTCATTTTTTAAATGATTCCTTTTTCTCTTATACAGATTAAATTAATTCTAAGTAAAGAAGAGATTAAATTAATTAATTAATTAAGAAGTGTAACTGTTAATGATAATGTTTATCACTAATGAAGAAGACAGTTTATTATAGACTGTAATTTATGATCCATTATTATGATTATTATGTAAATTTGACTTTATCAAACTTTTGCACGTGTTTTATTTTTATGTAAATTTAATTTATAAAAATATATTTTAAATTTTTGAATACAAATTAAAACAGGTTATCATGTTTGTATATATTTCCGTGTATAATTGAAAGTTTAAAAAAGTATTCAGAAAGCAGAAAATGACGAAATTGAAACCAGGTAATTGACTAGAGAGTGTTAAATTTTGCCATAAAATTTAATTTAATTTAATTTATTATTTAAACAATTCTTAATATATAATAAAGAAGCAACTATCTCCAAGTAAAAATGAAGAAAGAAGCAATAGTAAATTTTATTATATAATTTGAAATATATATATAATCTTTTTAAACTTGTACTCCATAAAATATTATGTTGTTTCAATTAATTAATTGAAAATTGATTAATGATATTGTTTATATAATGTTAATTGAGTTGTTAATCTTGATTAACATGGTGGTGCTTGGTGGGGTCGTGGAATGACAGACAGACAAGGCTTCAATGCTCGATGAGATCATCGACTATGTCAAATTCCTCCAGCTCCAAGTCAAAGTAATCTCTCTCTCTCTCTCTTCTCTCATTTGCATTTCCTATAATATATATATATATAATAATGTTATTGATTTAGTTTATTGGATTTAGAAAAATCGTAAGGATTCTTTTAGGTTTGACAAATCGTGTCACAAAAAAATTATATTCAATTAGTTGGTGAAAATGGGCTTTATTATTTTTTATAATATATATATATATATATATATTGTTAAAATAAAAAATTAGATAAAAATTCAGGTCCTTTATTGCCATTGTTCCTTTTTTCCATGTTCTTAAACAGGTCCTGAGTATGAGTCGTTTGGGCGGTGCTGCTGCTGTTGCCCCACTCGTTGCCGATATGTCTTCTGAGGTAAAATTACCTTTACCTATCCCTCTTCCTCCTCATTTTCTTCCCAAACAGTTGCAATTACCTTTTTGCCCTCACCAACTGAGTTAATTTTATTTATTTATTTTTGTGAAGTAGTCCAACAAAAAAAAAAAAAAAAAAAAAAGAAAAATTATTACTTTTTTTCTATGTAAAGTACAAGAATAGAAGAGAAATAAGAAGAGCACAGTTATCCAACAACTGTTGAACAAAAAAACCCCACATCCCTTCTTGTCTGTCTCTCTCTCAAATTCCCTTTCATCACAAAACGACATTCTCTTAAAGTATCACGCGTGCCCACCTTTCCAGATTCCACTACTCAGAAATTCCTTTTACTTTCTTTTCCTTTCTTTTAAATATAATTTCTTATAATGTAATTTATATATATATATATATATATAGGGCGGTGGCGATTGTGTACAAGGAAATGGAAGGAACAGTAACGGAGGAACAACACAAACGGCATCTTCCTCAAACAACAACAACGATAGCATGACGGTAACGGAGCACCAGGTGGCGAAGCTGATGGAAGAGGACATGGGTTCAGCCATGCAGTACCTTCAAGGGAAAGGTTTATGTCTAATGCCCATTTCCTTAGCCACGGCAATATCTACTGCCACGTGTCACTCAAGGAACACCTTGACCCTCAACAATCACGGCCTTATTAACGGCAACAGTACCAACCCCGCCACACTCCTTCAGGGTTCCGCCAACGCCGGTGTTGGTGGTGGCCCTTCTTCCCCTAGCATGTCTGGTTTGACCGTTCAATCAGCCACGTTGGGGAATGCGGCCGCCGGAGCTGATCATCCTCCCGGCAAAGATGCAACTTCTTCCGTTTCAAAGCCATGATGACAGAGATCGTTTTGACTGTCTTACTACTGACTGTTTATTTTCTTTTAGTGGGAAGAAAGGGAAAACCGATCGTGTGCATGGAATGTGGAGTTACTGTTACCGTTACTGCTGACTTTGAAACCCTAAACTGCCGTCAAGTCTACCAAAATAAGGGTTCATATTATATATTATTATATATTTAGAGAAAGCAAAAACGGCGCCGTATTTAGGTAGACTTGGCTTGGCTTTTAATCAAAGCTTATTGACTTAAGCTAACAATATAGAGCCATGGAATCCATGTTTTTATTATTATTATTATTACTCCTATCTTTTCTTTAATGAAAGTCATTTTCCTCTTTTTTTTCATTACTCCATTTTTCTCCTTTTTAATATGCAATTGAGTTAGTAGCTATCTTTTATATATATATATATATATATATATACTCATAAATTAAGTGTATGAATTCAAATCGTGTTCAAATTATACAAAGTAGATTAAGATGGAATTAAAAATTTATTAATAATTATTATTAAGAGGTAGATGATTGAGGATGATGATTAATTAGGTAAAAGATAACTACGGAAATTAAGGATCAAAATGGGGTCTCATCCAAACATAAGATCAGAAAAAATAATAATAATAAAAAAAAAAGTATTGACAGCTTTAGGTTTGGTTGCTTTAAATTATGGCACTTCTTTATTTAAGGGGGATTCATTGTCTTTATTCTAACTAAGTTCATAATTAGTTGAATGATTTCTTCACTTTGGTTCTTTTGCTTTTGTCAAATTGTGTTAGGTATTGTTCTTTTCTCTCTCTCTCCCTCTCTCTCTCTCTATATATATATATATATAAATAACACAATATTTTTAACTTGTTCTATATAGCTTAT
Source organism: Cynanchum wilfordii (assembly GCA_025388415.1). Taxonomy (NCBI): domain Eukaryota; kingdom Viridiplantae; phylum Streptophyta; class Magnoliopsida; order Gentianales; family Apocynaceae; genus Cynanchum; species Cynanchum wilfordii. The sequence goes on along the minus strand of JAHSUH010004373.1, from coordinate 210,140 downwards.
GTTTTAATTAGATAATTTTTTAAAGTCAACCCACCTACCTTTTTTTCTTCTTTTTTCTCTTTTTTCCTTTTCCTTATTCAAAACAAGAGAAAGAAATGTGAATCCTTTTGAAGAATAAGGTAAACTAAAGATTTTACCAAGCATATATATATATATACATAGGGAGAAAATGGCTACTTCCTTTACAAACCAATCACATGGAAAAAGAAAATCATATTTCTTTAATATATATATATATATATATATACATACATAGCATAAAGTATTGAACACTTTCTTTAATATCCAAAGATTAAAAGTTTTTTTTTATTATTATAAAAATGTTTCAATTATTTCAGCATCATCATCCTTGAGAAATGTTGAAGAGGTATTAAAGAAGGAAACTTTTGGTATCATCTGTTCTTTTAAAACCTGACAAATAGAAGAAAAAGCACTAAAGAGAGACATGTATCGAAATTCCCTATACAACAAAGAATACCCTTTTTAATACGTTAACTTGGGAGAGTTGATGCGCGGACTCCTAGTGCTTCCTTTAGAGCGCATGATCGAGGTTTTGAATCCTTGGGATGGTTAGTGTCATGTTAAAAAAGCTTTTGGTCAGACCCTCACCTTCGAGTAAGAGTTGAACTCTGTGAGCGCTCCGTAGATCGAGTCCGAATTAGTCTCACCAAATAAGGTAGGGACACCGAATCCCAAATGGTTATTAAAAAAAAAAAGGAGAATAGCCTTTTTTTTTCCCCTTTTTTCCTTTTTTCTTTTTCCCACTTTAATCAGTACTTATTATATAATTTTGGAGTTAGAACTTTTTTTTTCTTTTCTTTTTACAGAATCAATGGATCAATCTTTTCCCTCTTTCCAAAGAGTCTTCAATTGACATTTCAAGTTTTTTTTTTTTTTTTTTTTTTGGATCCAAGAAAAGTTTAATTTGTTGTGCTCTTAAAGCATGCCATTTCTAGTGTTTTAACCAGTTAAATCTAAAAGTGTCCAATCAGCCTTTTTTTCATATGGGTATGTCAGTATGAGATGTGAAATTCACATTCAAATTAATTTCGCTTGAGTTGAGGTAATCTCTTGTAAAAGAAAGTTTTAATCCTAAATGTTAAAGAGATGCATAAACGAGTAGGAAATCGAATCATAATCTTACTTAAGTTATGAGAGCTCTTACCAAAGTTTTTTGTCCGAGATGGTTATGTCAATACGACAAACCCAATCCACATCCGGATAAAACCCTTTCGAGTTGGGTTGATCTTTTTGTAAGAGAAAGCTCTAATCCCAAAAATTTAAATTACAACTTTACTTAAGTTAGAAGAACTCTTCCGTATAAGGAAATTAATTTATTTGTTTACTAGATAAAGTCAAATATAGACTTGTTTCTATCACATATACATATATATATAAAATAATTTAAAAAAAAAAAGAAAAAGAAAAAAGAAAAGAGGAGTGAAGTTTGCCATTGACTTGGTATAAATACAATTTTTAGTTGTTTATATTCAATAGCATGCATGAATAAGATGTATCTAATATGAACAAAAAGACCTAATTAAGTCCAAATATGAACTTCAAAAATAGCAAATTAATTAAGAAGTCACCATGGTTATGATCTCCAATATGACTATGAGATCAGCTGACCAAGTTGTAGTGGTGGAGCAGTCAAACACAAACATCATAAGTTTGATAGGTTAATGTTTGACCAAAGCATACTTCCAAGCACTTAGCACTTATCTATAGATTCGACTTTCTCATCATTGCATGAGTTTGTTTATACATATATATATATATATATATATATATATATATATATTTGGCAAGATTAAATTCGACTAATCTGGATGAATTCATATAATTGAAATTGTAATATAAAATCATCCATAATCAAAACATCTTCTTGATAAGTCAAATAAGCACGCCAAAATAAGAGAAATCAAATCAACTAAACTAATTATCAAAACCTTTTGTAATTTTATATGTACATGTATGTATATATATATATATATATATATATATAAAAATACATATAAGCATATGTATATATATATATTCTTACAGGGGTGCACGTTTTCCTTATAATCAACTGCAGACATGACTACCTTCGAGACAAGATCTTGTTCTGGAATAGAAAGCAAGTAAAATTTCCCATTGTTTATTTTTCTACTCAATTTTAAAATAACTTTAAAACTAAAACATTAAATAAATTATATGAAAAAAAAATAAACAAACATGGTTTTTTTTTTTTAACCCACTTGGAGCACTCAGTGTCCCCACCTTATATGATGAGACTAATCTGGACTCGACCTGCGGAGTACTTGCATAGTTCAACTCTTACTCGAGGTTGAGGGCTTGGCCCAGAGTTTTTTTCAACATGGCGATAACCACCCTAGGGGATTTGAAACCTCGACCATCCACCCTAAAAGAAGCATTACGAGTTCGCATACCAACTCCCCAAGCTATCGGGTTAAAAAAAAAAAAAACATGTTTTTAATATTTCAATAGCTTGGACTGGTGTTGGTTGGAAAGCGATATTCCCAAAGAAAAATGTTATAACGTTGAAATTACATAATCATATATTCTTCTCACAAAGAGTGCGTACAGACAAAGTTTACACATAGCATTCACAAACAGAACAAATTGACCTCAAAGTCTTTTCGGCCATTAATGGAAAAAACACGGTTTTGACCATTGTTTTTCTTTTTTTCCGTATGAGTTATGTTTATCTTCAAACTAATTTATATTCAAGTCGATTAAATATTTCTCTATTCTCAAAATTTGAAATAAATGTATATATATATTCAATATATGTTAAAGTTTAAACGGGAAACTTCACTTAAATCACGAAAATCTCAAAAGTATCAAATTGAAATTTCAACTTGAAGAAACCCAAATTGTTCTTCATTATTATTATTATTACTTCCCATTCTCTTTCCAACACTTAAGAAACTTTCTAAGAAGGGAAACTATGGGTCGTTGATAAAGCTGGTCAGAGAAGAAACAAGTGGCTTTACAAATATTGTCAACTAAGAAGATGAGACAAATTTGAAAATAATAGTAATTATCCTACAGACTTCTCTAATTTATCTTCTTGCAATTCTTATGTCTTAACTCTTGATGGTTACATATGCAATCACCTATTACCTATGTTAGGACAGTTAAATATCAAGTAAAATCTTAATCGACATATTTTATGATGATTAACATGATGTCCGAGAATTCAAATATAATATTGTTAGGTAGGTTAAGCACTTAAGCGAATCCAAACAGGTAGACAGTTCTGATATGTCTAATTATGCTCATGACTAGATTGTTGTAGTTCTGAAATGCATATATAGCTCTAACAAATAAACTCGGTAAGGGAGGCTAATGATCCTTCATACTCAGAACTACTTAACAGACAGGACATCAACTATAGGCCTTTTTTAGGATGATTTTAGATCTTGAAATCCTAAGAACAAATAAATACCATACACAATTTTCAAGTTAGTGCCAGAACAAGGATAGCAAAAACAATCTAAACTCCATATGCTGATTTTGCATATATCTTTAGCAAATTTAAAATGGAATATCAAGCTATATGTTGGCCAGAAAAGGTTTTCCAAGAAATTCAGATAGACAATGTACAAGATAGATCAATAAGATTAAGTATTTGATATTAAAGCTTGCACCATACAATAATATTTATTCCTGCTTTATAGCATAATTTAATCCTTGAAGAGCTAAGTAAAGCAAAGAAATTCTCAGAGACATATATGCTAACCTGACATTCACCAGACATTTAGGAAAGAACTGGGATATGACAGCTGATGTCAAAAAATTTCAACCTGTGTGTTAACAAAGAGTAAATTAGAATTTCAAAAATGAAAAAATTTCATCCTTTAGTCCACTAACCTACTCATTGCATTTGTTGCTTCAGAATGAATTCCAAACTCTTCAGTGTTTCCTTCTCCAAGGATTATTTTATTATAATGCCTTTCTCTTTTCATCTCTTGGCTCTAAACTCACATTGTTGCCTAAATTAAAGGAAAAACTAAATATACCATGAGAACAACATATAGGATTCCTTTGAAGACCCATAAAGTGGAAACAAAAATCACAATATTATTACACCAGATTCTAGCTCCACCTCCTTCGGTCCTCTTCCTCATCTACAGGAGTGTACCATGATGGCCTTCTTTTTGAGTTACTCAACCTATAATTTAAGAGTATTTCTTCATCACAGAGTGCCTTAGTGGCCACAAGTACAAGAGACTTCAAAACAGGCACCTCAGATCCTCTATTGACTGATTTCCAAGATTTAAACCAGAAACTGCCAAGCCTTCTCATATTCATATTGTCCCCTTTTCCAAATGAGATATTTGGTATGTATGTCCTCATGTTCTTCTCCGTTAGTGGAAAATCGTAGGGGCATACCATGACATTAGGTGTCAAATCCTTAGCAGGATGATTGGCAAAATGAGCAAATGCTAGAGGATTTCTTCTCTCCAGTATATCACCCTTAATCCCCATAACAGCACCATCCAAAGGTTTGCTAAGCATCTTCCAGATTTTGTCTGAACCTTTTTCGACACTCTCATAGTTTGGTTTGGATACCAAAACCCCATAACCTTTCCAGCTTTCACGAGAGTCACTCCCAAGACCCCATGGCTGAGCATTAATTACAGTCCCATCATACCTTGTGATTAGGTAAGAATTTTGTGCATCTACTCTTGGATATCCCGGGATATACCTGTAATAAGCAGGTGAGTATACAACACCAGGGTAGAAAGCTATGACAGCCCCAACATTAGCTTTACCATCTAAGAACAAGCCTTGGCCAGCATCTTTATGCTGAACTTGAGATGGCTTGATATCAAGAGTATACCCCATGAGATCCTTCAAGCTCTGTGACACCTCATTCCTCGTTAATTGCTTTGTCTCAGGAGAATCTGATACAAAATGATTACGTGCAACAAGATTCCAAGGTCAGATACCAGTCATGCTAGTTTGACAATGAAAGGCTGTATTTGAATTGATTTTTTCTTCACTTTGGAAATGAACATTAGATAATAAGATTGGATTTTTGGAGTTCTGTAATTAAATATTTAATAAGAGATAAAAATGAACTCCACATAATTGAGAAGATAATAAAACAGATAAAATATAGTTAATAAATTATTTAAATTTTGCAATTTTAATCACAAAGTATTATTTCTTCTGTCTGGTAAGATGTTACACCCTTAATTTAAGGAGGTTACTATTGGACCTTAACACTAAAAATATATTTATTTAAGAAAATAGACATTCAATTCCGAACATTCAAAAATAGAAATAGTGGAAAATTATATCAACTGGTAAAAAAGTTAAAGACACTGAAGTCTTCTTGTCTTATGAAAATCTTTATTTTTCAATGAATTATGTAAAATGTCAACCACTTGCATCAGGAAGAATATGAGCATCATCTTCTTCACTTACCAGGATGATCACTTAACTGAGAACTGTGACCAACAGCAAGACTGAGACCACTACGGCGGGAGTTCTTTACAGCAGATGATTCCGTGTTCTTGTCAGAGGTTTGCAAAGTGGGGAGGACAATACTGTCCATATGCTCGCAGAAGGATGCTACTTGAGAATGAATATTTTCCTGGACTTGCTTTTGTTGTTCAGCAAGAGATGCTGCAGTAGCCATCTCAATGATCTCATCAGCATCTGATTCAACAGCATCTTTTCCCAGACGATAGTAGCTGAAAGTTGAAGTATCTTTCATTATCAATTGAACTCAAATGATGTAATATGTAAAGGATATCAAATACATGGTTCATGAATTCACAGTAGGTGCTAGTAGATTTCAGAAGATTTAACAGCATGCAAAATATATATATATATATATTGTTTGCCATGGAAGAAGTATAAAAATGAACAAATAATTCCATCCTAACAAACTAACTTTGAAAACTTCATCAAGCTTACAGTAACCATTGTTTATCCTCCAAGGGGAATCTGTATTCAATCTGTGCCATAAACGTTATAAATGGAATCCAATCCTCCAATCTCGTATCTTTAACCAAATTACAAATTAAATACAATCAAGTAGTAACGCTTTCTCACCTAGTGTAAAGGAACAGTCGGTTTATATCTGCTTCAAACTGAATGGTTCTTGGATCTCGAGCAAATGTGGGACTCTTTGCAAGAACTTTCACAGCCTAAAGCAGAATAAATTCATTAGGGGACCCAGAAAATAAAAATGTCTAAAGGTAGTTTTTTTTTGTGCACAAAGAAACGAAAGATTTTGTTTTACAGAGCACAAAAATGAGATGTTTGGAAACTTCATTGATAAAACATACATTCTTGAACTATAAAAGGCAACTACTAATAAGCAACAATGACACAATAGCGATTGGATGATAAATAAACAACAATTCCTTATGTTAGTTCATGTGGGCATAGAATCGAACATCTTGCGTGCATGATTTATGAGTCTACACTCAAATGCTGCAACATCAAATGTCTCACAGCAACCGAAAGCAATCTCATTCCAGTTCATAGTATATGTGCGAATTGTGCGTGTGGAAAAAAGAGCGACAAATACCCGTTGAAATTTCTGAAAGAGAAATGCCATACTCTCTCTTTGCTCCGCAAAGGCTCCTAGCGTTTGATGTTGAGTACTCTGGAGCGAGTGGGGAAATTTTTTTCGTAAATTCTTCTATGGTTAAATGCAAATTAGTCCCTAAAAATATTAGAGTTAATCAATTAAGTCCTTGAATTTTTCAAAGACTTTAATTTAACCCCTAATTGTTTTATAAATTACTATATTTTTATCTAAATTTATTTAAAATTTATGTTTTTTAGCCGATGTTTGTATTTGTTATCGAACTGAACTGAGCTATTTCCATTAAAATATATAACAAAAAATTATTGAACCAATTTTGAATGGTTATTTTTTTTTAAAAAAAAAATTCAATATATATAATTTTTAATTTTTTTTTTAAAAAAAAAAACCATTTATATTATTCAACCCTAGTTGACAGAGGAATCGGAAAACGGAGCAAGAACTCATTAGAAAAATGCGATTTGGTTATAAAAAAACTGTCTATTTTACATTTTTTACATATACCTTTAAAACAAACTGAAAAAAAGTTGATTTTGTAACCACAGGTCTTAAGACAAATATCAAATAATGATTCTGCATTTGCATTTGAAGCAAATCTTTGCACATGGTGAGTCATAGTTATGCAATGGGGGGGAGGGGGTTATCAGAAGCATCTGCTGCACATTAATCCATGTAATGTGGATACAAGACAAGTAAAACTTTAATTGCAAGATGGGAGTTCAAGTATAAATATATATATTTGTGTTAGGAGTGTGCTCAAATAAGTCCTTCAAAGTAATCAAGACAACACAAACTAATGAGAATACTATGTTTTAGACAACAATCCAACCAAGAGAATAAATTTAATTATTGAAAAGGATTTTCCTTCCTTCTGAATTATGTAGCAGAATGTAAGCAATAGGAAAAAAAAAAAAAAAAAACTCTCACAATACACCAAGATTATGGCTTTATTTGTATATAATCTTCACCATTTTTGACAAAATTAGGAATCAAACACCACTTGAAGTGTTCTTGAAGGTTCAAATTTTTACAAAACCCTTCTCTTTATCAAAAGTAATTTTCTTGATCTATTGTTGTTAACCACAAAGAATTGTCAAAAGAAGCCACTAGTTCAACAGTTAAAGCTTTCAAGCTAAACTTGATGGAAGCAAACAATAGACAAGGAGGTGAATCAGCATGGTGATGATTTATTAATTTCAATGTATTACAATGTTCTCAAGCTAAGATTCTATGTCATTCAGAAATACAATCCACAAATGTTATCAAAAGTTCAACTCTTTACACCAGAAGCACATTTTACCACATCCGAGTAAAAACTGAAAACTAATTTAGCTGATATTGTCCACAGTAGCAACAAACTTGGTTCATCAAGCAAATACCTAATGATTAAGCAGATCTTTTATCTCCTTGCTCATGCTTGAGATTTTGGAAATGCAAAAGATGAGTACCAAATGTTTACCAAGCTACCTGATAAAAAGCTTTTGCTTGGCTCTTCCTCAGAGGCCAAACCTTACACCCCTGTCAAAACAATCCAACTCAAGCTAATAAGGCCCTAATTACCTAGAACTAAGCAACTAAAATCTCTTAAAAACAACTACTGAAACATTCACATGAAAGCTAGTAAAGGAACTCAAAAATCAAGAAATGAATTACGGTATAGGTATCATGCTGAAAAGAAATCTGCAAGACAGACTAAGCATACGCACTCATCTCCATTAGCTTTTAAATTCTAATCTTTACATTCCTAATCACTAAACAATGAGATCAGATAACGGACCTCTCCTTGAGTCCTTATCATCCAAAAGCCTCTGAATAGTCTTATTGCGGCAATACTGATTATCAAAATGCTTTACCTAATCATTGAAAATGTCGTTAATAAGAAAGAAGTCACAAATACTCTAGAATATCCAACAACAAAAAAAAGAATCAACCAAAAGAACCCATTAATATGTTATACAAAAAACTAACCCAAGTAGGCCTGCAATGTTTGACAAATTCCTCCCTGCTTTTCTTGCATTCAACAGGGTATAGCAGCCCAGCTGATGCAATTTCAGTAGGTTTCTTGTTTGATTCTTTCTCCAAACAGGTATAGAATGCATCACGCGCCTTATTGGGTGGTAACAGAAACATTGAATAAGAATTAAATTGTCCAAATTGGGTCTATTATCAACTATGAAAGACAAATCACGAACACAGGGAAGGGGGAAAAAAAAAAAAAAATTATCAAGAAAACCTAAGTACAGTAACAATTACCTTGTAGCAATCTAGTCTGGCTTGCGAGAGAACATCAGTTTGAATTTTACCCTGGTTTTGTGCATAAGTTTCCAAGGCCATTGATTTCTTGGTGAATAAGTTTCCTTCTACTCTCTGTAAATAGCCGCTACTCTGTGACTTCCCCAACCAGTTCCAAGATACGGGGAAGAAAGGGGTTTCTCGCTTCAATGGAAAAAAAGTGGTTAATTTCAATTGATGCCCTTGTACTTGTGTTCTATTTTAATTGAGTTCAAAATATCCTTATTAAAAAAAATTATATCGAAAAACAAATTGGGCCTCAAATCTTTTAGCAGAATAAGTAGGCCCAATAGAGGATCCATCTACCATTGTGGACTTTTAATTTGTTTCCCACTTCCACCTTAATGGCCCATGGGCCCTCAAGAAAAGATCTGCACATATATTCAAAGGTTAATCCAATTAGTTGGAGATGAAAGTGGCTATTGAAAATTTTTTTTTGGCTTATCATACAGGTGTCTTGGGTGGGTCCCGTTATTGAGGGACGACACCTTCACTAATCACGCTCGCTAATTTGTAGGCACTGGCCAAAGGATTTAACATTTTTTCATACTCAAGTCGGGATTTGAAGTCTGGATCATTGGTTAAGAGAGGATGAGCCCCTACCAATTTTTTTGTCGTATGTATAAATTTGATCACGTAACTTTTATTTAAATTAAAACAGTTTTTTACCAATTAAAGTGTGCTTTAATGTTAAATTTGTATCATCACATCTCAATCGTTTATTATATAATTATGAGAGTCTCATTTATAGCTTCATTATCGCTCAATGAATAAACGTATTGTGAATATTATATGAGATTACAAATTTGACACTCGTTATAAGCGTCATGTAAGAGTTAGGGTGAGAACTCCTATAATATATATCATGTCCTACATCAAAAAGTGAAGTGAATGTGTAATAGTATATAAGAATGAGCTTAGCTAGATACTTATAGTCAACTCGAGATATCCATTTTGGTACAATGAAGACAATGTTAAGTAGTTAATCCAAAGTGCTTTGAGGGTCATAGTCAAGGCACAAGTTTTTCGATCTAAGTCGTGACAGTTGATATCAAAATGAGTAATTAGCCCAAACTACAGGAACTAAGTGTTGGATATCCTTTTTTATACATACAATTAATCGTAAATGATGTCAAATCGAATCTGAACTAATGGAAAATAAGAGATGGTAATAAAATAAAATGAATGAGGATGATTGATTGGAGACAAAAAGAAGAGTAGTGGGTTCCACTTGTTAGAGAGGACGTTATCTTGTAGTGACAAGTGGTTAAACCAAAAGTAATGAGTAGAGAATGAAATGTAAACCATTGGTTTGGAAGAATTGCCTAATTAAGATTACTTTCACCAAAGTTATAATAATAATAATAATAATATGTCCAATATTCACGTGCTGCTAAATTTTGTTGATTAACCAAAAAAAAAAAAAACATTTATGTTATTGTTAAATATTAATACATTTATCCGTTATATATTCACGTGGTTTTTATTATAACAGTTGTCATATTTTGATATATCTAATATAACCATCTTTTATATATAATGATTATTATTTTTCATTTTAATCGAGTATATATCGATAGGGTTTAGGGTTTAATCGAGTATTATTTTTCAAATTTATATATATATATATATATATATATATATATATATAAAACAAAGGAAACCAAAAAGAAAGAAAGGGTGAACAAATGTTTTGGTTTTAGTTTGATCATGCCATGGATTCAACCCAAGCACGTTCCATTGTCTTTCTTTTGACAATGATTTTTATTTGTCAAACATCACAAGAAAAACCAAAACATTTAGCTAAAAAATTATATATTGTAATGAATTGAGTCTCCACATATGTCCTCTAAAAGTTGGTTACGTCTAAAAGTTCGTTACATAATTATTAACTAAAAGTTTAAAATTTTTTATTCAATGTTATAAGTTCGCACCTAAAACATATAAATATATAGCGGACAATATCATTGATTTGTTTATAGTATATCTAGAGTTAGTATGATACCCCATATAAGAATAAATTTAGATTCTTATAGTCAACTCGAGATAATTCTTTTAGTTCAGTAAGAATAATATGAAGTAGTTGGTCGTAATATCAAAGTCAATTTAGTTAAGTACGAGGTACGTATCACGAATTTGAATTTTGTAAGTTTTAGAAAATTAATTATGATAATAATTGATTGCGACATATGAACAATTTGGCTTATGTAAGATTTCTTTTGTCATTTGAATTAAAGAGATACACGAAATATTAGAAAGGTAATAATTTTTTTTTTTTTTTTTTTTTTGATACATGGGGAGGGGACTTGAGTGTCGAACCCACAAAGTGGGGGTTAGGGAGGTGGGCTCTTGCTACTGCAACACACAATCTCGACGAAAGGTAATAATTTATTGATGTTGGTTTTGAGCTACATATTCTCAATTTTTTAATTTAAAATGTTAAAAATAACTTATAATATATATATATATATATATATATAATAAGCTAAAGTCTCACATGACTTGTTTAAAAGATCTATTAAACGGTTATTGAGTAAGGATTTACAATCATTTACTCAATAACGTGTTTAAAGAGCCACGAGTATGCTCATTATTGTTTTTTTTTTAATCTTTGGCTAAAAAAAGAAGAAGAAACTAGACAATTGGACAACAATATTAACAATCACATGATCATCTTTCCATTAAAATGGCAAAAAAAAAAAAAAAAAGAATTTAATTTGTTCCAAATATTTGATTTGAGTCACATCCATTGCCTAGAGAGAGAAAGAGAGAGTTACTAATCACAAAATTATTAGAGTAATATTCATTATCTTGATTATCATTTTACCAATAAATAATTAATTACTACTTCCTTGATTATATATATATATATATATATATATATATATATATATATAAATAGTGTAACACAATAATTAATATTAAAGAAATCACCACCTCGACAAGAATAATCAAGAATAAAGCCTTCCCCAGATATTGAATTTTGTGGAAAATACGTATATGTATATATATATATATTTCTTTTCTGGTTAATCATGTCTTTTTAAATTATTATTATTACCAAAATAGAACTAAAATTAGTTTCAATGATTATGGTTGTTTTGTACATTTGTACGAGGTATCTTTCCTTTTTTTGAACTCAATCCTCACTTTATAAAAAATTATAAAGAAAAAAAAAATTTATTCCCACCATTTTAAGGTAACATTTATAATCAATTGTATATACTCTATGTAATTATATATATATATATATATATATATATATAGTAGTGAAAAAAAAAAGGAGAATTATATAAAAAAGAAATTAAATAAAATAATCTCTAAATTGCTGCTCTGTCTAGCAATATGGAAAGAGGCACAAAATTTATTGTTTTTTTCCCCTTTTTTTTTAATGTGTGATGATATGTTTGTTGGATGTCTTGAATTATTAATTATTGTCTGGGACAAGAAATGAAAAGAAACAAACAGTTAATATTACTTATAATTATTGTCACATTTTTACTTATAATCTTTAAGTTCGAGTCATATATATATATATATATATTATTGTTCATGTATTTCAAAACGTATTAAAGGAAAGCATATGAGCAAGAAAGGACAAGAAGACCATGGAGCTTTTTTTCCATTAATAATAATAATAATAATAATAATACTATTGAATGAATTTTTTTTTTTCTACAAAGAAGTGAAACAACCTTTTGAAATTCCTAAATTGAAATCTGAAAATATCTAGCATTATTCAATTGCAAATCAATTCTTGGTCAAGAGATAAGATACAATTTCCATAACACAAAAGTTCAGATTCAAACCAGAAATTCGGATCCACAGCACAAAAATATGATAAAAAGAAAAAAGAGAATCGAATTCGGAGATGAATCTCTCTCACGATTCAATGAAAAGGACAAAACACTACAAAAAAAAAATAGAAAAAGAAAACATCTTGCTTGCATACAGCAATTGACTAAACATAAGATGAATCTTGAATCTTGAATCTGAACCTGGGATTTTTGATAATACAAAAGTGGGAAAAGAACAAATCCTTTTTTTTTTTTTTTCAAGAACACTAAGCGGGCATGGAATTCCCATTCGGTGAGGTCCAAAAGATGTCCTTGAGTGCAGGTCTGAGTTCTTTGCTGCAGAATTGATTGTATTCCAGAGTATCGCCGCTGGATTTTTTCACCTCCACCACCAGGAAAGACGGCGTTACCGCGAATATATCTGCCGCAATTCCCAGCTTCCCTTTCCTTCCGTTCTCCAGTCCCTGTAATCTCACACTGGAATCGCTTTTCTTGATGGTGAAATTCTTCGTCTTTGCTACTTCTTCCAGTGTCGAAATAACGCTGCTGGCCGATTTTGTAGTCGCGAATCTCATCTCTTCTTTCTCTTCCCTCTTTTTCTCTTCGAAAAGGGGCGATAGATCAAACCCTTCTGATAACGAGATGATATGGAATGCGTTCAATGTCTCCGTTTCCTTACCCTTTCCGACGAAATTCTCTGCTTCCACTGCAAAAGCTTGCTCCTCTTTTGAACTCAAGCTTTTCGGCACTGATTTCCTGAACCACGATGTTTCCATGATTTTTGCGGCGGTTATTCTCGTGCTCGGATTCGGATCCAACATCTTCGTGATTAATCTCCGAGCTTCGGATGAAAACCACGGAGGGCACTTGAAATCTCCCCTGTAAATTTTTCTGTACATAGCAACAAGATTATCATCCTGGAAAGGTAAATACCCAGCCAGAAGCACAAAAAGGATTACGCCGCAGGACCATATATCTGCTTTAGCACCGTCGTATCCTTTTTTACCGATTACCTCAGGAGAGACGTAGGCCGGCGTCCCACAAGTCGTGTGGAGGAGTCCGTCTTGTCTGAGATGATCGGTAAAAGCACTGAGCCCAAAGTCGGTTACCTTCAAATTGCCCTCATCGTCTAGCAACAGATTTTCCGGTTTCAGATCCCTGTGATATACTCCGCGGCTATGGCAGAAATCAATTGCCGATATCAATTGCTGGAAATAATTCCTAGCAACGTCTTCCCTTAACCGACCTTTGGAAATTCTGGCGAACAATTCTCCTCCGCGAACAAGCTCCATGGCGAAATAGATCTTGGTTTTGCTCGCCATAACCTCGTGCAATTCAACGATATTTGGATGCTCCACCATCTTCATCACTGAGATTTCTCTCTTAATTTGGTCCATCATTCCAACTCTAATCACCTTCTCTTTCCCCACGACTTTCATGGCCACATTCTTCCCCGTCTGCAAGTGTCTCCCGAGATACACTTTAGCAAACGTTCCATGGCCTAACAGTCGACCCAACTCATATTTCCCATGTAAAACACCACATTTTTCTTCCGGTGCCATCGACATAACTGATAACACCCTTCCCAACGATGGTTAAACTTAAAACAAACAGAGAAATAATTAAACGAAAGACACACTAATATAATTTTGGCTGAATCTTAAAGGATTTACGGTTTTCTTGTTTTGGGTTAACTATAGTACTTGTGAGGGGGTGAAAAGATGGTTTCACCCGTCCTCGACGTGTTTCCGGTGGCAAGTCCTGCCGCCGATGGGTTTTTGGGCCCTCCCACCACCTCCCAAAAACGGGTTACAAACCGGTGCTCTTCTCATCTCTCTGCATTCCCTAGTGGGTGGTTTTTCTTTCAAAAAATAATAAAAAAAGGAGGTTTTGAGATTTTGGTTCTTCGATCTTCTCCGGTAGCAGCCCTAGCATACCATTTTATAGTCGACGTAAGGGGTAATATCGGCATTTCAATTGTCTATTTCCCTAGTTGATCAACAGCTATGACTAGGGGGTTTCGTTAGTATTACGTGGCGAAATCTTAGAGGGAAGTAACTGAAGCAATTTGGAATTATTGAATAATTGGGGCCGAAACACGTGCGAGGCACATGATTAGAATTGGAAAAATGTGAAGGGCGAAGGTCGGGGAGTCGTAGTAGGGGGGCTGTAGAGTGACCAATTTACCCTTGGACGGCGAGTATGTTGGTCGTTGGCGATGGGTGTGGTGTTGGTGGGACCAAACCAGGGGTGAAATTGTGTAAATTTGTGCAATTTTGAGGGCAATTGTGTAATGGACAGGTGAATTATTGGAGGAGAGATGTGAAATGACAAAGATGGACATAGTAAAGTGTTGAGAATAATATCTGTGTTTGTTTGTTTGTTTTCTAGTGTGATCATCATTTTCACCGAAACCAGATTTATTTTTTTGTTAACCAATTTGATTTTCCGAGCTATCACCACTTCGATTAATTTAAATTTAATTTAAATTGTTTTCATAAAGTTCAATTCTTACTTCTGATTTTTTGGGCTATCACTACTTCGATTAATTTAAATTTAGTTTAGATTGCTTCCGCAAAGTCCAATTCTTACTCGGAGGGAAAGAACCTCACTTTAACTCTTACTTGGTGCTCACAATGAGTATCGAATCTTTGACCTCGTAACTTTACAATGCGATTTTTATACGATTTTTCTATAGTGTCAAGCTAAGAGTTTAAACCAATTTTATTACACTCTAATATAAATTACGTTAATACTCTTTCCTTCTTGAACTCATAACTTTCCATGTTATAAGTGAAAGTGCTACCAACCGAGTTACGCGACGTATATATTAAGTTTAGAAAAATAAAAATGATTAAATTCTAAAAAACTTTAAGATATAAAATTATGTGAAGAAAATTTAAATAGTTAAAGGACTAAATAAAAAAAAAAAATTGGTTGGGTGTACTATATTTGTCCATAATTATTGGGCAGAGAAATAATTAGTAAAAAGATTATAAATTTTGTGTGGATGAAATTAACCATTTTATTCTTCTTTCATAATATTAATTCCTTTTATTTTATTTTTTAATAAAATATAATTATATTAAAAATTCATATAAAAATTGCATTGGGATTCTGTAGGAAAGTAAGGAGAACCTTGCATATTCAATTCAACGCATCTCCAGGCAGCACCCCGGCATTGAACATATATATATATATATATATATATATATATATATATATATATATATTATAAATAATTGAATAAAAATAAAAATATGATGTAATATATATATATATATATATGTTTTTGTCTTCCTTCTAAATTGGTCTAATAATGGTGGTTATAATCATCTGATACATAAAAAAATTTTCATTACATTTTTAAAATAAATTTAAAAAATATAATTAGAGAATATTTTTTTTTTAAAAAAAAATCTTATTAATTTTAATTTTGAATTTTTTTTTATTATTTAAGATAATTAAGAATTCAATTACGTTTGAATTGTCACAAATTTCCATTTTCAACCGACCAAATGTTGCGGTGGAAGTGATCCCCTCTCTCTTATCATATCCCATCCAATTATATTACAAATTAAAACTGAAAAAAAAAAAGAAAAAAGTGATGAAATCTTTTCATCTTCTTCTTTTTATCTTTATCCAATGATCACTTTCCAACACATCCCATGATAAATCTTTTCTTCTCTTTCTCGGGTTGCTCTATTTCTAAGAATCTAAGTTCCCGTAAAAAATAAAGTCTAAAAATTGCTTCGGATGTTTAAGTAAGAAACGATAAAAAGGAAAAAAGAGAGATAGATAGAGTTAGAGAGAGAGTTTCACTTGCGGTTCTTATAGGTTAGCTAAAGTTTATGATGTAAAATATTGTAATTCTTAAATAAATTAGGAATTGTCTAATTAAGTTTGACATTTCTTTAAAATATCTTGAAAATTTGTCAATATCTACCAAGATCTCATTTTCCACTTTCGATATAAAAATAGTCTTTTGATAACTCGATATTTTTATCGAGAAGAAGATTTATTAGATTATAATATATATAATTAAAATTATAATATAAAATCGATAAAACATATAAATAAAAGAAATCAAATATACTCCATGTAACGTGTGGAGATCAAACTTAGCAACAATTGAAAAACAAGAAGTTAAGTGGATAAACACAAATTTTCCACTGAAAGAAAAAATTAATTCTTACCAACCCAAATGTTTTTCTTCAGCCAATCAGTAGAAAGGATTTTTCTAATATATATATATATATATATATATGCATGTGATAATTAGTAATTAGAAACTGCAGATTATGTCAGTCAAGAAACAAGCTCCCGCCCACCTTAATTTTTATGGCTGCCTCAAAGAACAACAAGTTTTTGCTGACAAAATTATATAATCTGTCTCGTTTTACTGAATTCAGAGAAAATGGATTTTTATTTTTCTAGAAGATTTTTTTTACTTAAATAAAATTAATTATTTTTTATTATTTGAACTAATGAATTGTCGAATATTCAAGATTAATTAGACCTTCACCTTGACTGTAGTCTGTAGCTTAGCACAGGAAGCTGCAGGGCTTTAAAAATGTCGAGTACTGTGGATATTCAGACAACACTACTATAGATACAGATATAGATATATATATAGATATATAGATAGAGGCTGCACCAGTTAAACCTAAAAATAATGCACAAGCACGCAGACACACACAGTATTTGGTTTGATCAGACGGTGGGCATTTACAGACATGACGGTTAAAGCTTCTCCTTCTCTAGTCATTTTCATTTCTCTTCTTTCTCCGATACACGCACACACACACACACACACACACACATTACATATATATATATATATATATAAAAAAACAGTCAGGTAAAACTCAACTCAACGATGTAAAGGGGGAGGGAGTGAGTTTAATTGGGATATCAAAAAAATTGTTTTTAAAGGAAGGATAATTTTTGGTGAAGTGAAAAGATGTGTGTGATTGAGAGCTACTTTTGTAATTTCAAATAATAATAATTAATAACAATAAAGGAAAAATAATTGTGGTCGTGATATATATATATATATATATATATATATATATATATATAGATACAAATTCTGATATTTAGAGTTATCATTACTTCGCTAAATTCATATTCGACTTGGATTGTGCAGATATAATCTAACTTTTACTCGAGTAAGGTCTTACCTTAACTCTTATATGATGTTTATAGCAATTGTCGAACTCTTAACTTTGTGTAACATTCACAATACGCTTTCTCATTGTGCCAAACCAAGAACTTGATTGGTTTAATATCTTAAACTATAAGTAAAAACAATAAAAACCAATAAATGACACCTAATTTTCTCAAACTATATATATAATAAGTACATTTTTAAAGAAAAGAAACAAAAACAAACGGAACAAACAATATGATTAGTTAAGACCATAAGCCAACATTAGTACAACCTTAGAGAAGAATTTATTGAAAAGCCTAACACCAATTTGTCCTAATTATGGTCCAATAGGTGAGGAGTCTTGGTCTATGTCCTAATGATTTTGCTATTAAATAAGTTATATATATATATATATATATATTATATAAACTTGTTTATGTCTTTCTTACGTAAAAGTTAAACTTAATAAACGTAATTTGGATCAAATTTGAATTAATTGAACATCTAAAATTTTTGTAAAGAAATTCAAGTCATCTTTCCTTATCACAATTAACAAATTAATTGTTTGAATTAATCTTTGCCAAACTTCATTTAGTTCAATTTTTTTGGAAGAATTAATTTAGGTTTACTCTCCAATCATAAATGAAAATTATATATATATATATATACATATACATATAGTGAAAAATAGTATATCTGAGAACTGCAGACTGCAAATAATTTAAAGAGAAGACAAGAAAGAATCACTAACACCACATGGGATTAAGATTCTTCCAACCAAAGGAAATAATGCAATTCAAACATATATGTATGTATATATATATATATAGCAAAGAGTTATATATATAACAAATATATATATATACATATTACAAAATCCTATATTTTTTTTTGGCCACAGAAGCAGCATGTGATGTTGTAAACATTACAATTCAGCGCAGATGGATGCATTGCATTTAATACAAGCTGCTTCTCTATACCTGAGTGTATATATATATATATATATATATTTTTGGTTTTAATATTCTATGACATCTATACATTTTTTTTTTATACGGTATGATATATTATACAAAATGTTTATAACAAGTATTGTAACAAACTCGAGTAAAGATATATATATATATATATGTGTGTATACGGTATATAATTAGATAATGGCGTGGGTACGTACATATATTGGGATGATAATAGAAATAGCGATACATTCGCAATTATTTGATCATCTTGTTACCAATTTCTGGTTTTCAAACGTCACAAAAGCTACATAAAATCATAATACAAACATAATATATATATCCATCCACTATTATTTTAATATATCCCAAAGGAACTTTTTAGGTGTATATTTCTGATTGGCTCGTGGGCATGCCCTGGGAAACCAATTATTATCTTAAAATAATAAATATATAATATAAAAACAATAATTGTCCATAGAATATATATATATATATATATATATATTAGTGTATGCATTTATTAATTTATTTATAAGGTATGCATTTATTAATTTATTTAGGATATTATTGTTTATGTGTGTTTCTATATTATGATTTTTCTATTTTTAAATATTTATAAAGATAAAAAATATATATTTTTAAAAATGATTGTACTTTTTTTTTTTAATACTATTTATTATAATTATGTAATTAAATGAAGAAGAAGAAGAAGTATTACATATATGTATTAATTAAATTGTCCAAAAAATAGCGTAAAAAAAAATGTAATAATGAAAATTGACTAAGAATTATGGATGGTCGCAAATCCAATCATTGCATTATTTACACTTTATATATATATATATATATATATATATATATATATATATATATATATATATTATTTTCTTAAGAAAAAGTATTGCAAATACATGCTTATTCTCTTAAACAATAATTCATTATGTTTTGTTAGCCACATTCTCTCTCTCTCTCTCTCTCTCTCTCTCTCTCTCTATATATATATATATAAACTTATCAAGTAGAATTATTGCATCTCTCCAAAATGCATGGAATCAAATTAAAGTAAAGCAAAAAATTCAGTAAAAACACAATTTCTTTCTTCTTCCTTTTTTTTCCCTCATGTTTGATGTTCAAAGCGCGCACAATAGTCAATAAATATGGCTAATATATATATATATATAAAAGACTTATTTCGTCTCAAAATTAATATAATTTAAATTTATAATTTTTTCAATTATAAATAAAATTATTATCAATATAAATATTTTTTTGTCATATATACACGAAAAGGTAAGGAAAGAATTTTTTAAAAATTAGAAAAAATAAACAACAAAATTGATTGATCGGCACAATTATATATATATATACAACTATATATATATATATATATTATATATATTGCAATGAATAAATGAATGAATAAGTGGTCTTTTGGGAGGTGAAACGAGTTATTGACAAGTGGATGCATGCATATGTTGGCTTAATCTCTGTACGTAAGAAAATAATAGCCACATAGATGTGATTGAAAGGATGAGAGTTAGAAAACAAATCACTCTCCCCACTACCTTTCATTAGTTATCTCAATATCACTTTTCATTTCTTTTATAGCTAGCTTATATATATATATATATATATATATATTATATATCTATATCTATATGCATATTAAAGTTGGAAAAGAATTGCTTTTGATTTCAATTTTGAATATGGGGAGTTTCTTCCATACCACATATATTCCTCTCGATTATTTAACACCATTTTTATTGTATTAAAATAAATATTTTAAATTGATGATAAATACATAGAGTACTAAATCATACATAAACTTTTTATCCATATATATATAATACTAACAATTAGTCACAACATTAATATAAGTATGTCTCGAAAATGTGTGGTTATCCCTACTTAGATATCTCGCATTTTCAGTCATATATTTTAGTCTTTAAAGTTTCCTCTCGAATTTTTTTTTAATGAGAATATCGAATTACCAAAAGAAAAATTGCTAAGTTACATATATATATATATAAATAATATATATATATATATATATATATATATATATATATATATATATATATATAATGTTTTTGGGTGATTAGGAAAATAGCTAGGTAGAGAGTATGGTTCTGCAGAAGAGTCACAAGTTTGTTTAGAGAGTTCCATTTCACCTTTTAAGACACAACAGCGAAGCAGATTCATGTAAGGTTAACTACATTTAGTTGCTTTCGAAGCACTTGCATAACAAAAGTTTTTGTATGTAGGGTTAACTCACATATGGCTAGCCTGGCATATATATATATATATATATATATATATATATATATATTATTATGAAGCAAGTGGTTTTTCTTTTGCTTCTTTCCTTACTTCAATAATATAATAATAAAACACTTCTATCTGATTCTCTATACAATCTTTCTTTGTTATAAATTGATAAATCTAATAAATATAGAAAGACGAATATATATATATATATATATATGGACAAGTGAGTTAATTCTATATGTTGCATCTTTAATGTATGTCTATATCTAGACTAATTCTAATTCGAGCCGAATAAATATTTAACGAGAAATAAATTCTAACTCAATTTTTAAACAGTTACATACGTAAATTTACAACTAGGAGAACCTGCACCTTGAAGTTACACACTTTACAATTCTTTAAATGAGGTAGAATTTTCTTCTTTTTTTTTTTCTATCGTCAAGATATAATATATATATATATATATATATATATATATATATCTTACTTCATGATATCTAAAAATTTCTCAAGATCCAAAATTTCAATTTGTCTTCTATATATTTTCTTTGATATATATATATATATATATATATATATATATATATATATATATATATATATATATATAATTTCAACTATCTTGCATCAATTCACATGCTTTTTTCCATTCGTCAAACTCATTATAAAAAAAACCAAAAAAAAAAAAGGATGCATCTATCAACATGCATGCATATTTCTTGGGGGGGAAGAATATTCATGAAACCAAAGGTTGAAACTTTCAAACAGAAGCTGGTACTGCCCTCTAGTCTAGACCTACCTAGTGTTTTATAATTAGTCATCATCTTTCATTAATGTCTGAAAATTCAGCTTCAAATTCTTCATTCTAACCAAAATGATCACACACATGGATTTTGAGGCTGAGATCAATTGAGCACTTATCCATTGATTAAAATTTCCAGGAAATAAAAAAAGAAGAAGAAAGAAGATATATATATGTGTGTGTGTGTGTGTGTGTGTGTATGTATATGGTGGTCCATAAACAAATTAATTAAGCCGTATAAATGTTAATAGAGCATAATTAACTTCGGTACTATATATATATATATATATATATATATATATATATTCACATATGATAGTTACCCAAGAAATTCAGAAATGGAACCAAGTGGAATTTGGATGATGAAATTCTAGGTGGTGGATGAAGATTGAAGATATATATATTATTTGTTTTCAAAGTGAATCAATTAATGTATTTAAGTTCTCAAAAGGATAAGAATATGTGGACAAGGATCAACCATTAACTAACATATATTTTGATCTTCTCCACCATTCATTTTATACATATCTCATATGTATATATATATATATATTATATAATCTCATATATTCCCATTACTGATCTGTTAATTTTGATCTTGAATCTTGAATTTCATGTTATATATATAACCCATAAGTCAGTGATCCAATCCCTGAGGCATACTTTCAAGATATATTATTATTATTTTTTTAAAAATGTTCTTTCTCGTCTTCTCACCAACTAGTGTCTCATGTAAGAGTTTGATCAAGCGTTCTTTCAAACAAAATTCAAACTCGAAATATAATTATGTAAATTAAATCTAAATTAGATACATGGAACAGTTGGTTCAATTGAAAAAGAATTAGTTGTGGTTAGGTTACATAGAAATGAGTGTGATTTCTGAAAGACAACCATCCCCTTATATATATATGTATATATTGGTAGCTGCCATTGTACAGGCAACCAACCAACTCCAAAGCATCTATTGAAATTTTGTACTGAAATTTTGTTGGGTTCATAATTCAAAACATTGTTGGGTTGCGATCTGTGCTATAATTCGTATCTTAGAAATATGTGAACCATATTTGTTGATCCTGCATGTGAGAATATGTTTTTGGCTTTAATTTTATCATTCAAAGATTAGGTTAATTAATTAAAATTTTCAGACAATGATGAATCTTTAATTAAATATGCATGCAATATTTTATATATATATATATATATATATATA
This sequence comes from Cynanchum wilfordii, assembly GCA_025388415.1. Classification (NCBI taxonomy): domain Eukaryota; kingdom Viridiplantae; phylum Streptophyta; class Magnoliopsida; order Gentianales; family Apocynaceae; genus Cynanchum; species Cynanchum wilfordii. The sequence continues at coordinate 187,083 of JAHSUH010004373.1, read as the reverse complement.
TATATATATATATATATTCATGTCTATATATATATATATATATTCAAGTCTCTAATTAAGAAATTATATTAATTAATAATTTATTAATTACTAAGAATAGTTTAATTAGATATTAAAGGACACGTCATATTATATATATATATATATATATATATAAATTTTATATTTTTGGTAATCAGAGTGTAATAATTCAATGATTTAGAATATTTATGTAACTTTGTTCTAATTATGATTGATTTATTTTATTTTATTTATTTGCGAAGCATGTGATGAAAGTGGAGAAACATATTGAATTGCCATAACGATTAAATTATGTAATAATTTATACATATATATATATATATATATATATATATATATATATATATATATATATTTTAGATGAGGTCATTTTCGCAATCAAAGTTAGCAGAATTAATCAATTATAGTCTTTCTATTCTGCAAATTAGGGGAGGCTAGACAATGAGTAGTACTGGAAGAAACTAGAGAACATGAAAATTTTGGTGGATTAATTGTGGAAGAAAGAGTCCATGCAAGTCATTTTCATTCTTTTGTCCTCCATATATATATATATATATATATATATATATATATTAAATGTATATACGGGAGAGAAGAAAATTTTTCCAAACGGCTCTGTCAATTTCAGCCTCAAATGATCAGAAATGTGTTTAATTACATTCATGAATCTTCTAAATAATTTCACGAGTTTATGGATGTTGTAATTATCTTGTTTGATTTTAAGTTATGAAATGAGCATGTTAATTAGTAGAATATACATATACATGTATATATATATATATATATATATATATATATATATATATATATATGTTAAATCAAATTAAATTATCACATATTTTAAAAGATTAAATTATAACATATTTCCTCACGTGTGACTGGATTATAATCATATCAACGTGCAACATGTACACAACAGTCGGGATTCAAATCCAAGAAATCCCTCTAAGGTGGTTAGCGCCACATTAAAAAGCTTTAGGTTAGGCCCTCACATTCGAGTAAAAGTTGGACTCTGCGAGCGCACCCCAGGCCAAATTCGGATTAGTCGGCCCGTGTTGGTTCGGATACTAGATGCTTAAGCAAAAAAAAAAAATAAAAAAATTCAAGACATCAGCTCTGATATCATTAAATCGAATTAAATTGTTATCTCTATTACATTTATTTTGTTTATATATATATATATATATATATATGAAGCACATTTATGAGTAAGTTTTAACTTATTGAAGATGCTGTATTGTGAGGACAGGAGGACGAATTCTCATAACGTCATCGTTTTTGGATTTATTTGGATAGTCAGTAGAAGTCCTGACCTGTGAACGATATAATAGAGGATGAGTCACTTGTCCGATTCCCATACTTTTGTCTTAACAATACATTATATGAGGTCTATTCCATTAGTATGAGATCTTTTGGAAAAGTCCCAAGAACAAACTCGTGAGAGTTTAGACCTAAAACGGATAATATTATACTAATGTGAAGTTAAGTGAAGAAGCGGCTCAACCTTATGGGAGAATCAGGTCTAACAATATCTTATATATATATATAATATATAAATATTGTTTCTTCCCAATGCATGCATGAAGGGTTTTTTCTAGAACGTAAGAATTGAAAAGTCGATGTCTCAAAGCAATATGTATGGAAGCCACATCATTTGATCATAATTAAGATTTGGGTTATGATCAGATCTTTGTTCTTAATAATCTTTAATTACATTTCTGTTTTTAAAATATATATATATATATTATATATATTGTTATTATTATTATTTTAATAAAGTATCTTATATTGTTGTGTTAAGAAATCTAGTGAAATTTTTTTACTCAATAACGCATTTTAAACGGTAAGATACTTTTGTTCTATATAATAATTTTCTATCTTTTTCTTTGTCAATTTTGATATTTCTCTATACGTCTATCATAATAATAGCCTATCACATCACTACAAGTTTCACAACATCATATCTTCCCTCATATATAATAATAATCTATGGATATTACATATATATATATATATATATATATATATATTATCTATATATACGTAGTTAATTTTTTATATGTAGAAAGATATATATATATATATATATATATATATATATATATCTTTCTATCCTTCTCTCTTCTGACGTTGGTTCACTGACTTCCTCATCGGAAGGACAATACATGGAAACCTCTCTCTTTTGCATACTATTTTGGGGATCATCAGGAAAAAAATAGGGGAAGAGGTCCACCATCAATATCACTAGTTCCTTTTATTTTTACTTTATATATATATATATATATATAATGTGTAGAATATTAGTATGACACAAAAAAGAAGAAGATAAATAGAGGAAAAGAAAGTAAATGTGGAAAAAGAGGACTCCAATCCAATGGAAGATATTACTAGGAGCTGAGTCACTTGTCCAATTGCAATTCCATCTCTCTGTATATAGTCACATGTTGTCTGGAAGGAAACTGATTGTCATTTTGCTAGCAAGGGTTAAAATTTTGTCTAGCGACAGGTGCAGAGAGAATTTTCTTTTAATAGAGTCTGACATAGTTCGAATTCGATTTAATTGGGGTCAAAGTGATTATCGGACACGGATAAAATTACCCAAAAAAAAAAAAAAAAACTTCTAAACTGCTCAACGTGTCCTTGTTTTCAACAAGTTTTAAAAAGGATTAGACAAATATTACAAGAAATATGAAATCCGAACAAATTATAAGATATGCAAATAGTGTAGAAAATAAGTATGCAAGAAATTGTCAAGTGTTTGTGGTTAAGTTGGCAGCAAAACCCCCTCAAACACTCTCTTTGCCCAAAGAGCGGGAGTTCGACACCAGACACCATCACTATAAAAAAAAAAAAACGTGATTTTCATAAGATGAAAAAAAAATTAAGAGAGGATAAAAAGAAGTGATCAAATTTTAGGGGATACGATAGTAATCTTTTTCAGATAAATTGATATAGAGCTGAAACAAAATGTCTGGATATCATTTTCTGACAAATTCCCAAATTTTGGCCGTGAGTCGCTTTTTTGATTATGATGATTGGTTTCTTCTTATTTGAAGACATTTCACATTCAACATTAGTTTTTTTTTTTTTTTTTTTTCAATTTTAGATTTTTGCTCTACGTGTTGTACGTTAACCAATGAAATTGCAACAAATTTCTATTACATAACTTGTCTGCTAGAATTATCTTTCAATTCAATTCGTGGCCCTAATTTGTACACTTGGGGTCACAAGAATTCTTTTTTAATCTTTTATTTTATTTTATTTTTTTTTTTTGGTTTGCGGGTTTGCCTCTCTTTGAGTGAGCGCCTGAGTAAAACCCTGGGTATAACACAGTAAACCCACGCCAGGAAACCACGCCAGCTAGGTAAACCTTGTGAACCAGCGCCGACCAAGAGAGGCGTTTGGACGATTCGAACCCGAGACCTTTAGACACCAGGCAACCCACCGCACCAACTCGACCACCCTTGCGGGGCAAGGGGTCACAAGAATTCTTGGTGTTAGATTATATGAATCCAACGTACAATGATTTTCATGTTTTTAATGTAAGAATTTATAAATTATTAAACATTTATAACACAATAAAACCTTTTGGCCTCAACTAAAAGGGAGCTTTTTAAAATATAGATATATACATAGTATATTACAAAAGGTATAAAATAGAGGCAATACCTAAATCACACCAATCTTTTTCTAAGTATGAATCAAAGATGAGACTAGATCTACTGGTAATAACTAATAGCACAAAAAGTATACAAATGTGAACTGGAGACTGTCTGCTGAGCTACCCCTCTCTTTTGTAAATTAAGGATGACTAAATTAGTACTTTCACAAACATTTGTTGGGTTTGTTTTGTGTCTCCTATTCCAACTAAATAAGGGGAGGGAGGGATGTAGTAAAATTTCATTTACTACAAAACATTTTCAGTTTGATTCTATACAAAAATTCGAGGCAAAAACTACTAGTCAATTGGGTTAGTTTTCGAGGCAATGTGGATACTATTATTACTTCTTTTCTTGACTCACAGGGAAGTTTTCCTCAGGCTGCTTTTGCCATGAATAATTGCTAGCTATAATCCAGTCTGGACTGACCAAATACTTCTTTTCCCTTACTGCCCAATGAGATTTTCCAGTTCCAACATCTAAGGAGACTACATGTGTAACAGACGGATCAAGTTCTGTTTCACAGATAGCTCCTAGCTGTTCTGCCATCTTCCACAGGTGATGGTTCTCTGCCTGGAAATGTGTGGGGAAAACACGGCTAAAGACGACTTTGCAACCCTTCAATACTTCCTTCCTAACAGTTTTTAGCACCTGCCATGATAATCACACAAGTTAAATTCGATGCCAATCCCTCCCCAATTACATTCAGTTGAAAAAGACAAATAGATCTATCCTTATAGGCCAGGCTTCTGGGAATATAAGAATGCCATCACACCTACTCCTTTATCCGATAATTAAAAAAATCAAACAACCAAGAATACACATGCAAAACTGAAAGCAAACATAATTTAAAACGTAATGATATTATTCTACAGCTAAAACTATATCATAGAGCTCCATATTTTCAACATCAAAGACAAAAGCAGTATGAAAGACGATCAAAGAATAAACAACAGAACCTAAGGGAAAACTTTTTGAGAAACGAAATAAATAAAATTAGATAAGACATGTTCCTAAATCAAGAAAATATACCAGCCTCACATCCCGGTTCTCCAGACTCTCGTCATTCTCCTGTATAGAGAGACCTGAGTCAAGACTTTGAGGGACAAAATGCAATAGAAATCAGAAGAATAGTTTATGTAAGACCTACCAGGCTGAAAAAGATACCATGAATCTGCTGCAAGACTCTAAGAATGTTTGCAAGGGCTCCATCGGTTTCACTTTCATCACATCTTTTTTGAGAAAGTGATTTACAATTGAAACCAAATTGACGACAACTTGAAGCAAAGAAATGGTATCTGTCCATAAGTATCAAATTGTCCTTGTGCTTCCCCCATACCTAGATCATTTAGAAACAAAGTTATCATATGTCACATGTGACAAACATAAATAATTAAGATAAATAATGAGAAATTATATGAAATTTTCCATACATGTTAGCGGAATAGAGAGAAAAAAGGAGGGAGGGTAGAGAAGAAAAGATGATGTTTACATATTATCCCCAATACTTTTTTGAATAGCCAAAAAAAGAAAAATAAATAATAATTTGATTCTTAAGTAGAAAGGTAAGTTTGTTAATTCTGCATCAGAAAATTTTCAAAAACCAAACAGCCTATGAAGTGAAGATGTTTCCTGTTAGTGTTCAAACTTCATCCTTATAAATATCTCTAGCAGACAGACAATACAGGAAAAACTAAAGAAATGAACTCATGGCACAAGTAACAACATTCTCATATTCATACAATCTTCCAAGATCCACATTATACATACCAAACAGAAGAGCTAAAGCATTCACCAGGATAATAGTCTTTATGTTAAACATGAAAGAATCATCCACAAACATCCACATGGTATCAAATTTAACAATTTTTTAGGAACAGCCAATACATTGACAAAAGAGGCCTAAATGTTAAGGATGACAGTTAAATGGTAGTAACCATGAAAGAACAAATGTAGTCAATTCCATTTACCCAAAAAAAAAAAAAAATGTAGTCAATTCCAACAGAAAACAATTGAATTGACAGCCATTAAGACTTCAATATTTTCACCAAATAATCAGTAAAAAGGAAATTTTAAGAAAAAGTCAATCAGAATAAAATGCAAAGGGTATTTATCTGAATACCGTTTCTGTATCATCAAGTATCAAAACAGCACTTTCTTGGCCTAAAACAACGTCAAGACCTTTCTGATGCCTCTGTGTACAATCCCCTTGTGCAATTACTCTGGAATGAAAATACACATCTTGTGGATCGAGCAACTTTGCCATTTGTAGAGCATATGCACGTTCACCCATTGTGTATATGCACATCTCAAAAAATTTACTTGCTTCTTTCAAAAAGGTATGCACAAAAGGCCTTAACTTGGTCATCATGTGCATGAAGTCTAGTTTATATAGGCTGCCCTTCAATGCATCTGACAAATAAAAGGATATCAAACATATAAAAATCAGTAAAATAAATAAATACAACCTCCCAAGAGAAAAAGAGGAAAGAGAAGAAAACTTTTAGAAAGACAGATAAAGAAGAAAAATCAGCAACAGCATTGAAAGACAATATCCATAAAACTGCAGTTTCGGTAGCTATAAATGAATAGTGCAGTCCTGAACTGATGGATCATTAAAAGAGTCAAACAAGTATCATGATTACTTGCTAAGATGTCAGACAAGACTAGATCCATACTACCTTGCTCCTGCAACAAGGGATCTATTCCTCAAGTCTTTATGACAATAAGTGGGATAAAAAAGAAGGTCCATCCATACTAATTAGCTACAAACTATCAGAAACCATATTTACCTCTCTAAAACACTTTTTACTACTCGAGCAAACAACTTAGTATCTTCAGCAAGATCTAGTCAAATGGTCTGTTGTTTGATTGTGATTCTAAAAATTTTTGTGGTAGCAAAACACAAACATGGTCACAAGTGAAAACAAAAGGAGCAGTTCTAACAGCTGTTCACTGAAAATTAACATACAAGTGAAGATATCTTCCGCATTAAGTATTAAAGTATTCACATAATAAACACAAAATCTGCAGAGACAAGAAAGTCACACGAGATCATCACAAGGCTAAGGACCATACCAGGAAGGTTTTCTTGAGGGCCCTTTAAGTATTCTTCTTCCTCAGTAATGTCAAGAAGCCGACTTGAGTTAAGCAATGTGTGATCTAAATCAAGAACCAAATACAGTTTCTTATGACGAAAGAGATTCTTCAGATCTTTATCACGCAATCGTGCAATCTCTTCATTAGCCAACCTTAAATTCTGCAATTAGAAAATGTCAATCACATAATTTTACCATAAGATGTGTCTGTATACTTTTATAGTCAACTAACACTAGCACAATATGACAGAATATAATGCAAACCAGAGAGTTCCTCCAGAAAATATGCAAAAAGAAATAGAAAGAAGCAATCCAGAGTACAGTACCACAGAATAGAAAACAAAGTTCCCCAGCAAACAAGAGAAAAATATAAAAATTGTGAACTGGTCAGCTTCAAATTGTAAATCGAAATTCATGCCCAAAATATTTATAGGAAAAATTGGTCAAAGTTAAAAATAAATTAGAAAAAAAAAAAAAAAAAAAAAAAAAAAAATAAACAGAAGTTCGCTCCACTATATATATAGTCCAGAATGTTCGGAACTCTATCAGAATGAAATAAAAGGCATCCAAACAGTTCATAAGAAGTAAAAATTTTCAACACTGCAACCTTATGTATGTAGCCGAAAGCAACACCAGACTCATCATCCATCCTCTTGCCACACCGGATACATAAACCACCCATAAAACCAGGATGCATGCATTCATCTTTCACCAGAGATGTCCCTGTGCACAGGAATAATCAATGTTATTAGGCTTGAAACAAAATTAAAAATACTATTCCTTTTAGAAATGTAATCGTAGTAAAATGACCCAATTACATTAACTGCATGATAAAGATATGATTTGCACATAATTGAATATGAAAGTGGAAATGAGGCAATGGTTTCCTACAAGTCAAACTAAAATATAAAGAGAAAGTAAAAAACATAATGAAGTTCCAGAAAAGAGTGAAATAAAAAAAAAAATAAAAATAAAAAAGTAAGACACTTGCAAACAAGGACTGGGAGCTAGTAGTGCCCTGCCTTTGGTTCCAAATACCAGTTATACTTTATGCAGACAAGAATGCCTTAAATGATTAAAATACTAATCAAGACCACAAGCCTGTGAAGCACATTACTTTTCACTGACAATATTAACTACCATATTCAATGTATTACCGGAAACTTCTGGTACTTCTCCATGAGATGTTGGACTTTGTGGATCCCTTGTGCTATCAAGAACTTCAACTTTGCGCCTTTTAATCCTGAGATGAGTGCATTTAAAACAATGAAATTTAAAAATAAAAAAATTTAAAAATAAAAAAAACGGAGAGAAACTACAGCTTAGTCTTTCACAGATACCTTTCGAGATCTTCTTCTTCATCTTTTTCATCATCTTCTTCTTCTTCTTCTTCTTCTTCTTCTCCTTCTTCCTGTTCCTCTGAATCTGGTGACACATCAGATGCAGAATCTAACTCTTTGTCAAGAAATGATGCAAAGTCATCACTGCTTGCACTAGTACTTGAGGAATGTACTGGTGAATCTGTAGTTAGACTCATCTGCAAAGTGTGGGGGAGAATTAAAAACTCGAAAAAGTTTTTGAGCCTTACTAGGAAGATCTAACCTTAATGTAAGAAATTTATTTTTTACAAAAAAAATTCAAATGATAAACAAAAGAAAAACCAACACAACAGGAAAACGTAAAAGAAAAATTAATATATATAGTGAAACTCAAAACCTAAAAATAACACGAATTAGAAAGATTCAAAACTGGAGGACCAACCTTACCTTAGCAGGACCACCACAATAAGTTACCACAACAAGGAGTTGATGCAGATCTAATTCTACCACTACTGTGGTAATCCTGAAAGGAACATAAAAGAAAAGGTCAATGGTTCTATAAAAATAGCATGTGAGAAGAAAATCCAATTATCTTTCATGGAAAATTTGATCAGGTTACAAGGAACTGTATACAAAGATGTTCTTCATATTCAGAACACATCCCATCTCCAGTAAACGCAAAGCAAAAGCAACACAACTCAAACTAATAGACAACTTTTATAGCAAACTACATAAGTGTTTGATATGGCACTAAAGCATGAAAGTTGGACCAAGGCCAACAAGAGATAGTAGCCACTTAGTAGAAAACTTGTCTGTTTCTCATACTATTATTGTCCAGTACTGAGTATAAATCACCTATACAGTAACAGGATCCAAGCTTTAGTGTCTTCAATTGACAACGTTGATTTTAGTGATAGTCCATAGCATAAATAGGACTGCCAATATAGTAAAGTAATTAATTAAACAAAAAAAGAAGAGGAGGGAAAGAAGAGGGATTATTTCCATTTCGTTACTTTGGTAAATACAGTAAAGTAATACTACTCCATTGCTAGTTTTAAGTATGAACAAAATCAGACATAGTCATGTAAACTACCTTTGTTCCAGTTATTTAGAAAGAAATCATCTAAATTTCAAAAATCTCAATGGAAGTAAAGGTAATAAAATGGAAATAGCATATTGCAAGGGAATATGTCTCAAAGGAAAATTTCAAGTTTTTACTTCCGCATGCTCTGAAGTCAGATTACAAGTGTGTGTGTATGCAGGGATTTGTAGGTCAGTGATACCCAAGAAGGACAAATTATTTGAATAAAAACTCTGATGCCTCACACTTTTGGTTGGATTTATACAATTATATTTCAGTTTTAATTCTATGCAAATTCTCGGATTAATGTTCATACTTTCTAAATAACAATCATAAAATAGGAAAATATGTTCTAATCAAACTTATTGGCAAATATCATAGAAATTTTGCCCCCAAAATCATAGAAGGTTTTGCAGTTTTACCAGGAAAAAGTCCTTTTGACTTGAATGAAGGAGAAGGAGAAGGCACCGTGGATGGGGCGATACGAAGACGCCGCTGGTCGGGAAGAACGGAATGGAGTGAGATTTTGTTGCTCTATTGTCTTTAGAAATCACGGAGAGAGAGGGAAATTAACAATAAATTCCCAAAAGAATAAAAGTTTCGGATCCGCCAACTAAAATCCTCTATTTACCGGTACATTTTTTTTTTTTTTTTTTTTTTTATAAGATAACATATTAATTTAATTAATTGTTTTAAATCTTAATAATTTATTTTAAAAAAAAAAAAAAAGAATTGTAACTATATAATAAAAATAACGATGAAGTATTATAAATAGGTGTCAAGCTTTCATCTTGTTATAAATAATTCCAATAATTTTGTAGGGTGTCCGGTATCCCTACCTTATTTAGTGAGACTAATCCGGACTCGACCTGCGGAGCGCTCGCAGAGTTCAACTCTTACTCGAAGGTGAGAGCTTGACTCAGAGCTTTTTAAACTAGCGCTAACCATCTCAGGGGATTCGAAACCTCGTTCACGCACCAACTCCCCAAGCTACCGAGTTATAATTTTATCTGTTTTGAAATAATATTCGGATTCAAAATGTATCATTCTCAGTTAATAATTGATCAATCAATCTGTTAGACGAGTCATTTGAAATTCCCAAGTCACAACATGAACAAAATTTTCGAGCGATTATTAAAAAAAAAAATCTCAAATTTTTTTATTCAATAAAACATTTTAAACTAAACTCGTAAAAAACATATATTCTAAAACATTTGCATTGTGTAAATATTTGGGTAATCCTAAAAAACTTTCTTTTGTTTTGGTGTTTGCAGTGTAATGGTGGGCCTACGCCTTGGTCTGTGGACTGAGCCTCTATTTTGGGCTTGTATTGAGATATCTTCTTCAACTCTTGCTTCTTCCTCCATCCATCCTTCTCTTATCAATGAGTTCTTGTAATATCTAAATGCCACAAATAACATAAACACTGCCCAAAAAATAAAAATAAAAATCAGCTCATATATATATATATATATATATATATATATATATAGAGAGAGAAAGAGAGAGAGAGAGAGGGAAATGGTAGAGAATGATGGATGGATTACCAGCCCAAATGCGGGCAATAATGGAAGAAAAATTCCAAACGAGTGTGAAGATAGCAAATGCGACGGCCTTTTTATGAGAACAAGATTCCCAAGCATCTCCAAATCGTCGAATCCAAAATGTACCTTCATTTCATTTTATATGTAAATTATATTAACAAAAAAAATATATTGTTTAAATATATATATATATATATATATATATATATATAAAAGTGATAAGAGTTTTTTTTTTTTTTGGTTCTTACCGAATGCGGTTAATTGGGTAGAGTAAGAGGAGCAGATTTTGGGCACAGTAAAAACTGCGAAAAAGCCTGTAAAAAGTAATTACACATGTTAGTTAGTGGAAAAGATAAGGGAATGTTCGCATTGGGAACAACATTGAAAGCTATAAATAAAAGTAAAGCAAAAGCACGTGACTTCTACATGTAAAAAGTGAAATATTAAATTTTTTTTTTTAAAACTATTTGATTTTCGAGTAATTACTATTTCTACTAATTCAAATATTTCCTACTAATTCAAATCGTTTCACCCTGAGTGTGAGTGAGTATCGAACTCCTTGACGTCATGTAGGGTCAAAGTGAAACATCAAGAAATTTCCTAATTCCTTTGTTTTCAAGAATCACATATTGTTGTCTCCTTCCATTTTCTTAGCCTAATTTTACTCTGCAAAAGATTTTTTTTTTTCCTTCCTTCCTGTTTGTGGGAAGAAAATGGAATAGTATATATATGTATATGGAGGGATAGAAAGAAACTTACTCAATTTTGCCATTTTCCAGATAGTTATGGAGCTCCCACACCTTGCCAAAACAAAGAGTAGCACTGCCAACTGCACAGAGGCAGAATTTGTCAGCTTATACCATTACTACTACTTGCCAAAAAGATAAAATAAGGTAAATATATATATATATGTATATCAAGAAGAGATACCTTCATTGTAGTTGCAGGATCTCCAGAGAAAAGGGCTTTTAGTTTCAAAAGGAACTCATTTACATAAGGCAGAAACAATTTTATCAACCAAATTGCTTCTTCTTCCCCAACTACATAACTGCTCGTGCCTGAATCTTCTGAATCAGTGGATCCCCTAAAATTAATTTTTTTTTTTTTTTTTTTTGTATTCAATTTTAAGGTTGAGAGAAAGGCTAATGGATAATAGTATGGAAATGATAATAAATTTTTATTTTTTACCTGGAAATGAATGACCTGAAGATGAAGATTGCAGCTAGATAGGCCAGCCCCATATAGGAAAGCACAGATATTAAGCTGAAATTTTGAATGAATCAAGAAAAAGAACATCATTTTTCAAGAAATCCTTTTTCTTATATTGGAAATCTATTTGGAAAGATGAGAAATTAGAATTACCTGATATTGAGATCTTTAGTGTAGGAAGATGATATTATGAAAAATGTCCCAATACCAAACACAAATGCTGACTTTGATGCATCTTTCCACATTACCAAGTCAACTGAAAGGAAATTTTCATCAAGAAAATCAAGAAATGCAAAAACATGAATAATTTCTCTGCATCTGGTGTACTTGAATACAATCTTGAAGCACAGATAGGAAATCTTACCAAAGCTCTGTAATTTACTATGAGTTCTTGGAACTCTCTGAAATCCATTTGAAACTGGAACTGGAGAGGGGAAAAAAAAAACCAAAACAAACAAACAAACACTCCATGAATGATGAATCCCAAATTTCTGATATTATAAGTACTGAAACAACAAATTTGCTTGCTTACTTGATTTGGTTTTTGTTGGACTTGAATGAACTCTGGTAATAAGAGGTGATGATGGAGCAGATTGTATCTTCTTCACAACAATTGATGGAGTTTCATTGCTGTGAAGAAGTTTCTTATCTTCTACAACAATTTTCTTTGGATTCTTCTGTTCAGCTATACTACTACTGATCTCCTTCACGACTAAACTCTTTTTTTCAATCTCAACCTCAAGTTTATCATCACTTGCTTCTTCAAATTCATCATCCAAATCATCTTCATCTTGATGATGATACTGAAGAAGAACCACATTGCTCGTGATCACCTTTTCTTTTTCTTCTTCTTCTTCAGAAATATTATCAAACACCTTACAGTTATTATCATTTGATTCTTCGAGATTCTTCTTGGACTCAGCTGAATTATTATCATCCCCAATTCCATTGGAAGAACTCTTATCAGATTTTGCTTTCACCAGCTGAAGTGAATTATTATTATTATTCTTAGCATTCCCAATACAAGAATCATCGGAAAAAGCCTTACTACTATTAACCGACTCAGATTTAACTTTCCTCAACAACTGAACCGAACTCTTCTCAATTACAGCATCACCAGAAACTTTCTGCAACGAAGAAGATCTCGATTTCATTATCTGTTTCGGAATCGGGGGCGTCTTTTTCTCAATCCCATCAACAACAGAAACACTCAACTCCTTATCCTTAATTGATTCAGATCTAGTTTTCTTCGAAACAGGGCTTCTCTTATTAACAATCCCATTCCCATCGGCGGCGACGGAAACGCTCAATTCCTTGCATTGCTCGTCGAGATTCTTGCTCATTTCAGATATTTGCCTCGCAATCTGAAATGGGCTTCCCTCTAAACTCTCAGATTTCCAAGTCTTTCTTTTCCCACCGGTACTGGAAACAGGAAGAGGACTCTGTTTCGCTCTCGGATTCACTTTCTTATCCATTTCTTGTACAACAACGGGGACAATAGCACCGATCAAATCATTGCTTGTAGGGGCAGATAATTCCTCATCATTTCCCACCGAATTATTATCATCATTATTGTTATTATTATCATTATTATTACTACTAATACAACATTCTTCTGGCTCACCATTGAACACTTTGATTCCACCTTTAAATTCATCAAGCTTCATTCTACTTTCCCATACAGAACCCGCCACTACCCCTCCCCCTACCACTCCCACTCCAATTCTGGGACCTGTGCTTTTTCTTCTTCTCCCCACATCCATATTATTGCTTTGCTTTTCTTTGCTTCCTTTCCACTCTTAGTTTTTGCCCTTCTTGGTAGAGACACAGCAGTTAGTACACTTTTTGGGGGTTGGGTGAATGGGGGGACCCCTTTTGGTTTCAGCTATGGATTTGAAACTTTGATTTCAAGAATTTTTTTTGGAGGCGCCATGATGAAAGTCATGAACTAAAGAATTACACAAACATTGGGATTCTTTCAGAGACAGAGATTAAAGAAGAAAAAGAAAAAAAAAAAAAAGATTTGATGAAACTTCATAATTCTTCTCTCTATCTTTATCTCTCTGTTTCAGAGTTGCTTAGGTAACTTCGCTTCTCTTTTCACCTTTCCTCTTTTGTCTTTTTGCAGAGTTTTTTTTTTTTTAAAACACTCAAATTTTTAATGAAAATATTGTAAATTATTTAGTGATTAAATATAATAATTTGAACTAATTCAAAAGAGTTTCGTGAAATAGTCTCTGAACACTATAATATATAACTGAAATTAGAATATAAAATTATCTTTTTAATATAAACACTATAATATATAATTATTTTTCTTTTTAATATGAAGTTAAGTGAAACACGACAAACAAAACATATAAAGTTAAAAAAATCAAACGAAAATAATGATTATTATGTTAAAAAGAAGGATTTGATTCTCTTACTTTTATGTCAAAGGATTTTCGTGATCCCCAGTTATGGAGACCATAAAAACTCACATGCACATGCACATGCACATGCACTGCCACTGCCTACCCTCTGGGGCTGCGTAAAACTTGATTATATATGTATATATTTAATGAAAATCACTATACGTTTACTTTTACTCGAAAAAATTTTTACTGTATTTTTTAATAATAGACATCTTGGGACATTACAATACAATTTTCACATTGTTTTAAATAAAATTTTAAAAACATTTGTTTGTTCAAGTAAAAGGAACTAAGTTCATTTTTCTGCTAGATCTCGAATTACAACTCAATCCCGAGTCAACTAGTAAGTTTGTTACCGTTAAAATTTTAATATGACAAAATAAAGGAAGAAATGACGTATCCACCGACGTCGCACTTTATTATTTTTGGACAATTTAGCACCTTGTCGTCGTAGATGAGGAGCAGCTAAATTTCTTTTTCATATTTTTTTTTATTTTTATTTTTTGGAGTCTCACAATTCCAGTTGGAATATATATATATATATATAGTATATATTTTTTTAAAAACAAATCTTAATTTTTATTATGTCTCAAACTCATGACTTCTCATATCATAAATGAAAGTAATATTAACTGAATTACGTCTTTTTAATATATAAAATACATAATTTAATAACACGTTCATCTATATATATATATATATATATTATAATAATATATATTCCATGTTTCAACCGGTTAGATTAAAGTGTCCACGTTGATGACGAACACCATGACAAAGGTTTTATTTTACCTTATTTCCTTTTCCTTTTAATATATATATATTATGAATGATATGACCTAACAACAGTTCTACACCTTTTCTATTCTCTCTCTCTCTCTATATCTATATGTATATGTAACGGTGCGGTGTGAGATCAAATCAAAGGCATAGAAGGGGAAAAAACAAATGTAAAAATGGATTGCGACAAAAGTTAGGGCAACTTACCTTACCTTCTTCTTCACCTTAATTCACTTTATTTCTTTATCTCTTCCATTGGATGGATAGTCCCACCGACATGCAATATTTACAACTTTTGCTGCAACTCAGTCTTTTCCTTTCCATGCAGAATCCAACATCATCATACTTATATATCCTGATTCCATGCATGCATTTACCATACTAAGATATATACTTATATTTGTATTATATTAGTATACTTATATTTTTTTATTTATGTAAATTGAGAAGGGATTATAACCCTTGAACTTTGAAGGCAGAGAGACAAGAAAGTTGGAATCTTTTCTCAAATTTCAGTAACAGTGAATATCGTTGAAGGCACGGCAGCACAATATATTAAAAACATCGGACAATTAATTGCATATTAAAATTGCAGCCTACTAGAAAAATAAATCTCCACTCTCTCAAATGTTCTTGAAAGATATACTTAAATTACACACAATTTTCTTTCCTTTATAGTTTATAGAATGGTATACAAGCACTAGGTTTAGATCTCAACAAATGAACAAACGTGGATATTTATTTATTTATTGCATTATTTCCAAAGACGTGCATTTTAAACAATGTCAAAAAGCATAGGAAAATAAGAAAAAATCAATGAACCCCTAGGAGAAGAAAAGCAATTGTTTTCAACAAAATCTACCTTTTCCTTTTTTCCTTCTGAAAAAAAATATATATATACAAGTCAGCTTGCACTAACTAGTTTGATAACATCCCAGATTTCTGCACACAAAAAAGGATTAAAATACATTGGGATTAGAGAGAATTGCCATTGAAAAGAGATAAGCAAAGGAAGGGAGTTTGAAGACTTTTACCTATCTGGTTAAAATCCTACTCACTGAAGTTGTGGTATGATCTGATAATATCCCATGAGCCTCCAGTTGTTACCGGCAGCAGCAATTCGAATTGTTGCCACTCAGCAATGAGGATCCATCCACTGAGTGTGTTCCAAGAAGCAAAGATTTTCTCTCTTTCAAGAAACTTCATGACTGCACTGGTGCATCAAATGCTCATTATTCTATCTAACAAGTCAATTTTCGATTTCTCTGTCTTCTCCTCTAAAGCATTCATCTTCTGATTATCTGCTCTCTCTTTTAAAGCATGTGTTTTTGTCGTCTCTCTGTTTTCCATTGACGCATTCATATCCATTTTCTTAGCTTTCTCTGCTGTAGCTTCCTTCTCTGCTTTCTTTCTCTCAAACTCAAGCTGCTTGCAGTTTTCATCGTGGGCTTTCTTGAACATTTTCACAAAGTTGAGAAGAGTGGAAGTGACTAGATCAAAGTTCCAAAAAAAAAAAAAAAAAATTAAGATTGAAGAACTTAACAATTCAACGAAAGCTTTAGAAACTGCAAACCACCTCGGGTTCTATTCCAGCCAAAAGAAAATAATAACAGTAATCTTTTCTCTTTTCAAAGGAAAGATGGATCATATACTGGAGCAGTGAAAATCTATTATAGAATCAAAAATCAAAATTAAAATACAGTAATCTTGATCACCTTGTTCAAACGCACAACGAGATGGATCTTCTCCAAAGTAAAGAATTAAGGCGTCCACATTTCTGCCCTGTAAACAGAAAACACAACCAGTTTCATGTATTGCAATCTTGATATGGCCTTGTAGATAGTACGACAGAAATACACTAATTCTTGAGTCATACCACTCCAGAATAGAGTGAAGCCAATGATCTTACTTCACCTTCAGCAAAAGATAGAAACTCTTTCAAAGCCTGAGAAGCGAAAGGAATGTCAGACTGAAAATACGTAAAGATAGTTTTGAGTACATTTTAAGCTGAGAAAAGTCAGCAAAAAAACGAATAAAAAATATAAAACGAGAATCCAGTAAAGAGTCATAAAAATGTTACAGAAGCTATCTTAGAATATGTCAGACAAGCATATAATATTCTGAAGGAACTAGGAAATCTATGTAAGAGATTCAATCAATTTCACCCTAGGAAGATATACCTCACCCTGAATTTGATTAAAAGTTTTCACATTATTTTGCGAAATGCCCAGACTTTCAAGCCAAGCTCCAAAAGAACCAAACTATCAACAAATTCCACCACCACCACCCCCATAAAATAAGAAAGAACCTTAATATGGTTTTGTCACTGTTATACAATATGGCTTTTTTTGGGACAAAAAATTCCATGGTCATACAAGTCCGCATGAAACAAAATGACTTCCAATACAGGACATAACAAACAAAAATGATCACGTGAATTTCCCCTTCCTCCCCCCCAACCCTTCCCCCATCCCTTCCGTTTTATGGTTAGTATAAATCAACTCTACCAACTAACTGACAGGAGGAATGGAAAAATCAATTGAAACTTGAAAATTTAGTAAATCAGCCATTACCATCACAATTAATCTGGTGTTAACAAGATTCTCAAGTAAAGCACATGTACTAGCAACTATTTTTGTACAGAAAAACAGGCAGAATATTGCAGAAAGGTGGATTCAATGTGTAGATCCTGGGTTTCTGATTGTAAAGTAATGTGCATTATACCTTACAGAAGTTTTCGGATATAGGCCCATCATTTTCACACATGGATAATTCTTGTGCAATTTTCTCAAGTCCTTTACTAATAGCTTGCATTTCCTCTGCCAAAAATTTTAGTTGAATCTGGAGAACAGATCAATTCCAGTAATCTCATTATGCCTTGCAAATAAATTGGCTAAACATAACTCCAAAATTCAGAGAACACTACCTTTGAAGATTTTTCTAAACTAGAAAGGTCATTTGAGAAGTCAAGAACCTCTGGCAATTTATCCTCAAGTACCTGGTTAGGATCCAACAGAAAAAATAGAAGTTACAATCAAGTAATGAAATTAGATCCGCAAAGAAAGTACAACTTGGAGGTATCATTGTCCTTCCTTCTTACGGTGTGTTGTCAAGAATTATTAACATTCCAAGTTCGAATTTTAGAAAGTAATGATACCCTCCGCTTTTCTCACTCTGTGTTTTATATGAAAAGGCAGAAAATATTGAGTGATGGGAAAATATGGCTACTCCATCTTATACCATTTGGATTAGACTTGGAACCCCAGTAAGCCCACAATGACTGGCACATAAGCATTTCACCAACATTTAAGAGTTAAAATTCTCTGGTGTAGACTGTATGCTGGCATAAAAGTGACCACCTTGAGCACCATTGGGGTTGCAACATTAGCTAGCTATTGGGCACAAGCATTGGGTCAATAATGTTTAAATGGCACTATTAGTCAGGGACCAGTGGTTAATAAAATTGTAACTTACGTTCGTCCTATGAAAAATCCAGTTATCAACTCATTGATAGGTGAAAAAACAGAGGCCCATAAATCTCAGGGAGTCTAGATAACCCCATGGGTAAACAGTTTGTAGGAAAGTTCCTGACAATCTCAGAACACATGGTATGTTTTATGACTCCTTCAAACTAGATAACTAAAGTATGAGGCATATCTGAGAAGTCCTTTATATCAGTACTCATCAATCAAAATGTAGGTTTCTAACATAAGAGGCAAGTTGTGGGATGCTCAACTCCAAGGCGGCCATGGTAATTTAACATATTTTTGAGGGTTAAAATGAGATACTAGTATATCATGCTTTCGCTAACATAGCATCAAGCAAATGAACAGGAAACACACAAAGCTCAAATATCCAATTATGTGAACTTCTCATTCTTTATATTCCTGCAACCCAACCTCACCCAAATTTTATCAGAGGATCTAACTTTGAACCATATTACAAAGCACTTGGATCATAACGGTTCGCATAGAAAACTGTATTTTGAAATGCACTGGTACACAAATATTCAGTCTGAAGCAAAAGTAGCTACCAAGAATTAGTCTCAATAAAAAGAAGCAAAAGAATGTATAGGAACAAAATTCCTCCACAGCTGTTCAATTTGCAAAAAAAAAAAAAAAAAAAAAAAAAGGGAATCCTTATTATTGAAAGAAACATTTTCCTAACATTTATATCCTGCAAATATGTGGGAGTATTGTGGGAATTATTTTCCCAAATGTGCTCAAGAGTTGAGTAATTAAAAGTACTAACTACAGTTAACTATATCCCTATAAAATATCTTATTAGCATTGACAGTGAAGAAGAGTTATTTCTCTCTCATTTTACTACAGTTTTCCTTTATCAGACTTGCTGAGAACTCCTCGAACCTAACAAATCAAATTCACTGATCAGTCAGTACCTTGCAAAGATAGTGCATGAGAGTCATCTTGTTGTTCCTGGCACGTGTATCAGTAAGTTTTAGGAGACTGTCCAATCTGAACCCCACAGCCGAACCTATAACAAAAGTATCAAAGCAGGTCACAGGACTAGAAACAATGTTAGGATCCCACCACAACGGAAAGCTATTGTTTGCATTCATCAAAACCAAATGTAGACAGAGCCAGTAGGTTAAAGCATATGCATAACAGGAGACAGAATGTTAATGCTTATACTCTCAGGTACTCATATATACATATTAGATGTGAAATGTTTACAGTTTGATTCAGCTTCTTTACAAAATCTTATATCTGGTTCTTATTGATGAATTAACATACTCAACTTACTTTCAAAATATTTTTAAAGTTATCTGTAACCTAAATTGAAATTCAGTTAGCTTTGGAAAAATAAATACTGATACAGTCATCATAGATGGCCGAATGAATGAATCACATTAAGCCAGAGATTGTTAAGAAGTAATACAATGTGAAGTCCACCAAGGGCATACTTGGGCCTTACAAAATTACTCCAAATGATTCTTCAAATAGAGAATAAGATCTATTAACTTCCAAAGTTTGTTGCACCCAGACACAACTAATTCAGGTGAATGAAGAAAATGCTTTTATAGGAGATTATATAATATTTCACTAGTGAGTGCATGTTACAGATTTTGGGATGTAGGAAATTTATAAGTTCCAGAGGGTTTCTAATTTGGTTTCATGATTTATAGGAATCCCTTTAGATATCCTTCTTTTTCACTAATTCTTATTGAATTACAGGTCATGAGTCTAGAACTAGCAGATTTAGTATTTTGTTCAAGGGTGCATAAGTTCTTCACTCCAACATGTATGCTGATTGTTGGCACTTAAAATATTATATTTCTGAAGTTTTTGCAATTTAAACATTCCATTTTCAAGCTTACATCCTACGGGAACTGGTGAAATAAATTTTTAAAGACATCTTATTCAGGATTTCCATGCAGGAGTACTCTCACCACTGACAGAGGGTATAAGAACCCGTTGCTCTCTGTTAGATAGATCATAATTAAAAGCTTTTCCTCAGTTAATGGATTTTCTAAAGTAATAACTGATAAAAGCTGGCATGATGGAAGTACCAAATGCTTTATTAGATGCAAAGAGATGCCAGCAAGAATATACCAAAAACAGAACAGGTAACACAAAACGGAGAACAATTGGATACTTTCGAGTCTAAACTTATGGATGGAGAAGGATTATCATAGAGAACATGTAACCAACTGGATGTCTGCTAGGGTAAAAATTCCAGCATGAGGGAAACTGATCAAACTATGGACAGTATGTGTATGGCAACTACAACTCACCCCTTGCAGTTCCCTGGTTCAAGGCATTTCCCAATGAAAGGATTGTTTGCATTATTCTCTTCAATTTGGCTGAATTCCTTATCTGATAAGCACATGATAAGATGAAGGAATATGACACTAATTCCATTGGAATTAACAAGAAGAAAATATAATCTAGCAAACGAAAGTTTTTACCTGATCAGCTGCTGAATTGATAACATTCAGATTATTCCTTAGCTCAAAAACCTGGGAGAAGAGAAACATGTAGCAGATGAGAAATCAAGATGACAGGACAGAATACAGAATACAGAATACAGGGTAATGGAGCAAAATGCATCATTTCTTAACCTGGGTCTGAAACTGAATCTTAAATGAGAACACTCTGAGTTTGGGTTCTATTCGTGGTACTTGCATCATTTCCAAGAAGAACTAAAAAAGAGTCATAAACAATGCAAGGATATAAGTTGGTTAAGTTATTTATAATTAGTTGAACTACTTCCCATGTAAAAGAAAATTACATAATCAAATAGCAAAGCATAGCAAATAAACCTGTTCACACCTCCCCAGCTTGTCTTTTTCTCCTTTGTACCCCTGGAAAGTAAAACTTAAAGGTTAACGTAAATAAGACAATAGCATTGTAGTTTTCATCAATGTAGAGGGAATCCAAGCATTTCTACCTTCAGCAGTTCCATCTCCTCTTTTGTTGGACAGAACTTTATGAGGTTTTCAACCTGATCAACATCCATTGCTGAATCTTCCAATGCAAGCACTGAACTCTATCAAGGTAAGACATATTAATCTTGCATAAACTATATATAAAATGGATGAGATGTAGCAGAATGAGCCATACTCTATGAGTGCTTATGTGAGTGAATACACTCTTGTGCATATAGACACACCCACTGTTGGGAGGAGGAAGAAACAACTAACATATGAAGAAAATGTTGGCAAAAGCCACATAAAACCTAGCTTAAAAAAATTGCACAATGAACAAACTTGAAGTAGAGATAAAATGTAAGATCAAAACAGGAAGTCAAAATATTTTTTATATTAGAGGTAACTCGCTAAAGATTGTTCAGAAAAAGGCTTTAATAGGGAACAGGTCACAATCATTGTCATGTGAGCTGAAACATGACTAAAAGTTCATAGCCCCCCTCCATATACATGCTATAGAGTGAACCTAAATTTCAAGAACATTTAGTAGTTCAAAGTGGATATAACACACATGAATTTAACTTAACAGTAATAATATGGACAAGAAGAAGAGGAAATGTCTGAAAATAAAACAATAGAAGTGAATATATTATGTAGGAAGCACATACGACATGATCACGTGAGCTCAAACTTGAGTTAGTTTTCTCTAGATATATATATACATGTTATAGATTGAACTTAAATTTCAATAACGAGCAGCAGTTCACACAGAAGGATAACACACACAAATTGAAATTGACAATGATAATATTGAAAGATGGAAGAGGAAATGTATGGAAATAATTTGACACACTAGATTAAAGTGAATATTTTATTTAGAGAGCAAAAGAAAACATCCCAAGAAAGCAGCACGACTGATATACAGTGAAGAAAAGGAAAAGTAAGTTAAGGAATGTTTTAAATTGTCCTTTTGTCTCTTATAACTCTAGAACCTCTGGATCTATTACAATGCACTTCTAACTCTTCTCTAGAAAGAAATGCACATAGAAGAAAATGGATGATTAGCTTACCAATAAATCCAGCAATGGTATCTTCACCTTTGAAAGCATAATTTCACAATTATATGCACGCCTGTGTTCAATCTGTTAAGTTAAAGTGGCAAATAAGCACAGCAAAATGATCAACAGTTCTGGAAAATTCTACATAAGTACTTATTTACTTTTTTACAGAGAGCGAGGTGGAAGATGTAAAAATTCTTTGTTTTTTGCCCCTTTTTCCACAGGAAAAGGGTAAAAGGATCATTTGCAAGAAGAGTATGCACAAGCAATAATACATAAGTACAACCATTTCAAAACCACATTACTTATTGACCAGAAAAATGATAACAAGTGTGTATCACATCCAGACTTTCAGGTTGAAATGAATTTAGAAGATAGGCCTAGAGTTTCAGCCAATTAAATTTCACCAAATGCATATCCATTTAAGAGTATTCTTTCATTCACTCAATCAAGCCTCCCAAATCATCGAGAATAAATAGAATCAGAGAGGTTTGTGCTGCAAGCAAGCTGCCATGAAGCTGAATGAATTATTTGAACCCCATATGCTATTCATATAAAGGAAGCGGTCAGTTTTCTTGGATTATGTTTGAGTTCACATTAGGAAACAAATAAAAAACATTACAGAAGTTACATTAAGGTAGCAAAAAGTTAAAATAAACACTGAAGAAAATACATAATTAATTACCCCATGAATGATTTTGCACACTAGCTGCTCCACCACCCATTCAATAACAACAATAATAAAGAGGAATACAAAATTATTCCAGATCCTGTAAATGCAAGCTGGTCTTGTGATCGTCGAATTATTTGCTGAGCATAGAGGACATAAATAAACATAACAAAAATCTAGGGTAAACCAAAAGGAGTGGAATGGATTGACATTAAACAGGAAAAGGATTAAGTAGGAGAAAGATGAACATCAATTTCTCTTTTAAGTACAAAAGAAGATTTCTAAGAAAGAGAAGTCTAGAAACAACATTCTCTGTAAAATTTGAGCTTCCCACAAAGCAGGAAGTCAGAAAAGACGAAAAAAAGGAGAGTAAAATGAGACTATTCAATTTTGATCCAAAGATTAATCATTATATAAAACTAGAAAAAAGGAACTTTTGAGAAGAAAATTTAGAAAGCGAGAGAAGGATAAAAC
This sequence comes from Cynanchum wilfordii, assembly GCA_025388415.1. Classification (NCBI taxonomy): domain Eukaryota; kingdom Viridiplantae; phylum Streptophyta; class Magnoliopsida; order Gentianales; family Apocynaceae; genus Cynanchum; species Cynanchum wilfordii. Next base: position 163,368 of record JAHSUH010004373.1, on the reverse strand, counting down.
TCCATGACTGAATGGCCTACATTACGAGTGTAAGTCCAACTAATGCTTCTGATTATCCAATAAACCAATGGCCCCTACTACTACTTTAGTAGTAGATAAGTTTCAGGTGTAGTCAGACCACAATTAATGGCACAACAAAGTTTCTTTTTTGGTGTGTATGTGTGTGTGTGTGGGGGGGAATGGGAATGAGTAGAGTGTGAAGGTGAGGGTGACAGATAGAAAGAAAAATTGTCTTTTCTTAGTTGAAATGCATTCTTCCTAGACGGGAAACACTTGCATCTACTTGAGTAATTACATTTTCAGCATTATTGAAAGATTCCATATTTCTGGATTTTTTATTAAGTGGATAATCCTTCCTTCAAAAATAATAGAAAGTGTTAAAGCAGTCTCAACTAAGAAATACAAGGGGGAGAAACACGCCTGATAAAATTTTAGCGAGAACCAAAATTGGACATTTTATTAAATTATGTTATATTAATAAACCTGATAATATATGGATATATGACTACAATCAGATATTGAGAGCATAACTTTTATTTTTTATAAAAAGAAAAACCTTGGGAGGGTCATATTTAAGGTTCCTATTCATGACAGACAAGAAAGAATGCATATTACCAGCTGCACTTTCTCAGGTTTTTGACCCAATGAGGCACGTGAACTTCCTTTCCTGCCTGATCCCCCTTGGTCTGAATTTGGAACTGCAGCTGAAAATAGAGATTCAAGTTCTGATATATCTATCTCAGGTGCCCTAGAACAAGAAAAGAATAAGACAATGAGCTTAAAAATGTCTCAAGGAATAAGCTGGATCTACAAAAGGAAGTTTAACTAATGCACAAGCACATACTTGGAAGCTTCACCAGATTTCTGAGTCTCTGCCCACAAGCTTCCTTGTACAGCTCTTGTCAATTTCAGCCAATGCAATGGCTTCAGTTTTTTTGACTGATTACCCTTTGAAACAAAAGGACGTGACAAGCTTCTTCCTTTTCCTCCCGGTGGAGGAGCAGAAGGTGGTGGAGGTGAAGATACAGATATATGAGTTTGCTCAGCACCAACCTTAGAATTCTCCTTACCAGGGAGTGGAGGTGAGGGAGCTGAAGGAATGACAGGCTTGGCTCCAGCAGACACAATATGAGGCGGAGGTGGTGGAGGTGCCACTGATGAATTAAACACAGCACCAACTCCAGATGGCAGAGAGGGTGGAGGAGGTGGGGGAACTCTTACTGAATTTATAGGTACCACAGAAGGCCCAGAAGGCAGAGGAGGTGGTGGTGGCGGTGGCATTCTACTTTTGGAGGCTGGAGTCTCCTTCGGAGGAGGAAGTGGAGGAGGTGGCGGTGGAGCTGGAGCACCTGCAGAAGCTGAAAACTCCTTAGGAGGAGGAGGAGGAGGTGGTGGTGGAAGTGGTCCACCTTTAGAAGCTGGAATCTCCTTGGAAGGAGGAAATGGAGGTGGAGGTGGAGGTGGAGGCAGGGACAATCCACCTCTTGAAGCTGGAATCTCCTTAGGAGGAGGAAGTGGAGGTGGGACAGTTTCTGAAGATGAAATCTCTTCTGAAGGGGGAATAGTAAGTGATACAGGTATATCACATCTCTTAGTTGTATGTTCCTTCATAGGCAATACCGTTGAAGGTGACTCATGATCTATGACATCCTTTGGAGGCAAAGTTGGATTTGTGACAATTGGTGGCAGATGTAGTTCAGGTGGCAAGGACAGCGTCATTTTATAATCAGTGCCATCAGTTAAATTGGCAGTCAGAGGAGAACCAATTTTTTTAGCATGGTCTTTCTTTTCAGAAGTAGCAGCAGCTGAATGAATCATTTGAGAAGATGGAACTGAAACAGCATTACCAGTAGTCAACATTCCATGACTTGAATACCCAATTTCAGGAGTAGACAACATAAAAGGGGTTGGTGAAGGAGGAGGACTGCTTATACTGGCTACTTCGGATGGAGTAGGAGAGTCAGGTTGTCCAAAACTAATTAATGGATCATTTGGAGAATCAGAAGGAACTGGAATTGCCTCACCACTTATTTTCGAATGAGTGCTAGACTCCTTTTGTACAGGATAATGCAGAAGTCCCTCTGGAAAATCAAGAGATGGAATAGGAGATGAAGGTTTGCCTGCATCAAAATTTTCAGTGTGTACAGGAGAAGAAGGTTCAATTGCAGGGAAAGGTGATGGAATCTGTTTAGGCACATTTTCATCAAAATAAGACTTTGGAGAGGATGATGACTTTGGAGAGGACCACGGAGAGGATGTTGACTTTGGAGAGGACCCTGGAGAAAACCCAGACTTATCCTTTAATGTTGAGAATGCAGAGGATTTATCTTCTCTTCCAAATAAAGCGTATTTGTCTTTCTCCAGAAGCTTCTTGGCTATTGTTTCCTTCACTGTAGGGCTAGTTTCCATGTTTCGATGACCATCACTAGTCAACCTTTCGTGGACATCTGATGCAAATGCTTGGTGGATGGCATTAAATGCATCAGGATTTGTCTCTAGCCAATCCACATGGCTAAAGATCTCGTGAACTTTAGCAAATGCCTCCATTGGAAGGCCATCCTTCTCCTCAAAACAAGACAAATCCAAAGGAACTACAGAAGTACTAGCATCCATCTCTGAGAATAGAACCTTCATTTGAAAGGCAAGGCACAGATTTAGAACAATACTTCCTGATAGATTCACAATTAGAAACATTATCTAGACAAAAAGTGTAGAAACAGACCTCTGCCCTGAAGTTCTTTGGAAATTGATCCTTAGCACCCCATAATATGTCAATCTCATCATGATTGAGCATTAAAATATTGGACCTGATAAATGCTGTGTTGAACATGGCTCTGAATATCATTTGTTCGCGTTCCATGTCGTCATACAAGTTAATACACTCCAAGACGACATCACCTTGAACATGGCAGTTGATGTCAATCTTGACTAACTCACATCCTACCTGCAAAAATCCAATGAGCTTCACATATACTTCTCACAGTTTCCACAAATATGACTACACATAAAATACAGTGGAACTTAGAACAAGACAAAAAAAAGCTTCAACCTAGGACAGAGTATTTTCCAAAGGATCCTAGGACCTAGATCTCCACATTCTCAGAACCACCTGAAACTTATCAACATTCACTCATGATTGTGAGACTTTTGAGATACATCCCTTTTTATCAAAAGTTCCTACCCTGGCTCGACTCCCTGGATAGTTATTATTCCTTTTTGTATTTCCTTGGTTTAATTATCAACCTGCTTCCATAAGCAAAGCAAAGAAAAAGCCCTCCATTTTCAATATAGTAAGATAAGAAATAACACAATGTAAGAGGAGCGGGAGATAGAGCTAAACCTCTAACCTGTCCACATTAGGTTCCATAACCAAGATGAAAAGAAGTCAAATTTCAGCTAAGAAGATATACATCCAAATCTTTAACTAATAGTCATGGATGCTATTATCTATTAGCTTAAGCTTTTAGAATAAGTGTCTATTTAACTCGATTCAACATGGTATCAGAATGGGAAAATCTTGAGTTCAAATCACAACTATTGCTCTCATTTATTGATTAGTGTACACATGTTGAGCCTTATCAAAAGAATTTGTAATCAGCTCATGTAGAGGTATGTTAAGAGGATAAATTTAATCTCTTAGCTTAAACTGCTTAAAATTGTAGAACAAGTGCCAATTTAACTTGATTGAACAAAAGCAATGGATAAAGTAGGAACATTCTTAGAGGTTCCCTTAAATTTTTCAGAAAAGCTACCCAAGATCATTAAATGAGAACCAATAATATGGTTATTGATAATAAAAAAGAAAATGATAAAACCTTAAATAATAAATACTTCTCTGTAAAAACAACACAGCTACTCAGGTAGCTCCTGAAAGAACAAGAAGAAAGCAACTCTATCCAAACTTATTGATGAAAAAAATGCAAAATTTGAACAAAAAAAAAAACAATGTTGGGGGCCAATAAGTGTTTCAAATATTAAGAGTTCAGTGAAACCCTAGAAGAAACTAATACATGTATATCCTTTTAGTTAGTGAGAATAATCCTGAAAGAACCAGGAGTAAGAATAATTTTTAACCAACAAACCAGTAGGTAATACATTCTTTTCTCATAAAATAACCAACTTCTAATACAACTAGAAAGCTCCAGCAATTTGACTGACACTACAGTATAACTAATTGTCAGCTGACACAAATATACAAATGCATCAATTAATAGTTAGAAGTTATTCACTTCAGATCTGATGTCAAAAAGGAAGATATCTGCCTATATGAAGTCAAGAAAATACCACTTCCTTATTACAAATCCATGTGCACGTCAAAAATGCAAAAAGTGGGGAAAAAAATCATAAATTAGGTCATGTACTTCAGATTATACCTGTTTGTAATGGCGAACAGCTTTACTCTTCTTAGGAGTTGAAAAAAGAATCTTCGGGGTACGATCACCCTCACGAGATGGATCCTGCCCATAAATGCGAAAGATTGGTCGGAAACCACCCTCCCCATCAAAGTTGGGTATCATTCTAATAATGATACAATCCAAGGAAAGTTCCCTATCAAGAGGAGGCCACTCTGGCATCAGATTTCTTCTTGATATATACTGCAGGTACCTTAATTGGGAAGGAAGTGGATTCAATGGTGACAGGAAATGTAAAAGTTCACGTGGAGCCTGTTTGTAAACCATGTCAAGTGTCTTCTGCTCCCCACTGTAATGTCTCCTATATATCAATAATGCAGCTAACATGAAAGCTAAGACTGGCCAACCACCACGTTCACAGTGCATTAGTAGCACATTTTGCTGCCCAAGTGAAAGCCAACTTTCACTAGATCTTAGAAAATGATGAATCACCTCCATTGGGAGCAATGGGCAACCCTCATAATGGCGAGGGTAATCCATGATAGTCATATCATGCTCAGACAAAGCATTTGAAACCTGGCTTGTTGATTCCCCCTGTCTAAAATTGAAAACCAACATTGAAGCATCGGGATATTGCTCGCGGAGTTGATTAATTATACCTCCAATATACACTTTGTAGTTTGCATCTTCCCAAGCATCAGTGCTGAAACAATAATCAAATACTACAGAGAGAAGGCATTCAAAGTTAGTCCTTAAAAATCTAATAGGCCATTATTGATGGATGAATACTTATTCCAAAACCAGATGTCTAATCAAACAATAGTTAAATACTTTCTTGAGCTTTGTTAAGATAAATACATATTTTGCTAAAAACCTCCAAAGCATCTTTTCAAATTCTTCAAAAACACTAACAAAGAGAAGATTTTTTTTTTTCCCTTTGAGCTGCTCTTTTCTGAACGTTAAACATCATAAACCACAGAAATGAACATTTTAAATTACTTTAGAATCAAACTAAAATTCACGTCCAATTAGAGTCACAATTCCTAATAACTCTGCCATTGTTACAGTCAAAAACCAAAATCCACTATACTGGAACCAATTCTTTTTTTAAAAAAAAAGCTCAATTTCACATACTACACTAGAAAATTAGTTCCAATTCATTCCGTACAAAATTATTATCGAAAAACACATAGAAGTCAGCTTCCATAACAAAAGAAAACAAAAATAGTAGCAAAAACCGTACCGTAAACTCGCTCGCAGATCTCAAGTAGTCCTTCAGGTGGCTTCCGATAGAACAGTTTCCGCAATAGTGCCATTTCAAAATTCTTCTAATAATATAAATAAAAAACAGAAGCTCTCTCTAGATTACCAACCACCTTAGATATACATACATTTCACGTGTATATATGTACATCAAAACACTTTAAAATTTCAAAGTTTTCCTTTTTTTAAAAAATTTTTACCCTTTTTCCTTTTTCTCTCCGGCAAGCAACGAAAAAAGACGGCCGACGACGTACAAAGAAAACAAAGAGAAAAGCTCACGGCGGTTTTGCGTTCGGAGGTAATTCGATGCTGATATTCGGATCTTCCGTGCGAAGAGAAATAGAGTGTGGAAAGGAAAAAGAGAGAAAGAAAAAAAGGAGAGCTGCTGACGGAGGAAAGATGATCACAACAAAGTACACCAACCGACTGGGAAAGCGTGACACGTCAGCACATAAAACGGCGACGTGTACCTCAGTAACACGCAGGCACGAGCGAGCGAGAGTGCAGTGCCGCAAACGTAATTTTTAGTCGGCGGTTAGTTTGTTTGTTATACAGTGTCGTCCCCCTCCCGCTCTTTGTGTGAATTACTTTTTTACCCTTTTTAGGTTTTTCCTTCCAAAACAGTCCAATATTAGACGTTTTGATCTACTTCAAATGCGCATCGTAGGTTTAGAACGGTAAAAAATAAAAATATTTATTTAATAACTATTCAATCAAGTTTTTAAACGAATAATATGAAATTTCGATTCAAAATAATATATAATATATATATATAGAGAGAGAGAGGTTGGAAATGGACCAAAATCTTGTGGTAGGCTGGTGGTCCGAGTGGTCACATCCTAAATACCAAAATTGTGTCCACACCAACCAATACCGAATTGTCATTGGATGAACTTGTAGCTACAGATTACAGCTAAAGCTTCCCTCTCTTACAACAGATTACAGATTACAGATTACAGATTACAGATTACAACAGTCTGAGGACCCTTTCTTTGGAGTTTGTCACTGCAACTGCAATTGCCTTACCCCTCCCTCTCTTAGTCCTTTCTTTATCCACAGTCCGTACCGTACGAATTACATTCTATTTATCTTAAAGAATAATTGAAGGAATAGGATAAGGGAGAGGGAAGTGGGTTTCTTGGAGTCTGTTCTTGCTCTGCAGCTTCAGCTGGTCTTATGGCATGCAAGCTTGCAGGCTCCAACTTCATTCTCTCGGTAAAAGTCCCCTTTTTTTTTTCATAGAAAAAAAGCTATCTTTTTATTCTTTTGGGTTTTGCCTGTGCATTCTGAAATCTTTTTATATGGTTATATGTGTTTGAATTCCTTTTTCTTGTTTTCTTGATATTCAGGGGTACCAGCAGAGTCCAATAAAGAACCATAGATTTTCCCCTCTTACTTCTTCTTTTGGTAAAGCAATTATCATTTTGATACTCTTCTGCTTTATTTTTTATTCTCTGAAGAGTAGGTTTAGCGTACCAATTTTTTTTTTTTTTGGCCCAATTAATTAGAAGTTGTGAATTCAGAGAAGGATGAATGTAGTTTCTGAGAAAGAGTAATCTCAGTCTTTGTCTGCAAAGAAGCAAAACTTTGGTTGCTTTCTTGAAATGTTATCTTGTCTTCAACACCATTTATCATTGATTTTGGTGGGATCACTCAGTAGAGTCATTTTTTAATCTGAATTTTTTAAGAGTTTGTAATGCAAGAACGAGTTCCTGCACAGGATATGAGTCTCAAACTATTCTTGGATATAGACAATGGTATGAAAATGTCAGTAATCCTGTGTCCAGTGCTGAACTGGGATAAAGATGCTGCCTAGATACCATTGGGGTCTGATAATGGAATTTAAATCAGCTTTTAAGTGAATTTAATTTGATTCATAAAACCCATCTTTTTCTGATAGTGTAGAGTAATTGTCGTATGCTCTGTCTAAGTATTTCTTAAAAACAAGAAATCTTGTCAATTGGATCATTACAGAAATAACAGTAAGAAAGCAAAGTAATTTAATATTCTCAGTTATTTTGTATGTTCTATATTTCTACCCCCATCACATTCATTAGACGTTACTATACTTTTGCTTAAACTTTATTAATAAACAAAGTGGACTTATTATGATGAACAGGCTCACATTATCTAAAATTAGAGAATCTATCCCATAGAAGAACAAAGCAGGCAAGGTATTCAATTTCTTTGAGGAATTCCAGGATAGTGAAAGCTGTTGTAGTTCCAGTTGCACCACCTTCAGCAGACAGCAAAGAGCATAGAGATCAATTATGTCAAAGCTATGGTTTTAGGAAAATAGGAGAACCCCTTCCAGATAATATCACTCTGAAAGATGTTATTGAAACTCTTCCAAAAAAGGTAAGCTCTGAAGTTTGGAAAGGAAAATTTTGACCAACTCTCCAATATCGCAATTAAGGTGGATTTTTGAATTTTTCTTAATATTTCTCCTTCAAGATAACTAAAGTAGATTATTGGTTCAATTCTTCTTGTTGTTTTATACAAGCATTCATACATATCGCCATACATGTACATGTGCTTATAATTAGTTTGGTGGTTCTGAACATTTTAAGTATTCATTATACTTTTGCAGACTGTTGTGATCATTGGAAAAACTTTCAGGAGCTTTTGAAAGAAAGTTAAATTTTTGAAAGAATATAGAGAGAACTCTGCAGCCTTTCTTCTCCTTTCCAGTCTAAAAGCAAAAAAAAAAAAAAAAAAAAAAAATATTTCTCCATAATTATTTATATGGTTAGAGATTTTAAATTTCTATCAACCTGTTTATTAAGTAATTATAGTTTTAACAGGTATTAAGACTTGTGTTATGTGGATCTTACATGGTTTTCGTTGAGTTGTCTTATGGATGCAGCCTTGAGGGCTTTGTTTTTATTCCTTTCTCCTCCATTTTTGGTGAAGGAATGGGGTTCTTTAGTATTTTATTCATAATGCCTGATGCCTTTTTTTTTCTTTGTGTGTGTGCATTTGAGTGTGTTTTCATTTTCTGAAATTACCAACTTACTTGACCTTGAGCTCCAGGACCGTTCTTGTTGCTAAATATGATTCTAGTTCCTCAAGTACTTCCTAGTATTTTTGGCCTACACCTTGTTTGTCCTTTGTCAATTTAGTTGTTACTTTTACCGAAATAGGACTTTAAGTTAGAATTCCAGCTACCTTGTGTATAATTTCAAATATGTTCGATTGAAGAGTAACGTTACAAATGTTCCATTTCCCTTTTGTGTATCTTGCAGTTTGATGCTTACTACTTCACTGGTTAAAAATGTATTTTTACAATCCAGAAATACTTGATTTACTAGATTCCTAATTATGCTTGAGTTAATTTTTCCATTTTTGGATCTTCTCAAGAAGTTTCCGTGTTTTTTCTAGCATGCAAAATAGTTTCAAGCAGGCAAAATGTACTAACACACTAAATTTTTCTGTTAAAGGTATTTGAGATTGATGACACAAAAGCTTGGAAGTCAGTTTTGGTATCGGTGATTTCCTATTCATTGGGACTTTTCATGATTGCTAAAGCCCCATGGTATCTACTTCCTCTGGCCTGGGCTTGGACAGGAACAGCAATAACTGGGGTTAGTTCTGTAACTTCTGCTCTAATTATCTTTTCTAAGACCATTAGTAGTCATTACTTCAGTATCTTTTCTGACTGGGGAAAAAGGAAAGGAGGGAAGGACAAGATTCGTACAAATTTCTTTTCTTCCAATTTTTACCCCAATAAAATTGATTAAAAATATTTCTCTTTGAGTTTTTCCTTTTGTCCTGATTGCTTGTTCCTCCAGTGAATCTTCCTCAAATTTTTTATTTTTTATTTTTATATATTTAATAGAATCTTTCTTGTGATTATAATTTGAATTTCTTCACTTTGCCAAACATTTTAATTTTATTTTTTTTCTTTTTCTTTCTTGTGAAGTTCTTCGTTATAGGACATGATTGTGCTCATAAATCATTCTCAAAGAACAAACTAGTGGAAGACATCGTTGGAACTCTGGCCTTCTTGCCACTCATATACCCATATGAGCCATGGCGTTTTAAGCATGATAGGCATCATGCAAAAACAAACATGTATGTACGGGATCTTTGGATTGTTTATTTTTCCTTCCATTAAACTAGATTCTTCTCTTAAGAGTCATCTCATGAGCATAGGTTAAATAACTAATGTGAATCTATGCCACCACCTCATGCTACTTCTTTCTCTAGTCATTTATCTATATATGTATAGATATTGATGGTACCTAAAAATTAAACTTGCATTGATGCTCAAACCGTAAATAATTCATGTATGCAGTTTTAGTTCCTAGTTATTTATTTATTTACTTTGGTTGTGGGGTGGGGTGGGTGGGAGGGATGGTTGCATTGAATGAGATGATATCTTGAGTGAATCTTATGTGTCTTTGTATTTCTCTCAAGGATACATTCTCATCTAATGGTATATAACAGGTTAAGTGAAGATACGGCTTGGCATCCTGTTTGCCAAGAGGAGTTTGACTCATCTTCAACTTTGCGAAAAGCTATCATATATGGATATGGGCCATTCAGGCCTTGGATGTCAATAGCTCACTGGTAAGATTTGATGAACGTATTTAGTTATTTCTCACTAAATCTTTCTTATGCTATGTCAATTTAGTTATCCCACACTTGTCAATTTTTCTTAGGTTAATCTGGCACTTTGATTTAAAGAAGTTCAGACCAAATGAAGTAAGCAGGGTGAAAATAAGCTTGGCTTGCGTTTTTGCATTTATGGCCATTGGATGGCCACTAATAATCTTCAAGACTGGGATTGCTGGTTGGATCAAATTTTGGTTAATGCCATGGTTGGGATATCACTTTTGGGTAACATTACTTCCTGACCTCTTTTTGGTTTTACTTTTATTGCCATCATTTGTCCATGATGTGGTATGCAAGATAGAGTTATTATGATGCTGTCCATTTGCTGTGTCTTGTATCAATAATTGCTTAATCTTATTGGGATGTAATCTAGATGACTTGCTCATTTGTATCTAATATTCTGATTCTTGAAATTTTTAGATGAGTACTTTCACTATGGTGCATCACACAGCTCCACATATACCTTTTAAATCTTCAGATGAGTGGAATGCTGCTCAAGCACAGCTTAACGGCACAGTTCATTGTGATTATCCTCGTTGGTAAACAATTTTTCCTTTTCTGATTATTTGAATTTTCAATATAAGGGTCACAAAGATTTACAAATTTAAATATGTATCCCGACTTTAAGCCATATGTGGGGGAGAACTCATGCACTCATTTTGGAACTACTAAATTAGTGTTTTCTTAAAGTGTTCTGATCATGATTCTGGTCAATTATCTCGATGTTTTTGGAGGATATCTGCTCATTTACTACTCGCTGCCACAATATTACATGCATAAGTCTGATAGTTCCAAGTACTTTTTACTTCCTTTAGTTGTGCTCTGAAATACTCCTATGACATCTGATTCATTCTATGTCATCACTGATTTGCTTGGCAGGATAGAGATTCTATGTCATGATATCAATGTTCACATTCCCCACCATATTTCTCCTAGAATACCAAGCTACAACTTACGGGCTGCCCATAAGTCTCTTCAGGAAAACTGGGGCCAGGTATGAACTTTATGTCCTCGCTTCTGGTGTAACTGTGTTCTTGTAATCCTTCTTGATGAAATATAAGGATGTTCAGAAATCACTCTCTAAACACGCCTTAAGTTTGGTGTCTCCTCTTCCCTTGGGACTGCATTTTCCTAACCTATATATATATATATAGCATAAGAAAGTAGTTTCCTCGTGTTAGTTTCAACTTGTTCTTATACTTGTATCTTCCATTAACAGTATCTAAACGAAGCTACGTGGAACTGGCGATTGATGAAGACCATATTGACAACATGTCATGTATACAGTCAGGAGAAGAACTACGTCGCCTTTGATGAGCTTGCACCTGAAGACTCCCAGCCAATTGCATTCCTGAAAAAAGTAATGCCTGATTATGCTTGATTAAATTTTTGTTGTTATACTCAGCTTTTTAGAAGGTTACCATTTGGCACTGGCCATTAGGATTCACAATAGCTTAATCTGAAATGTTACTCCATAGGTTATCAAACAAATTTTTTGACCAATTCAAGAAATTTTGTTGAAAAAGAAGCTGCCTTTTCTTGGCTTTACTTCTATTCTTTCAATGTGCAAGTAAATAAACAAATGGCGTTCTGTATAATTCTGTTTTAATCTTTTGTGGGTATGTTTCTTTAAGTTTAGGGATAGAATTTAATAAGTTATACACCATGGGAAAACTGAAACTTTGCCGGCAATGGTCAACAGATTATACTGTTTTATATTTCTGACATGGGCCATTAAGAAATAGGGATTCACAACCCCTTTCTTAGGGGTTTGAACTTAAATTAATGGAATCTTTAATTATTACAATTAGCATTAAAAAATTGCAGAGTATTCTAGGGTTTCTTTCTCCAGATTTTGAGAAGGAAGGCAAATCTTGGTGTATTTGGTTGGTTTTACTACCTAAACTATGTTGCCTCCCAACTCCAAACCTCCCTACCTAACCAAACTCAAAAAGGGCTGATCTGGAAATCACAGAAAAATCTTCCATATTTGTCTGTGATGAAAAGAAGTTCTTCACATATTTATAACTTATTATTTTTGCTGTAGAACTTAGTGGTTGAACTGCTCACATGCAAATGGCAACTTTGAGCTTTTTTATCTCAACAGAAAATCTGTAAAAGGCCAACAAATGAGGTCAAAAAAGATGATTGTTGATAAAGAAAATGTTCCTGAATGAAAGAAAGACTTTTGTGGTCCCTATGTTCTTGGATCTCAATTTCTGAGAATTTAGTTTCTTTAAACAAGATCTCGAGTTCCCTGTTTGCTTCCCGAAAAGAAGTACTTGTTATCCAAAGTAAGTATATACACCAAATCATCAGTTACATATTTGATGTTACAAGAAGAAAACTCTATACACAAGTCTTTTCTGCTATCAAGAACTCTTTTATCTTGTAATCTTCTATATATATCTATAAAGAAAGAAAACAGACAAAAAAATAAAACACAGAACACAAAATTGGGCAATCAAAGATCAAGATTTTGAATCAGACAATGAGAGGAGGGGGAGTTTCCCAAATATCAAAGACATTTTCTTCACTGTGAAGAGCAAAAAGTCTATCCCCACCAATGGAGAAATCGCAGATTGAACCACCATAACTTCTTCTAAGCCTTGATGTCAGTACCCAATCGGGACCACAAAAAACTGAGATACTGTCATTCATAGAAGAAAACAACTGTCCTTCATGCAATGCCAGTTTAGGATAGCATGGTTCATCAGGCATTTTCCCTTTCATGAGCCGACTTCTTGAACTCCATCTTACAGTTCCAGCAGCTCTTCTCAAATCCATAAACCCTAAATCTTCATATTCATTAACAACACAAATGGAGCTAGTTTCTTCCATGGCTATGGCATCTCTAACCCTTCTCTCATCAGCTATGGGAACTCCAATATCTGACCATGACCAAACCATGTTATTTTTGTCCCTGAAATCAAGTAAACTGATGTAACAGTTGTCCTTCCTTGGAAACAAAGTTGCAACAAGTAAGCAATTTGTGCCATTTAACCATTGTAATTTGTCTGCATCACCAAGTGACCAACCAGGTGGTTCATAGAAAAAATCTATCTGTTTTCCAGTTATTTGATCCCATACACCAATACCATACTCATTACTTCTACCTTTACAGCTAGAGAACAATTTATAATCTGAACTAAAACTCATTGCCCCAGCGGTGTAACTCTTGAATTGATTTTCATGGTTGACAAGAAATTTATACCTTAATTCCCCTGTTGATGCACTGAAAAGTCCCATTCCTCCATCACCACGACCTAATCTTTCACAAGCACTGATCACAATATTGTCTGAATCAATCCATCTAGCATCATTCACTCTCTGATAATCAAGATTAATGGGTGGATGTTCTTCAAGCATCCAATCATAAACATGAACCATACTACCATGAGCTACACAGCAACCACCATCTGGGCCGGCACGAATTGCTGTTCCATCACCAGGTGCACGGCCTGTGACTGACCGGACTAATCGGAGTCTGTTTCCGTCAAATGGACCCCACTTGGCTGACCGGACATGGTCAAGAATGCCATAAAATTGAGCCTCTCTGTATACTAGTCTTTCTGGAACATTTGAAGGGATGAAAAGATCCCCTGTTCTGAGAAGGTCAAGCAGGACAGCAAAACAATCTGGGTTTCGATCAATAAAATACTCAGTGGTTGTATGATCGGTTTGCAGGTTCCAATTCTCATCAAACATAGCTCCAAACAGAGAATTTCTGCCGGCATTTCCTAAGGTTGTTGCCGTAGTTTCAAAGATTCTTCCACCAACATTAAACCTTACTCTATCTTTCTGAATTCCCATTTTTAGTTTTTCCCCAAGAACAGGAATTGTACAACTTCAATCAAGATTGAATCTTTTAACACAGAATTCCACAAACTAAAGCAAAATTAGAAGAAAGATAGAGAATTCTTTTGGAGAAAGAGCCTAAAGGCGAAACCCGCAAAATTTGAATTCAAACAATAATACTGAACAAAGTGGACCATAACCCCACAGAATTAATCAATATAAAAAGAAAGGAAAGGAAAAAAAAAGAAAAAGAAAGTGAATAAAGGACAATGATTCTAAAGCAGCCGGAACGTGTATAAGATCAGAACATCAAAAGCAAAAGGTAAGTAAGAGCCTCCTCAATAGATTCTTGCTTCAAGACCACCATAATCATGGAAAACCAAGAGAAATAAAAAAGAAAAAAAAAAAAGAACTGAGGAACTAAAGATTCATAATCCAAAGAAAGAAAGTTGATCAGAGATTTCGAGAAAATCGAAGACGTGGGTTTTGAAGAATGAAGGATTTGAGAGGTGGGATTTCGATATTGTGGGTTTTGGTGAAGAGGAATTGGAGAAATGGAGCTGTTGATATTTCAAAAATTAATTTTTTTTTCTTTTTTAAAAAAGACTTAGCTTTGATCTTTTCTCTTTTTTTCTTCTTTTGTTTATTCTCTCTCTCATATATTTTATATATATATTATTTATTGCTCTCGCTTTCTTCGGTTCTTACACGTCTTGGTCTTTACATGTCTGAAAGTGGGGTCCATTTTCTTAAAACATTTAGGTCTTCGTAATATGAACCGTTGATTTCTTTCAAGAGTTTCATCGTGTGGTGTGTGTTTAACTTAGGAGTTGGTCTCTGTGTCCGAAAGTTGTTAGTATTCTTCTGTTTATTGGTTGTGTTGATAAGTCAGCGACTTTCATTTTTTCTTTTTTCTTTTTTCTTTTTTCTTTTAGTATATTAAGAAAAAGAAAAAGCTCCCGGATTAAAAAAACGTAATTTTTCCGTGTCTGATAGTAATTTTGAGTCTCAATTAAAATAGATTTGAGTCGTGTTAGACTTTATTTGAGGAAACACTCTTCTTACATTTATCTCTTTACACATAAAGTTTAAACTCGAGATTTTACGTATAACAACCAAATTTCTTTTACTTTAACCCAGCAGTTTGGGGGAGTTGGTAAGCGGACTCCTAAAGCTTCTCCTCATGACGGATGGTCGAGGGATCGAATCCCCTGAGGTGGTTAGCATCACGTTAAAAAGTTTTGGGTCAGGCCCTCACCTTTGAGTAGGAGTTGGACTTCGCAAGTGCACTCCAGGCCGAATCCGAATTCGTCGGCCAGTGTGGGTTCGGATATCGGATGTATAAGCAAAATTTCTTTTACTTTTTTTTTTTTGATTTTTGCACCCGCGTTTCCACTGTCAACCACAGTGACTAATCCTCTCGCCCTACCATCAACGCACTAAGTTGTAAGAGGCGGGCCTAAGAGTTTTTTCAAAAATTTCTTTCAACAGGTGTTCGATCTTATTTTCTTATCCATTCAACCATAAAAATGAGGTAATGTATATATTTTTTTTTTTTTGGTAATGTATATATATATATATATCATTGGTCATAAATATATGTCCCGCACCTCATCACAAGATATTCTATACATTCATTTATTACTCACAATATAAGAAAAATATTGAATATCTCTCCCACACACACACTTTTATATATATATATATATATATATATAGTAAGATTATTTTTAAGTTTATCTTAGTATAGGAAACTGTGAAATAAGGATTTAATAATTATTAGAAATGAGTAAATTATTGATTTATATGGGCTATTAATCATTAATTTTAAAATAAATTATAATAAAATTGTACCAAATCCAATCAATTTTTGGCATTCTTAACTAACAAGAAGAGTTGTTATGAAGTATGATGGAAGAGTATGAACAAGAAAGTGCATTGAAATTTGCTTCAATTTCATGATTTCATCATTCAATATTGGCGTAAACTCAAAGCCATGAATTTATTATTACTATTATTATATTTTTCTTTAATCTAAACATATGAGACTCATTTTGTAAATTTAAATATATATGTTAGGATTTGAAGTTTTACATCGTTCGTCTAGAAATTTTTGAGCGGTTATTAAGTAGGGGACTTGAAGCCCTTTACTCAATGACGTGTTTTAAACTTGTGAATCTCATCCGAAGTGGGTCAAATTAGACAATATCATTGGACCATTTATAATACGTTATCAGTATAATGCTCGTGATGGGAGGGTGTGTGGACTTGAAGTCCCACATTACTCACCTGAAGTAAATAAAAAAGGACAATATTATTAAGTGTTTTATAACAATATATTACTCAAAACCTTAATATTATATTAAATTTTAAATATTTTGTCCAATAACTCTTTTGGTCCTTTATTCCTTTATCCGATTTAACTTGTTTTTTGTGTAATTCTTCCATTGAGTCTATTGTTCACATTCCGTTTGAGTGTCCGGCCTTTCGCCACTTGGGATTCTTTCTCCTTGGCAGATTAGGATTTCTCAATTTGCGCAGCTAGGGTGGATGAAGTGGATAGCAGAGTTGTTGAATGTCGACAATGTGTTTCCTCTTCCATTGGAAGAAAAATACAAGATGTTGCACTATGCTGTTACGTTATTTGAACAACTCTGGATGTTTAGGAACAAAATTCGTCTTGGCGGGCAAGTTCCAGAATGGACCGCATTTGCTGCTAATACTCTTAAGTTGAGCAAGTCTGTATTGGGCTGCAGGCGTACAAAGGAAGACTTCTTGCGGAAAATCCCCTCCCCCTTCCTGCTGGTCTCCTCCCCCTTTAGGCGGTTTTAAGTTTAATTTTGATGTATCTCTTTTTGATAACTCTGCTTGTTCGGCTGTTATTTTGAGAAACCATTTTGGGATTATTTTAGGGGCTTGGACCAACCATTTCTTCTCTTGTAACTCGTTTTGTGCGGAGATGGAAGCGGTTGTTCAAGCCTTTAGCATTGCTGAAGATATGAAACCGCACGCCGTGATCTTTGAAGGAGATGCTCTACAAGTTATTTTGTCTCTCCGAGGGCTGAAGGACTTCTCGGACTGGCGTGCCAAGCGGAACATTTCGAGAGGGAGAGCCTTTTTACGCAATTTTCCTTCTTGGTCGGTTAATTTTGTGAATCGTAGGTGTAATATGGGGGCTCATAAGCTTGCTGCTTGGGCTAGAAACTGTTCTGTTAGGGGTAAACTTGATGTCACAACCATTCCCCCCGAAGTTCTCTGTGATAGAGGGGGAACGGATGTCTCTGTTGATACGGAAGTCTCCGATAATATATAAATATGCATTCACCAAAAAAAAAAAAAAAAAAAAAAAACTCTTTTGGTCCCAACTAAATCAGAGTCGAATCATATCGAATTTCTTTTGGAGATTATGTATAGAAACCAATCTCTTTCACTAATATGTAATTTATATATGTATATGTATATATATATATATATATATATATATATATATATATATATATATATATATGGCTAAGGTTGTCTTTCTATGTTGATTATTTGTGTAAAGATAAATACAAGCAAATGAGGACTTTAAACATGTGCTTCCACAGACGTACATATCTTAGTACAATTATTATTATTCAAGTAGGGATAAATATTATCACTTTGCAAATTCCATGTTTATGGGGTCAAAGAAAATGTGCACAAAAATCACTTTTGTTTGGAATTTGAAAACAACATCAAGCTAAATAGGCCCTTTGAAGAAGGATGGAAGAAACCTAGAAAAATCAAGTCTCTTTAGAAGTGGCAAACACGCCATAAAGATATACTCAACCATTTTCACTCTATTTTTTTTTGTTTTCTTAAGCATTCGGTATCCGAACCCACACGGGTCGACTAATCCGGATTCGGCATGGGGTGCGCTCGTAGAATCCAACTCTTATTCGAGGGTGATGACCTTACCCAGAGCTTTTTAACGTAGCGCTAACCACTTCGGGGGGTTCGAACCCTCGACCATCCGCCTTGAGGAGAAGCTTTAAGAGTCCGCTTACCAACTCCCTCAAACTGTTGGGTTATTTTTCACTCTATACGTAGATTGTCAAATTTGGATAGAATACCTTCAACAAGTCTTTTTCCTTTTAAAATTTTTGTTTGTGACCTCTAACAAGTGAATTTGTTTCGATTAGTTTGAATTCAACCTAAATTGTATCTATAAAGTTTAAGTCTTGTTTGGAGAAGGCCCGACTCTATCTCTTAATATTAAATTCGTAATCTTGTATAATATTCTTTCTCATTATACCTAGTCAAAGGCTTATAAAGTAACAAATTTAAACTCGGAGCGTAGGTGAGCTGGTAAGAAGCTCTTCTAACTTAAGTGAGGTTGAAGGTTCAAACTTCTATTCATGTATGCAGTTGTTTAAAATTTAGGGTCGGAGCTTCCTTTCGCAAGGGACCAACCCAATTCGAACAGAGATTAATCTGGATGTGGTTTTGACTTAAATGTGACATCTCATAGTTTGAGACCTATTTAAGATATCTCGTGCCTAAGAAAAAAAAAAAACAAATTTAATAGTTCACATATAAAATTGTAGTCAATCTTGTGAATTGGTTCACATATTGTTTAGTTACAATATTTCTAGATTGTTACTAAGCAGAAATCATAATCTTTTAATTAATGATACATTTTTTCGATAAAAAAAAATTCTAAATTAAAAAAAAATATATATACATATATATTATGGTTGGCGATTGTGGGCTTTGATTTAGTTTAAAATGTATATTGGGCTTTAGTGATGGACTTTAATAAAATTCGTTATTGGCCCTGTTAATATATTCCCTGAGTTCAATTAGTCAACCTTAGCCCGTTTCTTTCTGTGGAGATTTTTTTGGACTGGATACTTGGTAGTTTAGGTAATTAGGCCCTTTTTTACCATCTATATAGTTAGCTATTTTGGGCTTAAATCTATATGTATTCGAATTCATTATTTTGATGTTTCAAATTTCATGAGGTTACTGTCATGTTAAAAAAGTTTTGGACAAGATTCTCACCTTTGAGTAAGAGTTGAACTCTGTGAGCGCTTCGTAAGTCGAGTTCGAATTAGTCTACCAAATAAGATGGGGACACCGGGAGCCCCAAGTAGGTATAAAAAAAAGAAATAAATGTAGGGGGAGACCTTTTTTTTTTTCTTCGGACATGAAGTGTTCTATCCAGACTAATTCTCTCGTTTGAATCGAGTTGATCCTATGAGAAGAACCTCTAATCCAAAATTTTAAACAACTCCATTGTTAGAACGCTCGATTTCACTTTAGGAGAGCTCATTATTAATTCATTTATAGATTATACAATTAATCTTTTATTTCCAAAATTTCCAAAATTATTTTTCTCTAAATTACCCTTTTATTCATTACCAAAAATGCCCTCCACTCCTTAGAGGATAACATAATCCAATTATATCATGGTGTGTACCGCGCGTGGCATATATAGAGTAATAAAAAGTGTATATAACGCGCTATCTGTCATGTTTTACTAATTCCTTATATATATATATATATATATTATACTCGAGATTGTAGGGTTTAATGCTGTTTCTTTTGCTGCCTATTTCTTCCTTTCTCTCTGCTCAGCCGTAATCTGCTTTCCATTCTCTTCCATTCATAGATAGGGAGAAATTTTTCAAGAAAATCTGTTCGTATATTGTATATATGTCTGTGCGTTGTGTGTATAAGTTGATTTTCATTCTGGTATTGATTTCCTAGATAGAGAGGGTCTTGGAAGAATGGGAGAAGCTGTTATGGATCCTCTGCATGAGGTGGTCGGTTCTGTGAAAGGTTCAGGTGAAGGTTCTAATTTGGATCCGAGTACGACGCTGTTTCATCGGAGAATCGAGTTTCATTTAGCCAGAAAACCTTTTACGGGCTTTACTGGTGGAGGAAACAGTGGGTTTAAGCTTGAAACGCTGAACCCGGGTAATTCTAATTTTAGCTCCAAATCGGAGACTTATAGGATTCTTTCTGGGTCTGGGAAGGCTTCTGATGAGAATAACAGTGGATTAGATCCGGAATTTAGCTTCAGAATTACTTTCAGGAAAATAGTAAGTGTAGAAGCTCTGTTTCAAAATCCATTATACTAATTGGGAAATTGTATCTTTTGTGATCTGTTTATTGATATTTTCGATGCTTTGAAAAAACTGTACGAGTCATGAAATTGTACTTATTCAGAATCTCTTTGTTTCAGAAGCACTAGCATGTTTTCTTTGTTTCATGTATTCGAACTACGTGAATTTCTAAGTAAGATTATTTTTGGGTGTTTTTAATTTACCTCTTTCAAAACCTGCCTCATTTCAAGTATATTTGTTGATGACTCCTCTAGCTATAGCTATCTGTATCTTCATCAATTTTTCTTTTAACCTTGCTCCAGCCCCTGGTAGTGTGTCCCGTCTTTTGGGTAAGTTAGAATATCACAAAATTTGAGTTAACGTGTCTGAAATGTCGAAATCTTTTTTTGGTGGGCTCCCCTATCTCCTTCAGTAGCTATTTGTAATAAAATAACATTAACTGCAATTGACATAAGAAATCCAAATTGTAAGTGGGTAAGTCCGACCCTAGCTTCTTGCTGGTCACTGATCATGGTAATATGAAAGATGATCGGTTCTGTTGTATGCATGAGTGTGTTATCAAACAGTTTAGCATTGAATGCTACATGCATTATCCTCTGTTGGCATTACTATTTGCCTTTGAAGCAAAAGGAGCGTAACTCTAAGCTAATTTTTACAGGGCGCTGGACTGCAAAATCTTGGAAATACTTGTTTTCTAAATTCTGTATTGCAGTGTTTGACTTACACTGAACCTTTGGCAGCTTATTTACAAAGTGGGAGACATAAAAATTCTTGTGAGTCTTCCTACAAATTTGTTGCTATTGTTTTTTTTTCTTTTTTTTTGTTATGGGCATATTTATAGAATGACTTCTGTTAAGTACACAAACATACTCATGAGCTCATATTTAGAATTTCATAATTATGTATTTATAGTATTTTACTCTAGTTGGCTAGAGACAACACGAGGGTGCATAAACTCAAAGTGAGGGAGAAATCAATGCTAAGGACTGAACTGTGGTTTAATATGTCTCAAGAAAGGGGTATAAAGTGCTCTGCTTTGGAGAACTTGGGACTCTTGCTATTAGTACATTTAAGGATGAGGCCATATCATTTAGGTGTTCAAATACTCCCCATTTTACACTATGGAAAACATTTCTTTATGGTTTATCATTGTTCTAGATTCAGTTACAAACCTTGAAAAGAGCGGAAGTGAAATGTATTTGGAAGGAAGAGAAAGCAGTAGACATGAAATTTCTTATATTTACTGCTTACAAGGTGGTAATACGGATTTCACCAAAAAAAAAAAGGTGGTAATACGGATAGTTGGATTAGGGCAGTGCAAGAAAAGAAAAATGTTTCTTCTATGTTCTTTGATTTCATTGATGGTATAAATCTGATAATTGTGAATTTCCTATTACTTCATGATATATATACTGTTAACATATGATTTTTTTAAATTTAGAGCACCTTATTACTAATGTTGATTGATATGGACTTGGATGTTCCCAGTGATTGGAATGTTCCATGTGCTTTCCTTTTGTTATATGCTAATTGCTTTAATTACTTTTATTGATACTTCTTGATCAGTTTTGGATATAAAGATACTGATTTTGAAATTTATCCTGCTCTGTTGTTGAATGCACATCTTTGGAGATTTCTTATTTTGATATTCTATAAGTTTCTCTGAGTACTGAAACTGTCTCTGGAAATTGATGTATGAAGGTCGTACTGCTGGATTTTGTGCACTATGTGCAATCCAAAAGCATGTGAGTCGAGCTCTTGAATCAACTGGAAGAATATTGGTTCCAAAAGATCTTGTATCAAATTTGCGGTGTATCCTATACATTGGTGATTAACTTCTATTATTTCTTTTGAAATGTATTTTTGGTGAATCACGAGTTACTTTTTGAATCTTTTTTAGTATGATAGTTTTGAATCCTTTACAATAATTTAGGCATTTCCCGGAATTTTAGAAATGCAAGACAGGAGGATGCTCATGAGTATATGGTCAATTTGTTAGAATCAATGCATAAATGCTGCTTACCATCAGGTGTGCCAAGTGAATCACCTAGTGCGTATGAGAAAAGTTTGGTACATAAGATATTTGGTGGCCGTCTTCGAAGTCAGGTGACTACTGCTTAGGTTTTTTGTAAATGTGTCTAAATTGGAATGGTGTCGTGTTTGGAAATTAATTGTGATGTTTCTTAAGTGTGTAAGACGCATTTTGGAAACTCCGCAACAAATCAGTATTGAGAAAACTCCGCAAGACATTTTGTGCAGGAAAACCTTAAACCATTTACAATTTTCTATTTTGAGAAAATAAATCTATTGTTTAATGTTTTGAAATAATCTTATGTAATTTTTGTTTTGGCAACCCCTTTTCTATTTTTCAGGTCAAATGCTTGCAATGTTCATTTTGCTCCAATAAATTTGATCCATTCTTAGATATAAGTCTGGAAATTGTAAGAGCTGATTCATTGTACAAGGCGTTATCTCATTTCACTGCTAAAGAGCTGTTAGATGGAGGGGAAAAACACTATCAGTGTCAGCAATGCAAGGAGAAAGTCAGGGCTCTTAAACAGCTCACTGTGTACAAGGCTCCTCAGGTCCTTACCATTCACTTGAAGCGATTTGGTTCGCATACAGGCACAAAGATTGACAGACTAGTACAATTTGGCCCCACGTTGGATTTGAAACCATTTGTATCTGGTCCATATGTAAGTATAAGATATTTTCTTGTACTTACTTTCCGAGAACATTTTATGAACCATCTAACTTTTCTTTCAGTACTTTAGTTTGTGTTAAAATGTGTCTGCATTTAATAAATTTATGCTTTTTCCATGAATAATGTGTCCATTTGAATTAAGAATATGTTCTGCTAGAGGATTAGAAATTCATGTTCTGTTGTATTATACCTTCATCAAATATTTGATCTTCTACTCCTTTTTGGTTTAGTTTAAGTGATGTTAGTTTGTGCCCAATATTATTTTCCAGCTGCATCTTTACTGTTATTTATTTATTATTTTTTTTTGTAGAATGACTAAATGAATTCATTATAGGAATATATGCTCGTTGTGTGATTTTCTTGCTTACATGCAAAGTTGTGTAATATTAAGAGAAGTTATATTTGTCATTTTAACCTTTGATTAATTTTGGACAAGATTGATGAAAGTGGTATATGTATGTTAGATGTGTAGGCTAAGTCTACATGAAAGCCCATCTTAACTGTTTCTACTTTTGAACTAGATTGTAACATGAAAAAACTTCAACTACCATGTTTTGCATTGAAAGAATGAATCCGATTCAACATTATTATGTAGCTCAGCGTATGTTCATTATTTCTTTCAGTTTAATGTAGCTTCATTAATAAAATTTTATTGTTAATTTAATTTATTTGTATAGGATGGAGATTTGAAGTATACTCTCTATGGTGTGTTGGTTCATGCTGGTTGGACCACTCACTCCGGCCATTATTACTGCTTTGTTCGTACATCAAGTGGAATTTGGTACACTCTTGATGATAATGAGGTATTTTGGAAATGCTAACACAATTGGCACTTAACTGGTTAATTTTTTTTCAAAATCATCTTTTTGTTTTAAGACTTTTGGGTGATAACGACTTTGCACTGTGATTTTGCTTGGTTAGCCATACTCTTGATTTTGAATACCAACCACATTTTTGTGGCCGTGGAAACTCATTGCTTATACGTTATTTTGATTGAGAATGAATTTTGATTGCATTTAGTTTCTTTGCCTTTATTCTGCATTTTTTTCCTGGTTTGATGTATGCTTTGTTATGATGTGGTATAAACATTTTTCAAGATTGTGACATTGGACTTCTTGTCTTGTATCTTGCATCTGTTGTTATTTTATCGTCAAATGTTGTATGTCTTGTCTTAGATATGCGGAGAGAATTGTGAAACCATCGTAAGATTCCTAACAAAGCAATCGATGCATATTTGTAATTATGTTTGCTAGTTCAGTACAGTAAGTGTGCTTATTAGTTTTGGTTTGTTATATTTATGTGCCCTCTGCTTATCAAGTTGCTGATTCCAAGTTTTTGATGCTTTATAAATAAGAGCAGTATAGTTGCTTTAAATTTGAGTGCAATTTGATTACCTCTTGAGATTTCATTGGAAATCCCATCTGTTGATTTATTGCATTGGTATAATGGATTCTGAAATTCATTGATTACCACACAGGATTACTTGCTATGGTTCTCCTCTCATATATTGCATGTTATTAATGATTCTGAATGAGATTTGGGATTTTATTTGTTTTTTCTGGTAATGTGCTGATTCAAGTTCTGACAAAAAATAACAGGTTTACCAAGTTAGTGAACAAAAGGTGCTGCAGCAAAAGGCTTACATGTTGTTTTATGTTCGAGATCGGAGAAATGTTGTCACCAAGAAGACTGTTGATGTTGTACAAAAAGAAAGCATGGCCACAAATGCTCTAGGATCCAAAGGATATAACAATCTTAATCATGGATCTAAGGAAGTTAATCAAAATGATTTCCTTGAGAAAAAGTTAAAAGACTCTTTTTCTGCCGCTGCTCATAAAGATTCAGAAAAATCAAATTCATTGCTCAATGGAAAAACGCAAATGGAATATGGCGAACAAGTAAACAGAATAGCTGCTACTGGGTGCTCAGCACTAAAGAAAGATCATTCAGTGGAAAATTCATTGAAGGTTCCAGCAAAAGCTGACCCGCCGAATGGTTCTTCCATCTCAAATTTAACAGGTGGAGATGGATTGCTTCATTCAGCATCATCTTTTGGGCAATCTAATGGGTCACTTAGTCTTGGGAAGTCTCTTGGTGTAGATGGAATTTCCCATGGTATTGCGGTACGACATGAAAGCAATGACCACCAGGATTCTTCTACAAAAGATGAAGAGTTACAAACTAATGGCAGTGGGAATCAAAATTCTGGAAAATCACTTGATTGCTTGTTGCTGAAGAAAGACCATCCAACAGAAACTACGTTAGAGGTGCCACCAAGAGTTGGCTTGCCTATTTCAGCATCACATTCTAAGGAATGTGTTAACATTCTTAGTCATGAGAACTCTCTTGGTACAGATAGCAGATCCCAGAGTAATCCAACTGTTAATATTGTGATGCAACACGAAAGCAATGACCACCAAAATTCTACTGCAAATGGTGAAAGTGATTCTAAGGTTGAAAAAACCACTTATAGCGTGAATCCAAATTGTTCTGGAAAAGGTCCTATTACATCTAATAAGTCTTCAGAAAATGATGTCCTTGAAAGATTGTCTGCAGAAACACCTGACATGGTCAAGAATAACTCTGGGAAGGTAATTAATTCTACTAGTTTGAGGATGGAAATAGTTGATTTATTACTTCTTCTATTGTGCCTCCTTGTATACAAGCATAGTATTTCCCTTACTAGGCTTTGTCGTATGAATTATTCTAAGGTTCTATTTCTTAAAGATGGTCTTCCCTCCACGTTTTAACATGAAATGAGTCATATTGGAAGATAAGAATAAAAGTAAATTTTCATATAAAACCAGTAAAATAAAGCAATATTGTCTGTTTTTTGGGCCTTCTGGTCTTTGTCAGATAAATTTCCCTTCTCTTTGTTTGGTTTAGATTCCTTTCATCTTTCTCTATCTCCACGCCTTAGATATATATATGTGTGTGTATATGAACTGATCGTCTATATTACTATGCAGGATGAGAGCCTGACTGGATCTGTTAGATCTGGTGATTTAGCTTGTCTAAATGAAAAAGAATCTGACTTGGTCTGTAGAAAGGCTTCTGATAGTAAATTCCGTACCATAAAGAGAAGGCGTTTCAAGTATCCGGTTGCAAGAATGCTCCTTAGCTCAAATATCCTTTTTGGTGCTGCTGCTTTACGACGAATAAAGAAGAGGAAACACAGGAATAGACGGGATTCCTCTGGAAAGCAGGATGACAATTCTGTCTTGCTAGATGTAGGGCCTTCTACCAGTGAGTCTAAATCCTGCCCAGTTGAGGAAAAGCTTTGTTTAAGCAATGTTACAGGAAACAGTAATATGGTTGCCATCAATCAAGATTTTAGAAACAGGATTGGCCAAGATGACTGTGTTCCCTCAAGTGCTAAACAGACTTCTGTTTTGAGGCCATTTAGTTCTGAAGAATCTAGATGTTTGGATTACAATGCAAAACCTTGTGTACAGAAGGATAGTCTGATGAGTATGCACGCTAGAGGTTTAGAGGAGACAACTGGTGGGTGGTTTTCCACAAGTGGCCATTGTTATTTGTCTAATATTAGAGCTATATTATAGTAAACTTATCATTTTCTACCTTATATTTTGCATGGTCATTTGTCATTTTCCCTAATATATATGTTCCTTTTGGTGTGCAGTTCCACGATGGGATGGTCTTGAGCTTCGTCCATCTGAAGTTGTTGATTCTCGAATTACCGAGTCTGTCAAAATTGGTTATCTAGCAGATGAGTGGTAAGTTTTTTTTTTTTTCCAATGATATTCTGTTTAATTTATTTTCTCTATTAGTAAGACAGACATTGCAACATCATCATTTATTAGTGGACTGTCAAGTGATGTCTCATTCTTACTTTAAAACCTAAGCAAACATCAGCACCATGCGTATAAGTCTCATTTGAACTCTCTATTCTCCGAGTACATAGTTATTTTACTATCATTCCTATATTCACTTCCCGTGATGAACATGATTTCTACTTCTCCAGGGATGAGGAATATGACCGTGGAAAGAGGAAGAAGATCAGGAACAAGGATCGTACATTTGGTGGACCTAATCCATTCCAAGAAATATCAGTGGAGAAAAATAAAATGAAGAAACAAAAACTGAACAATTCTAGTTCTGCAAATCAACCCTTCAGGATATGATACGAATGATCCAGAGTATAGCTGAGAACAATTCTGGTGCTCAAGATACACTAAATTTTACATCTTTCATGCTTAGCATTGCTGGAGAAGATGATCCATCGGAGTTAGAACCACCCCCTAGTGAATTTTTTTGTGCAAGAGTATAACAGCGAAAACCCCAGAATACTTAAAATTGTATTGGAGATTAGTGCTGTGTATTGAGTCAGCAGCACTTCTCCGCCAAAGTTTTGTTTAGTTAGTTCACTGTTTAGCAATTTAAATCCCATTCTCGGCCGAGCGCATGGTGAAATTCAGACATGAAGACACACATCCTAGCCTGTTGAAATCTTTTTTTTTTTTTTTTTTTATTTTTAAGTTTGTTTTTAAATTACAATACTTATTGAGTGTGAATTAATGAAGTATCGGAAAGAGTGGGTTTAGCATTGGAGTCTATTCAGGTCCATTTATATTCATTATTAGTGTAGTCTATGAGGGGCAGAGGCAGCATCATTTATTGTGGGGGTAGTTAAAGCTTGTTCCCTTTCGTGCAGCCGGAACAAGTTGCCCTCTTGGCTTTTTTTTTTTTCCTTATATCATTGTAAAATTTCTGTTTCAATTAGATTTGTAGAGTTTAATTTTTGTTTTTTTTTTTATTTAAGGAAAAGGGTTTTGATTTTGAATATAAAATATTATATTTTTAAGGGGCTCGAGTTTTCATTTAAATTTGAACCCTAATTATCTCGATTTACTTACGATTTAATTAATGTTATCCTTATTTTAAATTTTAATAATGATCAAATAAAAACACTTCAAAATCCTTTTATTATGTTTAGCCTGAAATGGATTTTGTTTGTTGGATTTTCACATCCACCGAAACATTCTAATCCTACTTCCTATACTTAAAAAAAAAAAAAAAAAAAAAAAAGCCTAAGAATATTTGTCTGTATTTATTGTTTGTTTCCCTTTCTTGGAGCACATAGTAAGTAGTTTATAGATTCTTTTCTGCATTTCAACTTATCATCTCAGAGACAATAAAAAAAGTGTATTATAAATATACTATATTT
This sequence comes from Cynanchum wilfordii, assembly GCA_025388415.1. Classification (NCBI taxonomy): domain Eukaryota; kingdom Viridiplantae; phylum Streptophyta; class Magnoliopsida; order Gentianales; family Apocynaceae; genus Cynanchum; species Cynanchum wilfordii. The sequence goes on along the minus strand of JAHSUH010004373.1, from coordinate 135,351 downwards.
TTTTTTTTTTGGTAAATTATAAATTCTATATATATATATAAGATTACGAGTTCGATAATATATTTAATATATAAAAGTTATGATGAAAAAAGACAACTCAAACTAAATTTAGTTTAGTCGAAGAATATAGAGTCATAATATTGATGTCATAACAAAAAAATGTGGAAAAGAAATGTGAAAAAGAAATAGAAAATCATTTCTAGAGCTTCTTACAACACAGTCCAACTTTTATATATATATATATATATATATATATATATATATATAAAAATACTAAAGTCAAATCGTAACTAACCAATTATATATATATATATATATATAGTACTCTATTTGACGTTTTTGTCACACTCCTAATCAATCATATATGTTAGTTATATTAGACTATGAATAGTTTGACATTTCAATTTTATTGGATAAATTATATTATTTTAAAAAAAAAAATTGTCTCCAACCCAATAAACAAATTATCACAAAAGTTGTTAAAGATGAACTATTATTAATCTATATTGTGTATGCATATATATATATATATATATAATATATATATAATCAAAGTATTTGGATCATGAACAAGTTAAATTATCCATAATAAATTCAAATTACGATAATAATAAATATCTAAAAATCAGATATTAAATAAAGGGTGGCAGTGTTGACATTCGGTTGTGTGCATTGAACACTGTATTATTGAAGAAAAATTGACTAGTTTATTGCTTGCATCATATATTACGTTTGATGGTCAAAGTCCCACTATATATATATATATATATATATGTGTATAATATACGTATATGTATCTCCGGTCATCATTGCATGATTATTTATGAAAATTTTATCAACATGAAAACGAAGCAAAGGTTGTCGGAATAAGGATTAATTAGTAGCATTAAAAATAAAAGGACAGGCGTCCTAAGAAAAACCGTTGTTTGAAGAATAAGTTTTGCTGGCAACATAATATATATATATATAATATTATTCATTTTCAGTAGCTGCATTGCTGCTTCCTCTTCTGCCCTTTCTATTAATTACCTATCTTTATGTTTCATAATTATTACTAGTACTATATATACATATATATATATATATATATTATGTATGTATGTATGTATTATATCTATCCAGGTGTATGAATAATTAATTGATTAATTCAATTAAAATTATATTTATACATTAGTTCAACTGGCGTTTCTATTTGAAAACAATATAGACTGCCTTATCAAGTAAAATATTTTGGTTTAACTCTTTTTAAAGATAACATAATCTTTTAAGTATCTTTAATTCTGATTCGACCCTTTAAGAAATGGCATAATCATACATATTTTTACCTGATTTATCAAATAAAATATTATAATCCCCCCCCCCCCCTCAATGAATGTAAATCATTATTTACCCACTTCCTTTTCCCTCTTGTCGGTGTTGGCGTGCTCAAACACACCACCCCTAATAAATATATATATATATATATAAAAGGTTCGAAGTTATTTTTTATTTGAACTAAGGAATTGTTAGTAAGTATAACTACTAGTTACCAATGTCTTCATTCTCCTTTTTCTTGAATATTACTCTACTAATCAATTAATGCCATTGTTTAGTGGGAAAAAAAAAACTACAAAATTCAAGATTTTCATGATTATTAATAAAAAAAAAAATTACACTATCCACGAACTGGTGAAATATTTAGAGAAGAAATTTGTGGAAAAAGTTGCACTCTTCCCTCTCTCTCTCTCTCTCTATATATATATATATATATATATATTGGGGGGGGAGTGGATAGTGGGACAAATGATGTAATATGATGGTTGGTTTATGATAAAATTACTATAAAATTGTTATATATATATATATTATGTAGAATCTTTTGGTATGTATAATTTAGGTTGATTTCCATTATGTGACGAAATGATTTGACTACCATATATATATATATATATGTATGTATTTATATATATATTATAATTATAGTGTATCACAATATTAGTACTTCGAATTGATATAAAATTGTTATACATATATATATATATATATATATATATATTATATTATGTAGAATCTTTTGGTAAGTATTATTTAGGTTGATTTCCATTATGTGACGAAATGATTTGACTACCATATGTATATGTATATATATATGTATGTATTTATATATATATTATATTTATAGTGTATCACAATATTAGTACTTCGAATTGATATAAATGGTCCACTAAGTTTTGATGGGTGTGATTACTGGACCCATGTGACTCTAATCAAAGACCGGTCCACTTGAAGACCATATTTATACACGTAAATATAAGTCCGAGTTCAACACTTATTGTTTTGAGCGTCGATAATAATTTATATTGAATTTGAATTAGTTTGAATCGTGATGATTTATCGAAATTTACAAATATTATATACGAATTAAAACAAGATCTTTCAGTTACACTATAAAAAATATGATTCAAATCAAATTTGAATTAGTCTTAGTTTTTTATTATTTTAAAAAGTATATATATATATATATTTTTTTTTTTTTCTACAATTAAATTATAATTTTAATGTTTGATTTGATTTGGAATCTTAGATTTTTTTTTTTTTTTTTTGGTCAATAAAAAAAGTTTTGAAAGGAATAATATTGACAATATATTTTGGAATCAATTCGATTTTTTCTTTGTACTTTCCCCTTTTTTTTTTTTTTTTTGCCAACCATTTAAAGAAAAATGCAAATAGAAAAAACATGGTTTTCTTTAGCTGAATATTTTGTAATTTAATTCCATTATTTATTTTTTTATCTAAAAGAAAAGAAAAGAATTTAAAAATAATAATAATAATCAAAGAAAAAGAAAAAGAAAATAATGACTTTTAATTAAATTATGATCTAACAGTATCCTTTTTGAAAAGAAAGAAAAAGAAGGGCACCAACCAAAAGGGCATTTTTTTCCATTCAATTCCTTGACATTGATGACACTTTTTTTTTTTTTTTTTTGGTCAATTTTCTTGTTCAAAACCCTCATTCTCCAGTCTCCACCTTCATTAACCCTGCTTTTTTTTCTCTCTGCAAAATTCTTCTTCTTTTGATTATAAAATAGAAGAATATATATATATATATATGATTATATTCATGGGCTTCCCGTGTTAGTATTGTATAACTGTGAGTCAAAAACAAAAGGGTTTAGGTTGTGGTGTTTGTGAGCTTTTATTTTTCCTTTTGGCTTCATTAGAACTGCAATCCCACAAGAAACAAAGCTCACATTCATTCCTTTTCTGTTTCTTCCTCTCTTTAAAAAAAATAAAAATCCTATCTTTAACATTTTTTCTTTTTTCTTTTTAAGTTTGGAGTTTCTGATGTCCATTTGACTCGTGTTTCTGTGCACTGAACTTTATGGGGTTCTGGGGCATAAAGCACCATTACAAGAAAAAAAAAAAAGGTTCTTGAAAAGTGCTTGGTCTTTTTTGCCCCAGTAGTTATAGTTTCTTGAAAGTTCAGAAAAACCACTGTCCTAGGAGGGTTTAAGGGTTGGGTGAAGTAGACGGTGGTCATGGTTTTACTGTTGTTTTCATATGTGAGAAAAGTGAACCCATTTATGATAGTAGTTGTGTTGCTTTACTGAAGCTGTGGTGTGGGGGGAAAAGGAAAAAAGAAAAGAAAAAAGAAGGAATTCTTTCTAGTGTTTGTGCTGTTTCTTGTTCTTTCATTTATTTTTATTTTTCCTCTCTTTGTTTTGTACTTTGGAGTTAGTTCATAGTTCGAGGTTTTTTCAATGGCTTTTTTTGGATATTTGGGTTCCCTTTTAGTTCTAACCCTGTTCTTTAGACCTTTAGTCTGTCAACAACCCAACACAGATGGGTCCTTTGTTTCTGATTTCTTGCATAAAATGGGGTTCAATTCTTCTGGTGGCTACAACTTTGCTGCCCCTTTTTGCTCATGGACTGGTGTAACGTGTGATGCCAAGAAAGAAAATGTTGTCAAGTTGGTTGCTTCTGGTTTGGGTTTATCTGGTGTAATTCCGGATACCACCATTGGCAAACTCACAAAGCTTCAATCTTTGGATCTGAGCAATAATAAGATCACTGCTTTGCCTTCTGATTTATGGAGTTTGGGTTCACTCAAGAACCTCAATCTCTCCAACAATCAAATCTCTGGAAGTCTTTCTAGCAACATTGACAATTTTGGTCTGCTTGAAAGTTTGGATGTTTCTGAAAACAAGTTTTCTGGCAGTATTCCTGAAGCAATTACCTCCCTTACTAGCTTAAAAGTAATGAAGCTCAATCAAAATGGCTTCCAATCAAGCATTCCACTGGGTATCCTCCAATGCAATTCCTTGGTTTCCATTGATCTTTCTGGAAACAAGCTTACAGGTTCTCTTCATGATGGTTTTGGTGCTGCTTTCCCAAAGCTGCAACATTTAAACCTTGCTGGAAATGAAATTACTGGAAAGGAATCAGATTTCTCCGGGTTGATATCACTTGGCTATCTCAATATTTCAGGGAATTCATTCAAGGGTTCTGTTGTTCCTATTTTTGAAGGAGGAGGACTATTACAAGTGGTTGATTTGAGCAGAAATCAGTTTCAAGGGCACATTTCTCAGGTAAATTTCAGTTCTACATTCAACTTATCTCGTTTGGCTTATCTGGATCTATCCGAAAATCAGCTGAGTGGAGAGTTTTCCAACATAAATGAAGCCCAGAATCTCAGGCACCTTAATCTTGCATACAATAGATTTTCCAAACAAGACTTGCTCCATTTTGGTTTGCCCTCTGGCCTAGAATACCTTAACCTGTCTGAGACTAGTCTGATTGGCCAAATCCCCAAAGAAATTTCTTTGTTGAACAGCTTACAAACTCTTGACCTTTCCAAGAACCATTTCAATGGCGAGATTCCTCTTTTGAGCACAAAAAAACCTTCAAGTTCTTGATGTTTCATACAACAATTTAACTGGAGTTATCCCCTTAAAGCTCTTGGAGCAGTTACCTCTGATGATGATGTATAACTTTTCTTACAACAACTTTACCTTTTGTGGCACAAAAATTTCCCCTCAAACACTCAATTCAGCTTTCGTTGGCTCAGTCAATAGCTGCCCAATTGCTGCAAATCCAGCATTCTTCAAAAGGAAATCACAAAATCACAGAGGATTCAAACTTGCCCTTGCATTGACTATCTCAATGATCTGTTTGCTGGCTGGTTTGCTCTTCTTAGCATTTGGTTGTAGAAGGAGAACTAGAATGTGGGAAGTGAAACAAAATTCTTATAAGGAAGAACAAACTATATCTGGGCCATTCTCATTCCAGACGGATTCAACCACGTGGGTAGCCGATGTCAAGCAAGCAAATTCAGTCCCAGTGGTTATATTTGAGAAGCCATTGTTGAATTTCACATTTGCAGACCTCTTGTCTGCAACTTCTCATTTTGATCGAGGTACACTATTGGCTGAAGGGAGATTTGGACCTGTTTATAGGGGATTTTTACCTGGTGGATTTCATGTAGCAGTTAAAGTTTTGGTTCATGGATCCACCATGACTGACCAAGAAGCTGCAAGAGAACTTGAGTATCTTGGTAGGATAAAGCATCCTAATCTTGTTCCACTCACTGGTTATTGCTTGGCTGGGGAGCAGAGGATTTGCATATATGATTACATGGAAAATGGGAATTTGCAGAATTTGCTTCATGATCTTCCTCTTGGTGTGCAAGCAACTGAAGATTGGAGTACAGATACATGGGAAGAAGATGGAAACAATTCCATTCAAAATGTTGGTTCTGAGGGTTTGTTAACAACATGGAGATTTAGGCACAGAATTGTGCTAGGCACAGCTCGTGCCTTGGCATTCCTCCACCATGGCTGTTTCCCTTCCATTATACACAGAGATGTCAGAGCTAGCAGTGTTTATCTGGATCTTAACTTTGAGCCAAGGCTATCTGATTTTGGACTAGCTAAAATTTTTGGTAACAGTATTGAAGATGAAATTGCTCGTGGATCACCAGGATACATACCACCAGAGTTTCTTGAGCCACAAATTGACTCACCTAATAAAGCCCCAACACCAAAGTCTGATGTTTATGGTTTTGGAGTTATTCTTTTCGAGCTTATCACTGGTAAAAAACCCATGGACGATGATTATCAAGAAGAAAGAGATGTCAATTTAGTAAGTTGGGTACGAGGATTAGTAAAAAAGAATGAATCATCAAGAGCAATCGATCCAAAGATTCGTGGAACTGGACTGGAATGGCAGATGGTTGAGGCCTTGAAGATTGGATACTTGTGCACTGCTGATCTTCCTTCAAAACGGCCAACAATGCAGCAGATAGTAGGACTTCTAAAGGACATTGAACCTGTTTCATAGAACCAAAGCCAAAGTTTCACAATTTACCTATTTATCTGTTTACATTTTTACTTTGTTGAGAGTAATCTGCCATTGGGGAGAGGAGGTTGTTGTACAGTTAAATGCCATGTTTTTATCATTTTACCTTCTCATTTTTTTTTTCATAATGGCAGAAAGGTATGATTTATAAATATATCTATATACCTCCCCAGATTTTTGTTCTTGGCTATCAAAATCACATCTTTAATTTATTGGTGAAATTCATCAGGTTTCTTTTCTTTGTTCTTTATATATATATATATATATATATATATTCTGATGATGGTTCTGAAGTTGGAGGAGCTCTCCTGTTCTTGGGTAGTGTTTTATCTTTCATTTTCCCTCTGAAATATAGGATATCTTCTACTGGATTCTGGTTTTGGCCTTTGGTGTGATGGATACAAAATGAACACCATGGAAATGGAATTCTGAGCTGACAAATCTGCAGACTGCAGTTAAAAAAAAAACTATGGGCCAGTGGGGAGGGACTATGGATGGACCACCATTTCTTTTGCTGCATTAACTTTCACTGGAATTATTCTTCTTCTTAGTCAAGAGAGACAGAGAAGAGAAAATTACTTTGGCTTTCTGATCCTTTTAGCATGGCAAAAGGGTAAATTCATATATATATATATATATAGTATATCCATGAATCTTGAATAATCTTTAGTCTTATTATAGCCACCTATGTTTACATAAACCAGTCAAACCATGTCTTCAGTAAGGTATAAAAAATTCCTGACAGTACCAGCCATGGCAGTGCTGGCCATATAGATATATACTAAATAAACAACATCATCTTCACTTATATAAAAAATTCCTGTCAGCTGCCAAGCTTGCTTCTGCAAAAGCTAGGAATATGTGTCTCCACTCCATCTCTTCATCACCACATATCTACAAATGTTCTTGATTATATATACATACATATATATATATATATATATACATATAAAATCTGTCTGTCATATAATATAAATAGTTATTATGATAGTCGTCAAATAATTGATTTTGATATTATGGAGTCTATAGATATCCTCAACTTGGGTTTAATAATAATAATAATAATAGTTTTTTTTTTTTTTTCATACAATAGAAAAATACATTGTAAATGTTACACAAGATATAAATTAGATACTTGTAATAAAAAATGCACGTAATAAAATTTATATGTATCCAACTCATAGTGTTTATTGAGTGCTGACCATTCTTTACACATGATAATTATATACTATTATTGATATATTTAGGTGTGTAATTACTATATATATATGTATGTAATTACTATACATAAAAGAACAGTTTGTACTCGATAAACACTATGAATAGGTACACATATAAATTCTTTATGTGCATTATGTCAAGTCACGAGTTCAACCTGCACAGTAAATGTCATATAATAGCCAGCTAGGTTGAGAGTTTTCCGAGCAAGAGTCGGACTCTAGTGGATGCAATTCGGATACACAATTATCTAACCAAAAAAAAAATATATATATATATATATATATATATATATATGTGTGTGTGTGTGTGTGTGTGTGTATAAACAAGAACCCATAACCAATGATGCATTCTTACGTACGTGAAACCTTAATTATTCCATGAAATACAGAGTTACAGACAGACATGCATGAAAGCTTGGCGGGTCATGTTCATTGCAGTTCTTTATGAAATGTTTCCCATAGTACTTAATTGTCGAGCATGTCGGATTCTTCTTTCAATCTTCAATCTTACAGTTTGTGCCCTCGCTGGCACGCTTTTTTTCTTTTCTTTGTTTTTTTCTTTTAAGCTCCTTCCTGACTTTTGAATGATTGATGTGGAGTCAAAGTGATATCCCGACCCATATAAAAATGAGAAGTGAATGTATAATAATATATAACAATGAATCTATGTATTCATAGTCAACTCGATTATCCTTTTTGGTATAATGACAATAATACCAAATAGTTGATTGTGAGGTCTACTAGACCCATTATCATGGAACGAACTTGATCATGACAATTAATATTAGAGTGGATAGTCAATTTGAACTATGGGAACTAAGCTCTACACCCGAGGGTGGGAGCCAATCTCAAAAATTTCGAACGTCTGTTAGTTGATTTTGAATTGAGGCTAATTATATTCGATTGGGCTCTAAAAAGGACTGGTCATAAGAGAAGGTGAATAGCAAGTAGTTGATACAAGTATTGTTAAACTTATAGTGACGAGTTTGCGAGCTCGAGGAGCGAGTCTATAGCATTATATATTTAAGATTGGATTGGAAATAATATATATATATATATATATATATATATATATATTATATATATATATATTATTTCAATGTGGCTTGTTTTTTTTTTCAAGACCCGCTTGCTCTAGCTAATTGTCCACCCTTTCCAAGTGTGATTTCTATGTTATGTTTGGTCGTGCCTAAGGGCATATCGATTGAAGTAGATTCTTCTTTTTTATCAATCAAAACACATTCTCAAACTGTACAAACTTCTTACAAAGCATACGGCTTTCCGGATGTAGATGATGATATCTATCCAGATGGATCTTATATCGTCATGGGTAGATATATGGGTGGATATATATATATATATATATATATATATATAAATGATATGATGCACCCCACTAACTTAGATTGTGGATGAAGTTTCTATAATGTGAATTGAATAATTCTGAAGTTGCTGTTGAAATGATGGCTAATTCATCACTATATAGTTATTATTATTATTATTTCTTTTTTTTTTTCTTCCCTTAAAATTGAAGTCTCAATTCCAATTTCAAGAAATAAATTACTATTCTCATCACATTTTTCCTCTAACTTAATAATTTGATGATTTAGGGAAAAAAAAAATTACAGAAATAAATTACTATTTTTAGGTGTTCTATGTTATTCCTTACTATTTTTAGACTTCATTGTTACACTTCTATTTTTAGAAATTAGCAGTTTTGTTTACTTCCATTTTAGCCCGAGTTCTACAATGGGCTGTGACGACGTTATCTTTTGTTGGCCCAAAAAGTTGGAACATCTGGAAATTGTGGTCTGACGCGTCTCGACCCGATTTAAATAGGGCCCACAATATAAAATTTCGATCTTAAATTTTATAAAAAATAAGATATAAGAAGAGTTTCTTTTGAGTCTGATGTAACTCGACTCTGATTTAGATAAAGTTTATGCATAAAGTATCGAGCTCAAATTTTATCTATAAAAAAACGAGATTTTGATGGGCTCAAAAAAAAAAAAAAAAAAAAAAACCAACCCATTGATCAAAATGAGAAGAGTTCCCTTAATTTTTAATTTTTAATTTTAAAATTTTGTTAATTCTCCTAAACACAAGGAGTGTAATTACTATACTCAAAGACTGGTGTTTTTTATATTTGTCATCTTTCTTGAAATTCTGCCCTTCACTTCAGTAAAGAGAGAGAGAAAAAAAGAAGAGAGAGAAGATGTCGGACGAGGAGCATCACTTTGAGTCTAAGGCCGATGCTGGAGCATCCAAGACCTTTCCACAGCAAGCTGGTACCATCCGCAAGAATGGCTACATCGTTATCAAGGGCAGGCCTTGCAAGGTTTTTTTTTTTTTTTTTTTTTTACAATTCTGCCTAATATTTATTTATGTAGTTCCATAATTCTGTGATGATGTCTGATTGAATTGAATTGAATTTGATTGATTGTTTGCTTGTTAAATTTGAAGTGGGTTTTTGTTTTTGTGTCTGGATCTTGATGGGTTTTTCATCTTCTTAATCATGCCTATTTGTATTTGGTTTGTTTTTCATTTATTTATTTTTGTACGGAGATGTTTAAATTTTGTTGTCGGGGATGAATTAATCTAATGGTTTTTTCCTTTTTCTTCCCTAACTTTTTGCCATGTGGTGCAGATCTACATATTTGTCCTTACCTGTATTATTCCTATGAAATTCTTTCTTCTCGTTTTTATTTATTATTTTGTTGATCAACTTGTTAATATTAAACTGATTCTTTATCTGTGGGTTTGAATTAACATCTTGTTTGTATTAATTGAATCTTTTTTATAAGTTGTTACTTCAAATGTGAATCCACCCTAATTAAAAATGCCTCCTTTAATCAGAAATTTTGTTTATGCTGTCTTTTGTTTGCAAATTATTATTATTATTTGTTATATTTATACTTCTTGAAGCAAAGTATATCTGTATATATAGTGAAGGAAGTTTCGGTTTGTCTACCAAGGATAATTGAGCCAAGGGCACTGTGGTTCTTCTGAAAATCTGTTTAAGTTTTGTATATTGAAATCATCAGTTAGTAGCACAAATATATATATACACACATATTATTCTTGTTTTTGTTGGATTCCTTTGATGCCAAATGATAATTGAGTTGTCATCTTCCGAATTCACATTCAAGCAAATACTATCCAAAAAAAAAGCTTTAAAAAAAGAAGAAGAAGAAAAAGAAATCTTGCCTCAGTTTTCTCCATTTTTGTCTTTTTTAATCCCTCCAAGGTTATTATTATTTATCAGGTTGTTGAAGTGTCCACCTCAAAAACTGGCAAGCATGGTCATGCCAAATGCCACTTTGTAGGAATTGACATATTCAATGGCAAGAAGCTTGAAGATATTGTTCCTTCCTCCCATAACTGTGATGTAAGTGATACTTTCACTGAATTTCCTGTCATTGATATACAGAATTGTAATACATTAAAACTGAATTTCTTTTTTCTTTTTTTTTAATATCTCAGGTGCCCCATGTCAATCGTACTGATTACCAGCTGATTGATATCTCTGAAGATGGCTTTGTAAGTAATTTTATCTTTTAAAAAATAAGTTTGACAAGGTGATTAGCACTGTGTGATAATGATTGTATGTTAGTAGTCCATGATGCATGCAGCTTTTATGATTTCTATATATATATATATATATGTTTTGCAATATTTAGCAGATTTGTAAGTTCTGTTGTAACTCTAGTAGAAGTCTGAATTTGAAGTAAAAATGAAAACGATGTTTGTTAATCCCAATTGATTGATTAGCATATTTGTTATCCATAAAGGAGCCTGATATAATTCATACATTGTGATTGTGGTCGTGTATTGTGTAGGTGTCTCTGCTCACTGACAGTGGAGGTACCAAAGATGATCTGAGGCTTCCCACTGATGATAATCTGCTTAGCCAGGTACAACATACATTTACTAATCATGTTTTTTCGTACACAAGATTTAGACTTTTCGAAGATTAAATTGAGTATACTCCATTTTTGTTTAGATTAAAAGCGGGTTTGATGAAGGAAAGGATCTTGTGCTCTCAGTCACATCTGCAATGGGAGAAGAACAAATCTCTTCAGTGAAGGACATTGGTAAAAACTAAAGTAAATCCATGCTATGGCATTTGTGGAATGCCAAAGCTAAAGAACTACTACTAAGATATAGTCAGTCTTAAGAGTCTGTATTACTAAGACTCTTCTTAAAGACTTATATAATGGACAATTAGGGATATATATATAACAAAGATGCAATTATTTTATTTCCAGCAATCAAAATTGATATATACACACATTTCTATTTTGTTGTTTTGCATTCTTTTGCTTTCAAATTTTCAGTAGTTTGAGGCTTTATTTTCCTCAGTGACTTGTCTGCATTTCTCTAATAAGAAAGAGCAAACTTCTCTATTGGTTAATCTTTGTTTATCTTACTTTTTGGTTTCTTTATTGAGTTTTGAACACAACTTCTCTCTCTCTCTCTCTCTCTTTTATATATCTCTATATATATATTTTTCTCTCTTGTGGGGAAATGCTCGGTGAAAAGTTTTTTTTTTTTTTTTTTTTTTTTTTAGAACCATTAGAAATTTAAAAATTATTGTTTCATTTTGAACCTTTCATGAGTCTAATTCTTGCTCAAGGAAAAATATGACGGACTTCACCATTGATATGACATTGAGTAGTATGTGGAGTTTGACTTGTTTGTCTCGTCGCATGTGAGAGTTTAAAGACATGAGTTGAACCTAACGTTTGGTTCAATTGTTGACTTTTTTTATAATTATTCATGTAACATGCGGCAATGTAAGTATTTCAACTGAATCACATACATATATATATATATCTCTTATTCTTGTTATTTACTTTTGTTATTTTTGTATTTCGATCTCAGCAATATCTTGTAACATTTACAAAATATTTTTTAATGAGACTTTTAAAGGGCATAGAACAATAGCATTTACATGAATTAAAATGATAAACCAAACAGAGATAATTGCCTATATCAATAAACAATGTGTTTTTTTTTTTTTTTTTTTTACAATTAATTTTTTAAATATATATATATATATAAATGTATGTAGATTCATATCTAACATTTAATAGCCACTAGGACAAACTCTATCAAATCTTTGCCAAGAAATCATGGTTGTTCTTTATTCTGTGGTTGATTACCATAAACATAGCAAGCAAATCCCCAGAAGGTAATAACCAAAGATAGAATCTTGAAACCACTCATTGGATCATGCAACAATATAACTGCAGCAATGCTTGTCAATGGAACTCTTACTGCATTAAGAACACCAGCCATAACAGTGGAAGCCAAAAACAAGATTGCGACACTGCCCAAAATGCCCAACTGAAATGTAATAATGCCCCAGATGATAACAGAGTAATAGGAACTCTTACCACCCTTGAAAGCTTCTGCTTCAGATTTCATTCCCTGGAAATCTTTATTCACAATTACACCAATAGTAGTAAACAAGAAAGCAAACAGAGAAACCATGACTTGCTGTTCCAGAACAACATGGAATGATCTTCTTCCCAGAAGTTTCACGAAGACTAACTCTGAGAGCGCAAATATAAGCCCGTGGAGAGCAGATCCCAGAATATCCCAAATGAAACCCATAATGTACTGCTTATCTGTGATATATGCAAATCTATCTGAATCTGAATCCAAGGCAATGATCACCACTGCAGTTGTAATAATCACAATGGAGTTTATAATTGAAGCATTGATCTTATTTTTCACGATAAGATATCCAAAGAGTGTAGAGAAAACCAGGGATGTTGATGCCACTAGAGCAGCAGTTGATGCAGGAAGATAGGCGTAGGCGTAGGCATACATGAGGTTGTCAACAGCACTCAAGAATCCAAGAAATATGTATGATACAGTTAGTTTAAAACTCAGAGGAGTAGGGAAAACTCTTAAAATGAAATATGTGGGAATCAACATAATTGCAGGTATAGGCCATCCTGCAACAGCTACCCATGAAATGAGCCATTTGCTCTTGCCTCCATTAGCATAGTAAATTCGAGAAAGCAGACTAGAAGCAGGAAATGCCACAAGCATAGCCACAGTACTTAAACCTATAAGAATCCAATGTGAGAATGGTTTACTTCTATATTCTTCCAAAGCCTTGGCCCTATATGCAGAAATTTTGTCTCGTAAGGAAGTCTCTGGTTTGTCATCCATTTCACTCTCTGGTTTGTCATCCATTCCGTCTCCTAAAACTAACAGTAGGAAAACGAAAGGAAAAACATTATGTTTACAAGTAAGTATTTTATTTCCAGAAAGAAAGATTAGTGAAGAAAAGATACCATTAGTGCAGGCATACAATGTGAAAACATTGAGACCTAGAACAGAAACCTTTGACTAACTTGAAGAAAAGATACCATTAGTGCAGGCTTACAATGTGAAAACATTGAGACCTAGAACAACAGAAACCTTTGACTAACTTGCATTTCTTACAACAAAATTGCAGTTTCTTCTATAAAGATCTCCATATTTAGTACATTGAATCCTAAAAGAATCTGGTTGTTATCATTTATAAAAATTGTTATCCTATTCTCATTGAGAAACTTTGTTGTTGTTCTAGTAATAGAACACATTGCAAAAGACACACAACGCAACTAATTCAGAAATTCATTACAAATTCAAAGCTCATTTTGTATTTTGTATTTCTAAAACAGAACACATGGAGGAGAGCTCTAAAAGTTAAAGATTTCTCCAACTCCAAATATAGGGAACTGGTTTGGACTCGCAACTGAGCTTAGAACAAAAAATCATTTATTCAAATAGATTTTAACTTAATAGAGCTACCAAGAACAATTATGTACTATCATTTATTCAAATGGCTCATTTCATGGGTAGCTCTTTTCTTCACTAATCTTTCATCTTCTAGTATGAAAAAACTTTAGCTTTGTCATGAAATTAAAATTCAAGAAAAGAGAAATAAGAATACCCATCAATTATTGGACTAGATGAATGATATTGTGAAATCAAAGAAAGACAAAAGGTAATGGCTGATTCTTCAACTTCCACAGTTATCTTGTTAAATATCAGAAGCAACAAATATATTATATCTAACATATATTTATAGTAGCTAGAGATTCTTAATTTAATCCCATGTTTTATAGGTAGAAGAAGCTTCTTCCTTTTTTTTTTTTTTTTTTTTTTTGAGAAAATAGGTAGAAGCTTCTAAGGGTCCTCTTTTCATAATTCCCCTAGCAAAAACCAATATCCTCTCCTTAGTGAGACTAACTTGGGCTCACATGCTGCTATAAATATATCAACTGCCTAAGGTATTGATTGGAACTACAGTCCATGTTCAATCACACTCAAGAAATTCTAACCTCCAAAGAGGTTTATGGAGGCATAGCAAACTTTAGTAATTTAAAGTAGATTAACTCACTTTGTAAATTTTTGGTTTATGATAGAAGCTTCCATTTCAGACCGAGGAAGAAAAAGGAAAAAAAAAAAAAAAAAAGCAGATGATTTGATCAATTCCCATGGCACGCTTTATAAAATAAATTTCCAGCCCCTCATTAGTGATCACTAATACAATATTCAGCAAGGAGGCAGGCAGGACATGAAGGGGGCCAAGTAACTCATAAAAGGAAAAAGGGGAACATAAAGTATATTTTGAAAAGTTAAACCCCACAACGTTTTCCTCGTAATATATTTCTGTTGATTTGAAAATTCTCAACTCCAGCTTCAATTGGCCCATGTGGGAACAGTCACAGAGTCCCCAATCACTGCCCACCATGCCGTAAGACTCAATTGGAATCTTGGCCTGAGCCAGGCTGAATTAGTTAACTAGAGAATATTTTCTTCATCACAGATAATTCAGGGAAACAAACAATCCCTCTGCAGAAGACATTTATTTGGCAATTCAAGGCCATCATCAAGTTCTTGGATTCAGGAATATCAAAACTGTGAAAACACACACACACGCACACATTTAAAGAGTAGATTTTGGCTACTAATTTTCAAGACACCAAGTGAAAAATCGAACACCAACACAAACAATGCCACGGAAATTGACAAAGATTGGTCAAAAATCTTTAAAAAATTCAGAGAATTTACAGTGCCACGGACAATGTTAGTATATCGTTTAAGTATACACATACACAACAAGAATTCAACAAATTCAGCAAAAAAGAATCGTGGAAATTTAAGGTTTTCCATCCAAGAAATTGGAGTTCATGTCGGGTAGAGCACAAGGGCCAGATAATGTACCAAAATTATACAGGGTTTCTTCAATGATCAAGCATTAAACACAATAATTAGGAAATTTTCACAGCAAAACATATTCAAGCAGAGAACTTTTTCAAAAGAGAACCAAAAAAAAAAAAAAAAAAAGGGAAAGAGCAAACCTCGAACAAGAAGGGGTTCCTGCTGCATGAATCCAAGAAGAAAGAAAGAAAAACCCAGTTGCGATCAAGAAGAAAGCTCAACAAAACAAGTTTCAGAAGAGTGGTACCTGCTCCTGATCTTTCAAGTTTCAAGAGATTATTAATAAAGATAAAATTTTTCCTAATTGTAACAATCATTGCCACTGAAATCTTGTGCCATAAATGTTGTTTTCAAGTAATTTCTTTTTATGATTAAATTATTAGTAAACTATTCATTTCTGCAAGTTGGCCCAATGTTATTTGTTTCATGTGGACAGAAATTATTCCCAAAAAAATTGCCAAACAGTGGGAACTTTTTTAGTTCCTTTTTACCTTCCCAGCAAATAAGGAATGCATTGGCTATAGAGAAAAAAACCCCTTTACATTTTTCTATAAATAGTCTTTATGCAAAAAGAGAATACTATTGAAGTAAAACATAAGCAAAACCATCCAACTCCTCCTATTCGACCACAGAGTTTAACTTTTACTCGATAAAATGTTTCATTTTACCTCTTAAATAGCACTTATAACGAGTGTCAAATATCTTCCTCTTGTAAATCTTCAAGATACATTTTCTTATTATACCAAACTAAAGGCTTAACTCCAGTTCTTATTTGATATACTAATATATATATATATATATAAAATTATAAATTTTTTTTTTTTGGGTTTTCCTTGGAATCATATATCACATGCATGTTGTTTCTTGGATTGGCTATTTTTTCTTAATCTTTTAGTCAAATATGCTCTGGAGGATCATTTGGGTTTATTGAAGGGACTTATGCATGGTTTTTTTTTTTTTTTCAATTGATAATAGAACTCTTAAAAAAGGTATTTTTCACCAACTATTTTTTGGTAAAGGTGAATATTGATGGTTCATATAAGGAAGGTATAGTTGGTTAGGTTTCAGTGTCATTATTTTCAAGATTTGGACAATCTTAAAAAAGTGTTCCGTAAAATTAATTTCTTTTTAATTTTAAAGCGTATGCATTGGTAAATAGTTCTTTTGATTTAAGTGAGATTTCAATATCTAATTAATACTTATGTATGCAGCCGTATAAAACAAAAATATTCATTAAGAGTTCTTATATATCCCTGCTCACAGTGTTTATCAAGAACATATCGATAAATTTGAAATGGACTTAAAAACAGTTTGGAGGTTTTTAAGGGTCCCATATATTGTCCTATTGACTTTACAGCCTGTTTCTTATTATCCAAAGCTTACCTTTTGCAAAAAAATCTATTTGACTCGAACAAAAATTAGTGTACATAAGAACATAATTTTAAAACACAGACTGTAGTTGGATTTATCCGAGACACATCGTGCCATAAGTAAAAAAAAATTAGTTTCTTCTAAGTTTTTTATCTTTAATGTAATTCGAATTTCATGACCTTCCATAATTATAAGTGAGACTACAATATTTTCTCCTCATTCTCACTTAACATAAGAATGGAATAATTATATATATATATTTTTTGGTGAATATGGAATAATTATATATCATTAATTTATGAAATGACATACTAAATTATATTATTAAATAATAAAAAAACATTGTTATTGACAAGAATAAAGTGGATCAACTTGTAAGGAACAAAATGTAACATTAACATATATATAACCACCTTGTGGTCGGGTGGTGAAGCACCCCAAGTTTCACATGAATACCCAGGTTCGAACCTCACTGGGCCTTATCCCCTCGTGTGCTGGTAGGGCTAACGGTTGGGTTCTCTTAGTTAGGGAAGCCACTTCAGTCTTGTACCTGACCCAACCTTTTATTTACTTAAAAAAAAAAAATATATATATATATATATATATATAAAGTGGATCCACTTAATATTCGATTCGTTGGGCATCAAACCTGGATGTGAGAAAAGCGGTTGGGAAGCACTGCGCTGAGAGAGTCAACGACACCAGTCAATTAAAATAAAATAAAACGTTGAATCAAATCACGCTTTAATAATTCTCTAGGAAAACGCATAAACAATTCATTGCGAACATTTGTCGGGTTCTTCCTATGTTTCTCTACATAGTACTTTTTTTTCCTTTTGTCACTCCCAATTTCACTATTCTCACTCTTCTCATGTCCATTGTCCCCTATGACTTATGCTCAATTGACTAATTTACCCTTGCCTTCTTGGTTTATTTTTTTTTTTACTTTTCCTAGTAGGAAAAAAGAGTTATACCATACTTACACTAATTTAATATTTATTATGAGCATTATATAAGAGCATTGAAGTCTTTCACCTAATTGAATATGAATTAATTGAAATAAAAAATGTGAAAATAATATAAGCTAACACAAAGGGTATTTTGGGCAAATCGGTTTCATTCACATGTCAACAAGGTGTAAAATTAGCAACAATAATTATTATTTTTTTTTAAAAAAACAATGTTGTAATAATTTTAATTTTTTAATTTTTTTTTTGAGTTAAAAATTTTATCTTATAAAAAGAAAAAAAAAAAAAAAGTACTATAATAATCTTGTAAGAGAAATATGATGTAATAAAAGGAAAAAGTGAAAGTGAAGGCTTAATATTTCTCTGTTTAATTTGCATAAAGAAACCAAAGTCGCAATTTTTTGAGAATTTTCCTCAACTTTTGACTCATCCCCCTTCACCTTTCCTCTTTCTCCCGCTATTACATATGCTATTTTGTGTGCTGTAATCCAGCCATGGATGATGAGAATAATTGTAAAGTTGAACTGCCATTGAAGCAAGAAGGAGAACAAACTCCGCAGAGTACTGAAAATTCAAAGACAAAGGAAAAAATTGGATGCGTTGAAGAAAATGACCAGTCCAGACCAGTGGAAAATAGTAGTTCAATTCCGGTTAAAAGAGAAGATTTGAATACGATAGCTTCATCTCCAGCTAAAACCCTAGCTGAGGTACCCTCTGCTCCTGGTGATCTTCACTGTAGTTATGGTACGTCTTTACTTTTTTTTTTTTTTTTTTTTTTTCTCTCGACACAAAATTATATCTTTATTTTCTTGATTATTGAATTTTTATGAACAAAAAAAAAAGTTAGGTTTTTTTGGGGTTATTTTTCTTTTGGTTGAAAGGAAAGTAATTTATGCTTTATATTTGATATTTGGTATGGTGGATGATCAAAATACGAACAAAGTTAGATTTGGACATGTATAATTGAGTATAACATGTATGATTATGCTAAAGAGGTGACAAGTTCAGTGACTAATGATGCAGAGGTGCCGGTGGAATATGAATTGCAAACATTTGAAGCAGAGAAATATAAGGTTAGCAAAAACATATACCTCTTTGAACTTATTAGCTAGCTCCTCTTGTTTTTTGGATTTGTACTTTTTGTCCTTGCTTTGATAATTTCTGTTCCCCTATGATGTCCGAAGCTGTCTGTGTAATAATGAGAAAGTACGATGTACTTCTTCTTAGCACATCAGAGTCATATCATTGTGGCATATCTTGATTTTAAGTGACTTTCTCCAGTGGCGAATGGACATTTCGGATATAAGGAGCACTTATCTAAATCAAGAAATATTTATCATAAAGAATTCGTTGTTGTTTGATTTTGTGCTGATCCTAACTTGCTGAAGATTATGGTAAATTAGAAATCTTCTAAATTCTTTAAGAACAGAGTAGAAGTTACATGGAAAAACTTTAAAAGAATGGAACTAATGAATGTCAAATGATCTACAAGTGATTTTCTGTAAAATAAAAACATGAAATTTTAAGTCAAGAGTAATAGGAAACAAGCTCTTTTTTTCAGTGAGTTTTGATTTTATGTGGGTTCATAAGTTAGCATCTAGTGGTCTTGCACTAACAAATGTCTTTCTGATATGGTACTGGTATTTATATTGCTCTATTCGTTGTCCTAGAATAAAGTTTGCACATCCAAACTGGGGGATTTGAGAGGTAAAGCACATCAGACTGCTCCAGCACAGAGACAGAATGAGCAAGAATCACTTGATGGTCCATCTTCTCCAGAATCCTCTCCAACCTCTGCTACGCAGTCAATTTCATCAATCCAGACTCCACATGTTCCAAAACAAAGGATGTCACCAGCTGAGGACAAAAACCGCTCATGTGTGCCTGACGGGCCGGGGCAGAGACAGAGGCAGAGCTTAAAACCATTATCCATTGTGCCTGTACAGAGGACACCTTACCCTGATGGATACAACTGGCGGAAGTATGGACAAAAGCAAGTCAAGAGTCCTGAAGGTTCTCGAAGCTACTATCGCTGCACATACTCAGACTGTTGTGCTAAGAAGATTGAGTGTGCTGATAAGTCAAATCGTGTTATAGAGATTGTTTACAGAAGTAGTCACAATCATGATCCTCCTGAGAAACTAAATTCTGCTAGGGGAAACAGGGTTTCACCGTCAATTTTACCTGTTAATGAGAGCGAATCTTCTTCTCACCCTGTTGGATCTCGGAATGATGCCAATCCTTCAACCTCTTTAAAAGATCCTGAACAAGAAGGTGCACCTATACTGGACTCCACAGAGCAGGATTCCAGTGGTTCTGAGGAGAATCCTGGAAATAGCAGTAAGCAGGAGCCTCTTGATGAACATGAACCAAGAAAAAGGTAATATCCCATTTTTCTTTTCTTGCATGTCATTCTTTTTTTATTCTCAGCTGATGTATGATTATATGTGCTCAAATGTGTACCTTTGCGAATAATCAGATTGAAGAAAAATGTCTCAAGCTGTTTAGAATCTCCTTTAAAAACTGGGAAGGAGCACAAATATGTTGTCCATGAAGCTGGTGATGTGGGAATATCAGGAGATGGCTACAGGTGGCGAAAGTATGGACAGAAAATGGTCAAAGGGAATCCTCATCCAAGGTGAAACAATTTGTACTAAGCACGAACCTTACTAAAAGCTGAAAGGATCTTTGTTTTTCTATTTGAAACAATAAAGTCTCCGTTTTTCTTGCTTCCCTCTTGACATGCCTGTGTCTTTTGTGGATCATTAGCTGTGACTGATAATGATGGTAAAATGCTTGTGATTCCAAATGTCTTGGATGCTTGGTTAAATATGACTTTTGAATCTTCTGAGTTAAATTTTATATGAAATCATGGAATCTTTATAGTTCCTTGTAAGAAAGAGAACTTGTGGTTGGCAGTAACTCTCTTGTTTTATGGTAAAAATCCTGTGCCATACATCAGTTGTTCTTTTAAATTTATAATAATTTCTCGCATATATTTATCCTCCTTTAATGAACCTAAATCTCGACTCTGAGTTAATATTCTGGATGAATATCAGGAATTACTATAGATGCACATCAGCTGGATGTCCAGTTCGAAAGCACATTGAGATGGCCAAAGACAATACCAGTGCTGTCATAGTAACCTATAAAGGTACACATGACCATAACAAGCCAGTCCCAAAGAAACATCACGGACCGCCTAGTACTGCTCCTGCTTCAGTGAACAACACTTCACTGGTTACCAAATCTGAACCATTACAACAAGATCAGGTATCTGCTGCTGCTCAGTGGTCAGCGGAAAAAGATGGCGAATTAACAGGCAAGCCATTGGAAGCAGGAGGAGAAAAGACCATGGAATCTGCTAGAACTCTTTTGAGCATTGGATTTGAAATCAAGCCTTGCTGAATTTCTGGTCCAGTCAGGAGTCAGATGGACAATAGAAAGAAGGTAGATGGAAAAATATGGTAAAAATAAGATGCATTCCTGTACTGAATGTAATATTCCCCCCACCTTCCTATCTCCCTTACTAATTGTAGTCCTTTTTTTAGATTTCCAGTAATTTGTATGGCTATTCATTTCTTAGCCTGCTACCCGGTGGGTAGTATTGAAATGGTATAGGGTTGGCTTTGTCATCTCTGTATATTGTTGTGGATGAAACAAATCTGATTGGAATACAGCAATAGGAGCCTTGATGTTATGTCAATTTCTTGACTTTGGGCTGTACCTATTCTTCCCTTCAAGAACTGGGGGTGTAATATTTCATCTCACATCGAAAGTTAAAGTGAATGTTTAATAATATATAAAAATGAGTCTAATTATTTATAGATAATTCATGGTATCTTTTTAATATAGTGAGAATCATATAAGTAATTGACAATAGTTGGTATTAGAGTGCCTTTAAGATGTGGAAGCCACCTCTAAAAATTTAAACAAACAATATTAAGTACTTGACTTAACAGGCTTGCAGGTCCTAATCATAGGGGCATTGCCACCCTTTTAGGACACAAATCTCTCAGTGATAGTTTAATGAGGCCACCAACTCTATGACAGAAGCTGTCATATTCATATTAGTTCACTAAGCAGTAGTAGTTGGATCGTCCTATGTTGACAACCTTCCAAAAGATCATCATCCTTTTGTGTCTTAATTTAGTCGGTGATTGGCATGCCCTCAATTTCGATTCATGTTAGGAACAATTTTACTATATTTCAATCGTGTTATAGTCTTCAAGTTTTAAGTAGTTGTGAAAAATTGAACCCATCTTGTAATATAGAAGAAGTTCTACTACTTTGTCAAGATTGAGACAAGATCAGATTGTACTGTACAAAGATTTCTACTAGGTTCTGGTCTAGGAATCTATGATTCATAGAGTCAAAGGAAGTGTTATGCACAGCCATTACTAACATGTATGTGCACATTTGAAGCTAAAATAACAGTTAATACAAGTCTTAAAAGATGATACAAATCAACCCCAGAACTACGATTATCAGTCATTCTGATGAAATACTCAGTTCATAACTAGAGATGGTTATTGCTGGTGCAAGTGCTGCTCCATCTTTTCCTTCAGAACAACATTCTTGGAACCTGAAGCAACTAACAAGATGATCATTTGTCATACCAGTAGCCTGCATGAATGAGTAGACAATGGTTGGTCCAACACACCTAAAACCTCTTCTTAGCAAGTCTTTGCTTATGGCATCAGCTTTTGGTGTCTTCACAGGAACCTGTCTAGGATACCGGAATCTACTAAGTAAAGGCTTATGGTTGACAAAACTCCAGATGTATTTCTCAAATGATCCAAATTCATCCACAACCTAAAGATAGACAAAACCTTGTATGTTTAGGTATGACTATATGTAAAGGAAGTAACTTTGGGGAAATTATAATCAGTAATATACATATATATATGTACATGTTACTTACTACACGAAGTTAGTGTAAGGAACATTTTATAGAACCTACCTTGGAAATTTGACGAGCATTTTGAATGATGGCTCGCAGCCTAAGTTCTGATAATAACGAGTTTGCAGTACTTCCAGGAGCTAATATTTTCTTTTCATTTAACTTTGCAACAATAGCAGGATCAAAATCAGCAAACACTTCCCTGTGTTGAACAGAAAATTTTCATAACAAGAAAACTAAATCCAACTTTCAAGAATCCACAAAACCATGCTAATGAATCAGGACAACCATCTAAGAAGTAAAGAAAAAATTATATAATGTACCTAAATATGTGCCTTTTGCTTAGGATAGAAGGCCAAGTAAGCTCAGATAAAGCTCCACAGAGAACAAGGAGCTCGAACAATCTCCTGACAAAAGTAGGTAATATTAATAACAGATAAGCAATAGCCATATGGTTTGTTTTCATATTAAAGTCACTGCAAGAAATGACCTCAGTTGCTTACTTGTCATCATGTACTGGAACTCCCCATTCTTCGTCATGAAAGGTTGCATATGATTGATCTGGTTTAAGCACAAAACTGGTAATGAATGGGTTGGGAACTTCAGCAATGACCATGCACAAACATGGTAATGAAGGAATGGAACTTAAACAATAAATACTTGTTGCTTATCAGTCATGGACACGCTTCAAAATTCATGTTTCAATTCAGTCACAAGTGCGGTTCTGATGCATTCAATTCATTACCATGCCCTCCTACTCTCCTACATTTCTTTCTTAAAAAACGATGTAGAAATTATTGGAGTCCCAATAAATAAAATGTTTTGTTTTTACATGCATCATCAGCATCAAATATCTCTATATTTAGAGGTGATTAGTTCCTGGACTAAGAAAACATGTAAGAGAAACACAAGAAATAGATTCATTTTTAGTAGTTGGACTCACCAGTAGTAGGTGTCACCCAAGCACATCTTTTTTTGGACTGTAAGCCGTCAGAAGAAGATTCTGAAATGCCATTTGAACCAACTGTCTTTGATTTGGAGGCCAATTGCTTTCTTCTACTGGCTGTGATACTTGTTCTGTAAATCCTCCCAGTCGAAGCACGACTGTGAAATGAATCCGTTGATGCTTCTGAAGAACCTGATGCACTGAGTGATGAACTTGAGTGCAACAATGAATCCTGCCTGCGTATTATCAAAGGGAAGTTTGTTGAATGCAAAGAAGGCGGCAAACTAACTATAGAAGTAGGTGATGAAAGTTCATTTGTATCTTCAATAACTTCCTTAATTTCCTCACTAGACTTCTCAGCCTTTCCCAAAGACTTAGAGACAGTTTTTCGCACGCCTGCTGTCATTTTAGCCTTGTTTTCAGTTAGTCCAAGAACTGGTCTGGATTCAGAATCTGCCATAGCCATAGACCTTACCTTTGGAGCCCCTGACATCATAGGAGATAAACCCTTATGCAGAGGTGGAACTTACCAGCAACTCTTTGCTTTGCTTTGCTTTTAACCCAAAAGACCAATCACAAACTCAAATTCATTCACTACAACCTTATGGAAAACTCAATCAAGAATACAAGAGTTCTTCATGTACAAAGATCACAACTTTTAAAGTAAATGACTATTCCAAAACTCCAGAAGAACCAAGAATTATAAAACATTGCACACAGGGCCCTTTACAAATCTATCCATGGGTGATTAGCTGAACTTAATCTTCCCAAATCCACATTGAAGTTTTCTAAAATCCCAAAAAAAAAAAAAAAAAAAAGGAAGGATTCAAAAGACTTGAGTTTTCCTACACTCTCTTGGGTTAACTGGCACCAGTAAAGGCAATACACGGAAGTAAAACTACTCTGGCCCATCATTTTCTTTCTTCATAAAATTCAGACCCATTTCTTAAAACTCGAAGAAAAGCACGTACCAGTATTCCAGCAGACAGTGCATCACCACTTTTGACCACATCTAGATTTCCATACCCATAGATGATGAGCACATTAATGTCTACTATTAATGATAAGTTAGTTATACAGCTGTAAATGGATAGTTTTATTTTATAGTAAGCCAAGACAGGCATTATGATTCCACTGTGTATTTTCTACTATCTTTTGGGATTTTTTTTTTTTAAAAAAAAAAATTTGGGCAGAGAATGAACTGAGACATTGTCTTTTCAGAGCTTTATTGTTTTTTGAAACAGAAACAAGAAAAAAAAAAAAAAAAAGCTGACATTTTTTTGTTCATTACTACATGACAATGATCATAACAGAAAGAAAACAAAGAAAAGAAAAATCCCTCCCCATTTCTTTTCCTACTCTTTTCTAATGCAAGTTTTCAAAGAAGTTCAGAGTTCAGGTAGGGAAAGAAAATTTGTATAATGTGAGATGTAAAGTGCAGATTTTAATCTGCAGCTTTCACTAACCAGAGGAAGAGAAGACTAATTGATGTGTGTGTGTGTGTGAGAGAGAGAGAGGGGAATACAGAGAGCGTGTGTTGTGTTCAAGAAGAAAGCAGAGGAAAGAATAGAGAGAGAAAAAAAAAGTGAAATGTGTGAAAGAGAGAATGAAGTGATGAAGATGAAAGGCTCTTTTAACCAGAAGGTGTGTCATTGTATTACTCAACTTTCCTCTTAACTGTTAACTATGAAGTCGAAAGTTCAAATTCCATCCATAAAAATAAAGGTATAAATATTTATAACGAAAGAGATTAATCACACAAATTACTATTCTACTCCATTCCCTTTTTTGTTTTTTCTTGGATTTTTTTTTTTTTACATAAGTAGTTTTTTATTTTTGCTTTTGCCGGTGGGTGTGTGTGGATGGTGTTGTCCCCAGGTGACATATAATTTGGTAGGGGCATCCTAGGATACCCTGTTTTCTGTCTGATACCTCCTTGGACTGTCTCTCTTTTCTTCTGTAAGACTGTGTCAAGAGTAGAATCAAAAAAATAGGTTCTAAAAAGCATAGGAGAAAAAAAAAGTACTTCATTTGTTTGTATGATGAATCAAGTGAAACAGAGACAAACATGAAAAACTACAACCATAATAATCAAACAAAAGAAAGTTGGAAACTTTTTAAGGTAATTTTCTTGAGATTTCTCCTCTTCAAGAAATTACTTTTTCCCATTTCTCATTGCCACTCCTTTAATCTGTTTTCTTTTGCAAATGAAAGAAAAGGGAAAATAAGGTCAAAGAATAACTCCAAACACAGTTCTTGATGTATCATTTTATGGGAAGTCATGCACGGAATGAAATGTAAGAAAAACCATGGCAGTACTCCTAAATCGAAGCAAAAGATCTGTCCAATCAAAGACATTATTACATGAAGACAAAATAAAGCTAAGTTGAATAGTAATTGCATTTGAATATAAATCAATAAAAATAAACACAGAGAGTCCCTCCTGGCGGAAGAACTGCATCTAATAATAATGATGGGAGAAATAAAACAATAGTTTCTATTATCAATCATGGAACTAATCCGAGAGAGATTTAAAGGAAAATCCCAAGATTATAGCATAGGGCTAACAATATCCTGCTTATGATAATGAAATTCAGTTTTGCCAAGAAGATGAGATGAATACCCTCTTTCTGTTGGCAAGATATGTAGACATTTTTACATGTTCTATCCTGTAAACAATAAACATATTCCACATAAAAATAAAAGTTACTGTCTGTCATAAGCAAAATTTGTGTATGTCGTCGGCTCTTTGTGATGGAATTTGGGACAGGCAATTGCAATCCTTTTATAGAATCCGGAAATGACATCTGCCAGTATCATGCAGAAAGAAAGAAATAGAAAAGATATTACATCCATCATCTTCATTGAAGAACAATACGGACTACCATAAAGTAGATTATTAGTGAAAGCAGGAAGATTGTAACGATCAACTTCAAAGGATTCAAAAGCATAATCAGCGTTGGACAAATAAACAGCATGTTCAAGGAACCATAGACTTAATTCTAAGACTAAAAAGAAAAAGAAATGAACATACCCCAGTAGCCCAGAACCTGCCCATGCTCTGGGAGTCACTGTTAAGCTGATAGGAGCACCCTGCCTCAAGACAACCATAGGCACTTCCTGGTCCTGATATGCCCGTGCTTCAGCAGCAAGTCTTTGATTCAAATTCTCACCAAATTCAACATGTCCGAATTTAACAACCTGATCTCCAAGCTCTAGTCCATCTTCAGCTGCCGGGGATGGCTCAATTATTTCATCTACAATAGCGAAAGGTCTGCCCAGAAGTACATCGGTATCCATTGCACTAGAGGTACCTCCAGCAGCAGAGTTGAAAGATCCAGATATCCCATTATTTACAGAATAATCTTGGACGGTTGACCCCAGAACATCACCTAAAAGGTAAAAGAACAGCAGACGTTGAGCAATAAATTGGAAATATGGGTGAATAGCAGCAACTATTGAACTTCAGAAGATGACTAGGCAAGACGCCAGCAGAAACTTAGGTATTTAACATTAAAGTACTACTTAGTACCAAGGGGAATAAAACTAAAAATCATAGACTTACTTGAATCTTTAGCAGTTGTAGAAGAAGGTGCGAGCTTAGCAGAGTGAAGAACTTGAATATTTTGGTTTATTGTCTCTGTAATATCTTTGTGATTATTCCGTAGCTCTGCATTGAATGTGAGAACTCTTAGGTGCAGCAATTTTATCCTTCTTAATAAGTGTGATTAATAAAAAAGTATGCCATATAATCCATGTATTCAAAACTATCCCTGCAGATAAATGGTTGTTTACGAATTCAGAAAGGAAGCTCTTTGGACATCAAAATGGCATCATGAACTGAAAACATCACTATAAAGCAAATATTGTATTAAGAGACTATGCTGCTAGTGTAAAGGGAAAAAATGAATAGAGAGGATAAAACCAGCAGAGCATTTTGATAGGAATTTAGGAACTCAAAATTCCAAATTGAAGAATATCCTCTATAGAGGAAATTTGACTTTGCAAGGTTAAAAACTTCAGGAATCAAGCAAGTATCTGTGCAAATAACCAAGAAAGATTTGATTCACCAGTTTTCTTTACAGTACAGGGAAAAGAAAAAATCACTTCCATAAAATGTATATTGATGAACAACAGTTTTAGAAGCTTCAATTCTCATTAGTTGTGTTTTCAAAAAGAAAGCAATCAGATAAATCCCCATGCACTGTGAATGCTGAATATACTCAAAATCCTAAAAGGAGCACCTCATCCATTTTCATCCTTATTTTCTTTACAATCAAAACACTTCTTTGAGACAAAAGCATAACTTGATAACATGTACAGACCATGCAACACAGTTAAAACAACAACAGAAGCAAAATCTAAATGAACAATGAAGTACAAATTCTGTAAAATGCCTTACAGAGTATGTGAGACAAACATTTTACTCCATTACTAATTAAGCTCAAATCATGAAAATTTGACAAAAAAAGAGTAAATTAACTCCACACAATAGAATAGCAAGAAAACAATACTATTAATTGTATGCACTATGTATACCAGCAAGCCTATGACGTTGTGCTCTCACGGTTGGAATGTCAATATCAGCCCTCGGGAACCCCTGCATAAGCATAATCTTCAATTCTAAAATCAATCCACCCTCAAATTCAAAGCATTGCATTACTGAAATCCATTATAAAAAATAAATAAATTAAAAAAGAACCTTCTTTCCATACATTCATCTCCCCTTCCAGCTTTTGCTCAAAAAACAAAAATTATATATATATATATATATATATCTGCCTATGAATTAGCTCCCTATAAACCATTTTACAAACTAAAAATTAGCATTAAAATAAATTAAAATAAATTTCAAACCACAACCAAATTTGAAAACTTGCATTGTTCCAGTTCCTTCTTATGCTCCAGATTGAACCAAAACAATATTTATAAATGACAAAAATCAGAAAAAACGCATAGAACTTTTACAAACATGAGAAGCAAAATTCAAACTTGTTATGAATACCGGTGCACATGATGTGTTATAGCTAAAAGAATTAAAGAAACAAAGAAAGTAGAAGCATGCCTCAGAATCAACTAGGTTACCGGTGAGACCGGGACCACCTGGCTGACAAAGAATTTCTATGATTGTGTTCATCTCTGCCTCCAACGTCGTCCTCTTCTCCATGAGCTTCATCGTCTCTGCTTTAAGATTTGTTCCCACCATTTTCACCTTCTTTTTTTAGTTTCACAATCACAAGGATTCAACTTTAGAATCACTAGGGTTTTTGGTGCAAGCTGATGTAGGAAAAGTGAATAAAAAAAATCCAATCAACCTATATGAAAAATGGCAACTTTTAAATTTTTTTTTTAAGGTCCATTTGGATTTTTTAAAAATATTATACAATTTAAATGATAATCAATTAATATATATAATGTTCTTTTCATTAATATAGCCACTTTGGACCCAATTAATTGAAGTCGAGCAGTGTCTAACTCCTATTAGGGAAAGTTGTCATACACTTGTCGTTCTATAGGTAATGTTTAACTGTTATGATTTGTAGTCTTATATTATTCGTTCAAAAAATTCATTAAATGATTAAATTTAAAACTTTTTATTCATTAACACGTTATAAACTTATGGAATCCACGTAAAATCATCATAAACTAAACAAATATATTTTTATACAAATAAAAGTATATATACATTAAAAGAATCAAAACACAACCCATAATTTTAAATCATAATAATGATTATGATTTATGATTTAAAATTATTGGTTGTGTTTTGATTCTTTTAATGTATATATATTTTTATTATAATAAACTTACCAAAAAAAAAAAAAATTTAAATCATAATAAAAACAAAAGAATAACAGGTTGTAAGAAACCCGATAGCTTGGGGGAGTTGGTGCGCAGATAGAGCTGTTCGCGAACAAAGCTCGTTCGAGCTCGTTTATGTTCGGTTCGAGCTCGTTCGTTTATTAATCGAACCGAACTTGAACAAATTTTTAGGCTCGATTAATTTTTGGGGCTTCTTCACACACGTTTCGAACATATTATTAATTTTTTTATTATAATTTATATATATTATTTAAATAAAAAGACTAAAAAAAAAAGGTGTCATAGTTCGTGAATTCGAGCTCGAACTCGAGGTTTATAAACAAATAATCTAACGAACTCGAACAAAAGTTTTGGCTCGAATTATTAAACAAACGAGCTCGAACAGTGTTCGAACACTTAATCGAACGAGCTCAAATTTTTGATGTTCGATTCGGCTCGGCTCGTTTACAACTCTATGCGCAGACTCCTAATGCTTCATCCAGAGCGGATAGTCGAGGTTTCGAATCTCCCTGGACCAATCCTCGAGTAAGAGTTGAACTCTGCAAGCGCTCCACGGGTCGAGTCCAAATTAGTCTCACCGAATAAGATGAGAACACCTCGGGTGACTAAAAAAAAAAAAAAAACCAGGTTGTAAGAGATAAGAAAATATTTTACTTCAAATGATGACGTGGCTGTGTTCATTGCAACGTTGGATGGATACGCACTCACTCACCAAAGGTCAAAACTTTCTCAATGTTTTTTTCTTTTTTTTAAAAATTTTTTCTCTTTCTCAAGACTCCCAATGGAGAAAAAACTTTGAAATTTTGATGAAATAAAATCGTCACGAGTTAGGATTCTTACGTATGTTAATGTTAGTATAAATAGATTGGACACGCACTTCAACAATGGCCGCCATTAGAGCCTCAATACTATCATCATCAACATCATCATCTTGTTGTTCTTCCTTAGCGGGCAGGTCTCACACTCTGGTGGCGCCACTACCCACTTCTTGTTCATTTTCTTCCTCGGTTTTTGCGAGGTTTAGATCTAGAAGTTCTTCCATCTGGGGTTTTTCGATCTCAGTTCAACCTTTGTGTTCTAGGAGAGTTAAGCGAATGGCTCACTCTATTGCTAAGGCCACTCTTGGCCTTACTCAGGCTAACCAAATCGAGCCTCCCAAGGTTGATTTTTTATTTTTTCTTTTTTGTGGCATTTCATTTCGGGTTTTGTTTGATTTCTTGGTTTACTCCATTTGGCTAATTGTCTGCTTATTTTGTGTAATTAATTTTGCATTTTAGTACTTTGATTACTTTGGCTGAATCGAAGCTTATTAAATTGAACAGGTTTTTTTTTTTTTTTGCCTAGCTTTTGCGCGGAAGTGTTTGATTCATAGGGTCTAAGTGGTTGGTTTAATTGTTGGGGTTTTAGGGTTATTATATTTTAGATGTTTGTGGTTTTAGATCTTTTATTTTTAATAGAGTGGGCTTGGTGTGGTGTATTGGGTTCTTTCAGTGGAGTAATTCTGGATTCCCCTTTTATGTTTTTTGTCTCTCGTTCTTCAAAAGCATCTTAGGCTTCTTTTTAAGTTAAATAATGTTAATCATTCAAGAGCATATTCATGTTCATGAAATACTGAAATTGTGTTTTTTTATGGTGTGGGGAATCTCTTGAAAGATCTCTTTTGCTGCAAAAGAAATTGATCCAGTGGAATGGAAAGGGGACATGCTTGCAGTGGCTGTTACAGAGAAAGACATGGCAAAAGATAACAACTCAAAATTCCAAAATCCACTTTTACAAAAATTAGATTCCCAGTTAGGTGGTTTGTTGTCTGAAGTATCTGTTGAAGAGGATTTTACTGGGAAATCTGGGCAGTCCACAATTCTAAGACTTCCTGGCCTTGGTACTAAAAGGGTTGGTTTAGTTGGCCTTGGATCAGTTGCATCGCCAACTGCTGCTTATCGCAGTCTTGGAGAGGCAGTTGCTGCAGCAGCTAAGTCTGCTCAGGCAAGTAATGTTGCTATTGCACTTGCTTCCTCTGAAGGGCTTTCTGCTGGTTTGAAGCTTACAACTGCTTCAGCTATTGCATCTGGTAACTTTTACTTATTTTCATTCCTTTTGGTCTTCAACATGTGTATACATAAATATGATAATTGACCTTGGTACTATTTATTCCTTCTCTATGATAGGAACTGTGCTAGGGACATATGAAGATAGTAGGTTCAAGTCTGAATCAAAGAAACCTACTCTTAAATCTGTGGATATTATTGGTCTTGGAGTTGGATCTGAGATTGAAAAAAAACTCAAGCAAGCAGAATTTATTTCTTCAGCAGTAATTTTTGGTAAAAATCTTGTAAATGCACCTGCCAATGTACTCACCCCTGGTTCGTACTCTTCTCTTGTTTTCTTTTTTTCCTTTCTGTCTTAATTAAGATTTGAAGTTTTGTTTTGTTGTGGATTTACCTTTTTGCTAGGAATAGATGAGTGAGTTTCAGCACTTTTATTTTTTATTTTTTATTTATATTGATGTATGTTGATCTACTGTTAATTTGTCTCTTTTCCTCAGCTGTGCTAGCTGAAGAGGCCAGAAGGATCTCTTCAATATATAGTGATGTTCTTACTGCAAACATCTTGAATGAAGAGCAGTGCAAGGAGTTGAAAATGGGCTCCTATCTTGGTGTTGCTGCTGCATCTGCAAATCCTCCTCAATTTATCCATATATGTTATAAACCTCCAGGTGGATCAGTCAAAACCAAATTAGGTTTAGTTGGAAAAGGATTGACTTTTGACAGGTAAAATGCAGCTGCTTCTTAGAATGTTATCATATTGTAATACATATATATTTTAATAAATTCTATTTCTCCTTTTACTCTCTTAGTGGCGGCTACAACATTAAAACTGGACCAGGGTCTTCAATTGAGCTCATGAAGTTTGATATGGGAGGTTCAGCAGCTGTACTAGGTGCTGCAAAGGCTCTTGGTCAAATTAAGCCTGCTGGAGTGGAGGTGGATCACCATTAATTTCATGCTTTACCTACCCTTAGTTTATGGACTTTATCTTCTTTTGGAATCAATTTCTAAGCACAATTTCCTAATCACCTCTAGACCCTGATAGCAAGTGATTACTCTATCATGCGATCTGATAGATGATGGTATGTGTTTTAGGTTCATTTTGTCGTTGCTGCTTGTGAAAATATGATAAGTGGAACAGGCATGAGGCCTGGAGATGTTGTCACAGCTTCAAATGGGAAGACAATTGAGGTGATTCCATTTGTTCCTTTTAATTAGTAGAAAGGACCTTAAATTCTCTTTTATCCCTCATTTACTAGGATTTTTTACTATCATGACACTAAATAAAGTTGTCAGATGCATTTATCATCTATT
This sequence comes from Cynanchum wilfordii, assembly GCA_025388415.1. Taxonomy (NCBI): domain Eukaryota; kingdom Viridiplantae; phylum Streptophyta; class Magnoliopsida; order Gentianales; family Apocynaceae; genus Cynanchum; species Cynanchum wilfordii. Next base: position 102,196 of record JAHSUH010004373.1, on the reverse strand, counting down.
AGTAGACCCCCCAAATGATGGTTGATATTTATTTTATGGTGGAAAATGATGATGAAGTTGGGTGATGCAGAATAGTACTCTTTTGAGTAATGAATTTATTTCAAACTAGCTGTTATACTTATGATCTAAGTTTCCATTGACTTAGTTGTACCTAGTACTTTATCAATTAGTGGGAAAAATATATATGGTGAATGAAGTATTCTGCACATCCTTCCTTGGTGTTATTGGTTTGTGTCACTTCTGTTAATCCGATAGGGTGAACTTTTGGTGAAAGGTTTAGCTGAAGAAGGCTTCAATCTATTCTCATAACCCAATATTTGTGCCTTATAAATGCATCTATGACTTGTAATTTGAACAAGCTCGCTCCTGCTTCCTTACTAGAATTCAACAATATAATTGATTGAAACCAGCAAGTAAAAGTTCAATTCACCGTGATTTATGGTTGACTTTCATTACTTCACAAATTGGATGCTTCTTTTTATCCCTACTTACGATGCCTTGACAGAAGAAACCAGTTATGGTGTATGATAGATTTTTTTAATCTATATTTCTACTGTTGAAGCAAGTTGCCTAGCAGATGGTTGTTAATACGTTTCTTATCCTTTCTTTCAATGTCGCATTAGGTCAATAATACTGATGCTGAGGGGCGACTTACACTGGCAGATGCTTTGGTATATACTTGCAACCAAGGTGTAGATAAGGTATCAATGCTCTAATTATACATTCATATCTATCTTCCAAGGAAATCTTTGGTATAGTCTGATGCTATGACTCTGAGAGCATGAAATTGTGGGCTGACATATCCTTTCTTAATTTATGACTTGGCTTTGGTCATAGTCTTAACATTTCACTGTATAACATTACTGAATCATTTCATTATGTGCACTTTTTTTGGGAATTAAACTACTTTACATTGAACAGGCTGATTATCTACATGAAAAAGATAAGGAATATGCATTATCACTCAATTGCAAGCAAAGTGTGACAATTGAACATAATCTATTTACTGCCAGCTTGAGTATTTTCCCTTCTTTTTTTTACATTTTTTTCCCCTAAAACTAATAATTTCAAGAATAGAGGCTAGTGATGGTGCATGCTGATTTCATTGTTTCTTGAGTAGGAATCTCATGCTCTTGGTACTTACTAGTTCTGAAGGATTTCTTTGTATCATTGGAAACACAGCAGCCATTTGGAAATTATGCTAGTGTTGATTAGTTGTTTCAATGCTTTCATGACATGTGAAAGTCACTCTGTCTTTGGTTGTATCCTTATGATGAACTACATTATCATGCAGATAATTGATCTAGCTACGCTAACAGGGGCATGTATAGTTGCACTTGGGCCTTCAATTGCAGGTAAGTATTATGATCTAATTTTGAAAATTTTGTCACAAGATGACATGCTTATCAAGTATGCCTTTCCTTATTCCTAGGTGCATTCTGAACAAAACAAAAAGTGTCAAAAGATAGAAAAAGAAGGAAAAAAGAACTCTGTCAAAAGATTAAAAAAGGAGAGGGTGGGGGGCTTAAAGGTTCTTTCCTACCTACTTGTTATCTTTATCAATATTAAGAAAAATGTTTAGTCTTCTCTCGAGAGTTTGATAAAAGAGTGTTTGGCTATACTTTAGACTTTGTGAAGTTATTAAATTCAACCCTTCTCTATCAATTTAAACTTTTAGAGGGTGTGACAATTTGTCATTAATATTAGAGGTGGAGGTCTCGAGCTTGACTCTTGTTTTTGTCCTCATTTATTTGATTAATGTGCATGTATGTGAAGGGATGGTAAATTAAACACCTTCCTCCCTATCAACTTAAGTTTGTGACAATTTAACAGATTAGCAAAACTTAAGTTGCTGTATCGTGGAAAACCTCTGCGTAGTGACTGCAATTTTATTGAAATCCAATACAGGTTTTTTTACACCCAGTGATGAGCTAGCCAAGGATGTGATCGAGGCTTCAGAAACTGCAGGAGAAAAACTTTGGAGAATGCCTTTGGAGGAGAGCTATTGGGAGTCCATGAAATCAGGAGTAGCTGATATGGTGAACACTGGTGGTCGTCAAGGTGGTGCTATAACTGCAGCTCTTTTTCTGAAACAGGTACTGGTTAAGATTAGAAATATTTGATTAAATGCTTTCGTGAGCGTAACTTAGCGATAAAGACTTTTGTTGTACAGCATTTAAAATCCCTCTAAAGCTGGATTTATTAAGATATTTCTAGCTTTGGGTAACATCTTTTTATGACAAACAAAGTAAGAGAAATGGCCAAAGCTTGTGTTTGAGGATGTCTTTGCAAACTTGGAAGTGGAAGGAACTTTGAGATTGTTATACAGTTTCTTGATCAGAGCATGAATTCACGAGGAAGTGTAATCTTATGCTTGATCAAGACTATCACAGTTTAAACTGTTGTGGAAAGAAATTTTGCTTTCTCTGATATAGGATTTCATAAGTCACACATATGGATCTGCTCATTTAGAAAATATCAAGACAAGCTGCCGCTTTTATATCCTTGTCTTCAATTACAACTGTTGTTTACTGCTGGGAAAATGTCTTAAATTTTGTCATTTATTTGCAGTTTGTCAACGAAAATGTGCAATGGATGCATATCGACATGGCTGGACCTGTATGGAACGATAAGAAGAAAGCTGCAACAGGATTCGCAATTCCAACACTGGTAGAATGGGTACTGAAACAGTCTTCTTAATCCTTGTTTTCTGCTATTCTGGAGAGAGAGAAAGAGAGAGAGAGTGAGAGCCATCTTACTAGGCAAATCATACAGAAAGCTGGAAAACTCTTGTTTCTCTTTTGATTCTTGGAAAACTTTTCAGCTTTTCATGAATAATGTAATTTCCTTTTAAAATAAAATGAAACTATAAAAGCAAGTGTTCTATATATGATTCCTGTGGAGTTTGCTTCTTTTTGTCTGGGATTATATGGATTTCTATATTTGCAAATACAAAATATTCTGCAGCACCTAGTATACATACATACTTATATGTTTATATACATATATTATGTCCAATGAGTGGGTTGTTCTTGATCAAGCATATTCGGCTGATTCCAAGAATGGCATCCAATACTCTGCTTATAGTTCATGAATTGGAATATTTTGTTATTATTTTAGTGGTGGCAAACATGTTTTTTTTTTTTTTTTTTTTTTAACAGTGGTGGCAAACATGTTTCTTAAATATATTAGACTATAAAATCTTTGGAATATGAAATCTTAAACAAAAGTTGTAATAAAATTCATGATTTACTAAGAACAAAAAGATCAGATAAAAGATCTCACTATCATTTGTGTATGTTACTTTTGTTAATGTACAATCAAAATAAATGATTTAGTGCTAGCTGTAAAGACTTTGTACTATTATTTTCTTATTGCAAGAAATATTAAGTGTGTTTATATAAGTTCTTCATTGTATAAATAAGTATAAAACTCTAACTTCAAATTAGGTTCTTGGGTGTCGTTATTATAGATGCATATATATATATATATATATATATATATAATAAAATTTTCACTTCAATGGATACTACTTTTAACTAATATTAGTCCCATTTAGAAAAGAAGACAATCCAATTCAAACTTTATTATATTTTTAAATTTTGTTTACTTACTTATTATTAGACAAATTTATTATTTGTTTGCTATTTATTGTAATGAATACACGTTGGACTCCACCCCACCAATAATCTCGGATGTTGTAATAATGAATTTTTCTAACTAAACGAATACATTTCTCTCAAAAAAAAAACATAAAATCAAAAGAAAAGGACAGGGGGGATTATACAGTAGTGTAAAAATATATTTTATTTTCCCACTGTGGTAGTGTCTTTCAAACCGTGGAGCTTTTGGCAATGGAAGAAGGAAGGGCATTTTGGCCTCTTTACCCCATTTTTCTTGGCTTCAAGAACGGATTTTGCTGGTTTTACTAGGTGTCTTCTCTGTCAGTTGGTTATATTACAGCTTCCGAGCTTTTTTAATTCATAGTTTTCTTCAACTTTTTACTAGTTTTCTTGGACCAGGTTGAACAAAAAAACTCTTTTCCCTGTACACACTTCAAAGATCCCAGTTTTTTTGGTGAAAACCACAAAGCAGAACTTCGGGGGGAAATCCAAAAGCAATTTTTGCAACTGGGCTTTTTGTTTTCTTTCTTAATAAGCATGTAAAGAAGGGGAAAGGAAAAGAGTGTGGTGGAGCTAGAGAGACTGGGTGGGAAAAAATGAGTGTTTCTCTAACGGTAATGACATTTAATCTTCTTGAAAATCAAGCTGAGGATAGTCAATATTCATGGGAGAAAAGGAAAGATATCTGCATAAGTGTTATTACAAGTTATTCTCCAATGATTCTTTGTACTCAGCAAGGTATGAACATGGCTTTTCTTATCGCGTGTGAACATTATTGGATCTTGAATCTTGATTGTTGCTATAGCATTTGTTGAAATCCTTGATCCGGGTGTGTTTTAATTTTTGTCTTTGAAATGGGTTCGATTGATTTTTAGTAGTTTTAAGGACTTAATGTGAAATCAGTAACCAAAAGTATATATATTTCTATAGTTCTTTGTCTTGATTTATTTTATTTATGATTTGAACGGTTTCACTTTACTTGCTTATTTGATTTCTGGATGTTAGGTGTGAAGTCACAGTTGGATTATCTTCAGCAGTGCTTGCCAGGTGAAGTTTCTCTCTGTTTTTTGGATGAATAAACATTCTATTCAGTAATATTTGTGTTCTGCTTCCTTCTTTTGCTTCATATTTAGATGTTCTGTTGTTAGTGGAGAATCTAAATATGAAAAATATGTGAATTTTAAGTATTTGTCATGACATGTCTAAGAAGTACTAATGACTTTATGGATTTTGGTATTTTGTTACTAAGATCAGGAACTCAACACTTTTTTCTTCTTCTTTCTAATACCTTGTACTAAAATGGAATGTTAATAAATTTTACAAAAGATTCACTAGATCATATAGATTGATGTCCAAGAGGAGAACCTAATATCCTTAAAAAGATGAGAATAGTTTTTGACCATGAAAACTATATCGAGAGATAACCACATTAGATAGGAATATAATTGTGGGAGACACTGATTTGCTATGTTTGAATCAAATTAACTTTCTTAATGTAGCCTTTGGTTATAAATCAACCAGGCCTTTGCCTTGTACTTGTATGCAGTTGACCAAGAAATGTTTCATTGTAACTATAATGACTTAAGTCTCTTTCTTAGCCTTCTAATAAAAGCACTGTAATGTGTATTATTGTTGACATTCTTCTATTTTATCATTAGATTTATTATGGGTGACTAGAGATATTTTGATTAACATAACATGATTATCAAACATATGTGATTAATTTTATACATAATATAAGATTAAGCATGACTTTCACTTCTTTTTCTCTTTATTTTATAGTCACTTTGGCAAAAAATGGCCTGGGAATCCTGCAGAAGTAGAATATTGATTGGAACATAAAAAATGGAAGCTTACAGTTACATGTACTTCGTGTTTTAATTAATTAGGTTACAGTCAATTTGGAATTTCAAGGAAAGGAGCTGAAGATACTTCAGATCAGCATTGCACCATTTTCTATGATAAGGAGAAGGTAAGTATCTTTTACCATATATCTTGGTCATAAATCATCTAATTAATCTGAAAGAATAAATTCAACATGAAGAACAATAATGGTTCAAGCCCTACTATTCAAAAGACAACGATAGATTGAACAAAGTTTTTCCTCTTTTCTCTTCTCCCTTTTCTAATAAATCTTGTTTCTAAATGAAGGTAGAGATGTTAGAAGGCGGGACTTTTTGGTTGTCAGAATCACCTTCAGTTCCTGGAAGCATGTCATGGGGTTCTGTTGTTCCATGCATTGCTACATGGGCTATATCCTTTTGCAGTTATTTCTGTCTGCTGTAATTTTAATCAATCCTTGTATTGTAATATCAAAGATCACTAGCGCTTGTTTCCTTGACGAATTGTGTACACATTCCAACTGAAAGGTGCAGAGCCACCAGGTTTTTCATTCCAAATAGTGAACACGTGCATGGACGAGTTCAGTCCCCGTGCTCGGAGACGAAGTGCACTGTTGACATGGCAGCACATTGCCTCTTTGCCTCCTAGCTTGCCTGTTGTATACTGTGGAGGATTCAACACGCAAAAAGAATCAACAACTGGTCGTTTTCTTCTTGGGAGATCAAGGTAGTATTTTCATTTTAAAGTGAGGATAAAAAATTTTAACATTTATCCTAATCTTGCTGCTGAATTTACTCCAATTTCTCGTATCCATAAACTGGAGACCAATAGTTATTTTCTCACTGGTTGCAACTATTACCCTGATGGATTCAAATATTCTGAGCTGTATTGAAGTGCATGTTTGAAACCATGTGGAATATGGATTTTTACTCAGATGTTTCACTTAATTAATTTTTTTCTTAGTCACTAATTTACTTGGACTGAAACAGCTTTCTTACGGGAAAATCATAAATCCATGTGGACTAGGCACGGAATAGAAAGCATATTTGTAGGAAATCAGCTAAATAGTAAGAAAATCTCTTTCAACATTTCTTGTGTGTTTTATGCCTAGAAAAAGAAAGTTGATTGAACTCATTGCTGAACTGAATATTTACAAAAGGCAAAAGAGGATTTCATGTAGTATATTGCAGTAAACTTTCTCCTAAGGTTTCGAGTACCAATGTTTGCTTGTCATTGCCACTGTCTTTGTCATCAGTAGTATTCAAAAGACCCAAGATATCCAAGTTTAGCACATTTTTTCAATATTTAAGGATTCCATAGTTCTGGAAATCCTCTGGCATACTATCTTACAAAGGGCTTTAAGACTGATCTTTGTGGATTTGAAGTGAAGAGTTTATTCTTTGGCACCGCATAATGAATTCAAAAGATCCTTGGAAATGTTACTCCCTCAATCCCAACTTTAATGTCCATATTTCTATTTTTGATCTCTTGAAATGAATATCCACTTTCTATTTTTACTCCTTTTGATCTCTCAAATTTTAGAATTTAAAGTTTAGAGGGAGAGAGTATTAACATTAAGATTGAACTAGCCCCTTTTCAAACGGCCACCTGCAATGTCATGAACTGGCTGTGTGGAACCAAATAATCAGATTATGTCTGACCATAAAATTCTCATTCACCCCAGCATTACTTTATAGGAGAAAGCTTTTCAAGACTATCTTTTTTCTATCCAACTATATTATGGGTTTATCATTTGACATATGAAGATGTTTGCATTTCATCTGTGATAGGGAACATGGTGTTGTGGGTGATATGAGGGATGTTTGGCCCAATGCTCGAGTGAGGAAAAACGTATCCCTTATTCGCACTTTCCATGGATTTAAAGGTATTAACATGTCACAACTTTTCTTTAATCTATCTGATATAGAAGAATACTAATCAACTTCGGGTTCCTTCTTTCTTTTGTTCTGTTAGGTGACAAGCAGGGAGCTCTTGAATTCCTGAAGTTGATTTTCAGAGCTCTTTGCCTCTGCTGGGATCGCCAAACTCAGGATCTCCATGTCGACTGGATTCTTTTCAGAGGCAGACCTCTGATACCAGTCTCGTGTGAAGTCGTGAGTGACAACATTGACGGGCTTTATCCATCATCACATTATCCAATATATACAGAGTTCATGCTCCCTCGTACTGTGAGATTGATCGAAGCACCTGCTCAAGTTGCAAACTAAACTTGTCATCACTGTCTTGCCCTTTGTTTGCACACCTTCCCACCACCAAAGAAGCACAATGGAGGAAAATGGTTTGCCTCTACTATTTCACTTATTGGCTGGAAATTGTTGAAATATTTTTGTCTCTTTGAATCCAAAGGGAAAATGAAAAACATGTCTTGTTTATATTAGTATAGTTGAGTTCTTGGGTTTTCCAGGTTACTGAAAGTGGATTTATAATCATATTATGTAGATTGATTGAGCTATAAACCAGATTGCCATAATCTTGAACAAGACAAGTTTAAGAAAATCTATATGTTTATCTTTCTAAGCAAAACAGTGGATATTGTGTATTCTTTATTCAAATTCAACAAATTTGTATTTGACTTAGGTTGTTTTAGCAAATATTTGTCCTACATTAGTTATTTTTACATAACACTCATTCATAGTTGTTACAAAGTTTGACATGTCTTACTTTAACTTTCATATGACTCTCATAGTCGAATGTCTCAAGATTTTGTGATACTCTGTCCTACATTAATATATATATATATATATATATATATATAATATGCATGTATTTTGAGACAAGTAGAAGTTGGTCATGGGTGATGGAGTGTCGGTGCAGAAAGAATACATGTGGGTTGGGATTATTCCAAGACAAGAAAAATGTAAAAAAAAGTAAATGAGGATGCTTAATTTCCAAGATTTAGAATGCTTAAACCCTTTGATAAGACTTTTTTTGGTATTATCACCACCAATATATATATATATATATATATCTTACAATATTTGACATGATGTTCAAACAATATGAGTATGACTTTCAAACAGTCAACACTCTGTTATTTAATTTTTTTTAATAAATTTCATGAATTTAAAATCTATTATATAGATATCTAAGACGAACAATGTGGGATCAGGTAAAAATATTATGCATAAATAACTAAAAACTAAACAAAGACTAGGAAATCTAGTTAAGTGAGTGCTGATCGAGTGGTTAGCACTTACACTCTCAATCTTAAGATTGGGAGTTCGATACTCACTCTTAGCCTTAGTGCTATCAATCCAGTAATTATACTGTCGGATCCGAGTGTAGATTATTCGGGTTAACCCGAACAACACACCCAAAAAGAAAAAAGACTAGGAGATCTAAACCTCATTAATTACTCTCCTTTTTCTTACCATTATTAATTAAAATTTACTACTACTACTAAAAAATCCATTTATTATTTAATCCAATCCAAACAAAGAACGTGACATCATCAATCTCCATTTCTTTAGATCCAATCCTCACCGTTCATTTTGTTTAATCTAACGGTATTAATAAATTAACCGTACACGCTTTCTCTCTATTAGAAGTACGAAAGACTCACGAGGCTCTTTTCCTCTCCGTCACTCCTCCCAATTTCTTCGAATTTCTCAGAATTCTCCATTTCCGACTGTACCTTTCTTCTTCTTCCCGTCGGCGTCAGCGATAGTCGCAGTGCCGCGCAGTGTTTTTCTTCTCTGCGTATGCGTTAATTTGGATATTTGGGTATTAGAGTTGAAGGTTTAGGTTTTATTTATTTATTTTTTGTGTGTTTGTGTTTGGGGTTGTTGGAAGTTTGTGTGGATCTAGATCTTAGGGTTGGGGAGTGATAGTGGTGGTGGAGAGTTGGATATTGTTGGTTGAAAGAAATTGAGTGAGAAATGGAGGTCGTGAGGCCTCAGTTATTTAACCGATGGATCACTGTTTCGATCTTGGTGTTCTGTCTATTCTTCGTCACGGCACACTGTTTCTATCTACCCGGTGTGGCTCCGCAAGATTTCATGAAGGTAATAATTTATAGGTCTAGTCTATTTCTCTGTTCTAAGTTGATTTTAGTATCAGATCTTGTGTAGTATGGTAGCTGTTGTTTAAGGACTGCTTATTATGTTATACTATTTCTCTGATAGATTAGCCGGTGGATCTTTGTTCAATTTGTGTCCTTTCTTGTTTTTGTTGGATTTCTTGCATCAGATCTGTGGTCGTGGTGAACCAGCGTTTCATAATGACAGCAAAACTGGAGTTTTATTTTTTTATTTTTTCCTCAATAATTGCACTTGAAAAAGGAATTTGTGCATGCTCATTGCTGTGTTTGTTTTGTCTTTCTGTTTACAAGCTTGTTCGAAGCATGGTCCATTTCGATTGGGCAAACAAGTCATGCAATTAAGATTATTCATTAAAAAAAAAAAAGTTAGATGAGTATGATTGAATGTTGTTGACTGGTATCTTCCAGTCATTGTTGATTGATTTATTTTTGAGGTCCTTTGGGATTAAAGTAGTTTTTGGAGGATAAATTTATCTAAAATAGAAGGATTTAATTTACTTTCTAAATTAATTGCTTCCCAGATTGTTAGCATTGTTTTGCTATAGTTGAATTTCTATGTGGGTTTCTGGTAGTCTATTTAGGATCAGTTGTGATTTATAGTATGCTTTATATTTAAACAAGTATTTAAAAAAAAAAAAAAGCTTTTACCTGGATTTGGGTAGCATTTATATTATTATTTTTTTAAAGTTTCTTTGTTATGTATGGGCTTGAATTACTAAAATTACTAATGGCGAAGCTGTGATGCTCTTTGCCCTGTTTCTGATTTTGCTCACTTTTATTCAGGGAGATGAGTTGATGGTCAAAGTGAATAAACTGACCTCCACTAAAACACAGCTTCCATATTCCTACTACTCGCTTCCTTTCTGTAAGCCAGATAAAATTGTGGACAGTGCAGAGAATCTTGGAGAAGTACTTCGGGGTGATCGCATTGAGAACTCTGCATATGTAGTAAGTTTCTTTAATTATTATTTAATTAAAATTTTATACGAAGTTTTAGCCTTTCCCTTGGGGGTTCTAATTCATACAGAAGTTACACATGCTTGTTTGGCTTTTGGGATCTTAGTTTTAAACATTTTTTTTGGTGCAGTTCAAAATGAGGCAACCACAGATGTGCACTGTTGTATGTCGTATAGAGCTAAATGCAAAAACGGCCAAAGAATTCCAGGAGAAAATTGAGGATGAATACCGAGTGAACATGTGAGATGAACTTTCAACACTATTTTTTCATATTGGAGAAAAGCTGCTGCTGCCGCCATATGCAAATAACTAATTTATGTCATTTTGTTCTTTGTTGTGCCAGGATCCTAGATAATCTACCTCTTGTTAAGCCTATTAAGAGGCCTGGTCAGGATTCAATATATTATCAGCAAGGTTATCATATTGGTATCAAAGGACAGTATGCAGGAGTAAGTTGCCACGCTAAATTTCATAAAATCTTTTTTCTACTCTAGTAGAAGGTTGTGAAGGTTTTGTGTTTTGGAGATGTGTTATGAGGTGTGACCTTTAACTGCTCCTGATAATTTTTCGGCAGAGCAAAGAAGAGAAGCAGTTTATCAACAACCACTTGGTATTCACAGTGAAATATCACAAGGACACCCAAAGTGAAGCTGCAAGAATTGTTGGGTTTGAAGTGACGCCATATAGGTGAATGCATCTTACTCGATTGACTACATTTTGACAATATTTTACTGAGAGAACAGTCATTATAATTATATTCTACGTGATAATTGCAGTGTGAAACATGAATATGAAGGTGATTGGAATAACAATGCACGACTAACCACTTGTGATCCCCATGCAAAACGTACTGTTACTAACTCAGATACTCCTCAAGTGGTTGAAGATAAGAAGGAAATTATTTTCACATATGATGTTGAATTCCAGGTAAAACTCGATATTATGCCACCATGAAGTTTGTCAATTCATTGTTGATGGTATTAGTTAATTTAGTTTGCTTAAATGTATCACAGGAGAGTGATGTTAAGTGGGCATCACGATGGGATACCTATCTTTTGATGGCTGATGATCAAATTCATTGGTTCTCAATAGTTAATTCTTTGATGATTGTTCTATTTTTATCCGGCATGGTGGCAATGATTATGTTACGAACCCTGTATCGTGACATCTCAAAGTATAACCAGCTAGAGACACAAGAAGAAGCACAGGAAGAGACTGGGTGGAAACTGGTTCATGGGGATGTTTTCAGGCCTCCCACAAACTCTGATTTGCTCTGTATTTATGTTGGAACCGGTGTTCAATTCTTTGGGATGACATTAATCACAATGATTTTTGCACTCCTTGGCTTCCTCTCCCCTTCAAACCGTGGTGGCTTGATGACAGCTATGGTCCTCTTATGGGTCTTCATGGGTTTGTTTGCTGGATATTCATCTACTCGGCTGTACAAGATGTTCAAGGGAACAGAGTGGAAGAGAATTGCTTTAAGAACTGCACTGATGTTCCCTGGAATTGTCTTCGTCATTTTCTTTGTTCTGAATTCTTTAATTTGGGGTGAGAAATCATCTGGAGCAGTACCTTTTGGAACCATGTTTGCACTGGTATTCTTATGGTTTGGCATATCGGTTCCTCTTGTTTATGTGGGTAGTTATGTTGGTTTTAAGAAGCCAGCTATGGAGGATCCAGTGAAGACTAATAAGATCCCAAGGCAAATACCAGAACAGGCTTGGTACATGAACCCAGTGTTCTCTATCTTGATTGGTGGCATACTTCCATTTGGTGCGGTATTCATTGAGCTCTTTTTTATTCTCACTTCAATCTGGTTGCAGCAGTTCTACTACATTTTTGGCTTTCTGTTCCTCGTGTTTGTCATCCTTCTTGTCACCTGCGCTGAGATCACCATTGTGCTCTGCTACTTCCAACTGTGCAGTGAGGACTACCTCTGGTGGTGGAGGTCGTATCTCACTTCAGGGTCATCTGCTCTCTATCTCTTCCTGTATGCAGCTTTCTACTTCTTCACAAAGCTGGAGATAACAAAGCCAGTTTCTGGTGTACTCTACTTTGGGTACATGCTTATAGCCTCTTATGCTTTCTTCGTGCTAACTGGTACAATTGGATTCTATGCATGCTTCTGGTTCACGAGGCTCATCTACTCGTCTGTCAAGATTGACTAAGCAACTGAAAATTAATTGAAACTGATTGAGAAGAAACTGTAAATCAGCATGCTGGATTCGCGTTTGTGCCGAGAGATTGCTGCTACCAGAGTTATTACCACTTGTTTTGAGAACATCAGTCCCTTGATATTATAGAAATTGTCTTTTTATTTCTTAAATACCGGTCACTTGAAAATTGACCATTTTTTTTCCCCCTTTTTACCTGTTATTGTATTTTTGTCCGTCTTAATTCTCTTTCCGTGGATACATCACAGGATTCTAGAGGCATCAATCTATAATTACTAGATTAAGACACGCTTTTAGGAAATTATTATAGAAATTCTAGTACGAGGGGTAATGCATGATTGATTTTCAAGTATGATAATAGTTTCTTTATGTCAAAAGATGTTTCAACCAGCTACTGTAAGCAATCCATGATCATTTCTTGAGATAACTTTTTCCTGATTTTGTTAGGATTTATTTGTTTCTTCAAAAAATGATTTTATTGTTGAAAACAGATCGTAAATTAATAAACTCTGAAATATATATATATATATGCGCTTAACAATCTTTGACCCCTAAGGCATATGTAGTGAAAGGAAATAAGATCCTTTAGCACTCAAAAAAGTAAAGGATGTATATAGTATATGAAGCTTACTACAAGTTACGTTTGTGTAAATTTTTGGTAAAACTGCTAATAGCAAAGAAGCAAAAGGATACATTGCAATCAAGATACAAAGCTAAAAACAGGGAGTATGAATACAATCATACATAGATACAAAGCATGTTTGGAATTACAAAATATATCAGCTTTTCCTTTTTTACAATCATGGCCCTACAGAAAAGCCAATTTTAGTCAGCATCAGCAGTGAAATCAGGTTCCGGGGGTTTTGGAGGTTTCACCAAACCTGCTGTGCCCTTCAGAATCCGATTACGGTGAACACCTCTGAGAGCATTTGCTGCAAATTTAGATGCCAAAAAGGTTGCCCCAAGGCTGTATGAACCACCTCCTCCAGCAGCATTGCTGCTAGCACCGGCTGGTTCTACTTCTTCTTCTTTTCTTCGAAGTTCCATAATTTTTCTTTTGCAATACCGTCGCCAGGCTGCTTGAATAAAGCAGGCAGCCCAAGTCCTCCATTGCTGCGAGTAGAATCGGAAAGTGTGTTGTACCTGTCTACTATGGAGCCTCCTAAATTGACCAGCAACAAATTTCAACTCATCTGCTGTTAGTGCAAAAGCTTCCACTTCTGTTATAGCCTTCACTGTCCGAGTTGAGGATGGGAGATTAGAACCAGATTTTGGGTCCAGTGCCCAAGTCAGAAGCTCCTCTCCACAGAAATCCCCTTCTTTCAACAAACTACGGTTGAAAAATCCACTCCTCCCACCATCTGTTGTCACACTATCTAAGCGACCACGTATGATGAAAAGCATTTCATCAACTGGATCTCCTTCACGAACAATATATGTATTCTCGGTGTATAAACAAGGTTTTAGCCTCTCACAAATGGCATCAAGCAATCTTTCATCCATATTTTCAAACAGAGGTACCTGCAAAACATAATAATGTCTTAAACAAGAATTCACTTTGGCACCTGATAGCAGGAAAAAGTCAAATACAAGATTCCAGCATCTCCCTTGGAGAAGGTGTCTACTATGAGGTTTTTAAAGACAAAAACCATTTAACCTGGTAATCATAATTTGACCTGTTGTATGCCTTTTGAAAACTACATATAATAATCTCATGCTTATTCCAATAAACATACCACAAGTACTAATCTCTGGACCATTTTATTCCAATGCCAAGAAATTAGAATCAGGCCACCACAACAAAATGTATATTAATCTTTCTCAATCAGTGGGTGAGTTTTTGTCTCATAACAACCACCTCTCACCGATAAAAATAGATGACTGTTAAGTTGGGGAGGATAGAAGGAGCCTATTCTCTACAGCCTACACTCCAGATCTCCTTCCTGAATGCAATTAAAGTATGCAGTTCTTTCTCTATGCGTTTAACTTATGCTTCACATAAGTTATAAGAAATGCAAACAGAACGAGGATTTTTTCCATTTTTCTCTCTTTTTAAAGGCGCTAGACTATTTTACCATAAAAAACCTTGCCTATTCTGAAATCCAAATCATTTCACCATCAAGTTGTCAGTCAGTTAGTAAGAAAGCAGATAGGATATTCGATAGTAAAGAGGAAAAATAAGTTAATTTGTAGTAAGCAATCCAAAATATTGAGAATCCACATAATGAATAAGCAATTACCCTCTTCACCAAAGCCAGACAAAGATGACGCTTAATGTCTCTTCTGAGATCCTTTGGCAAACTCTGCACCAAACTCTCTTCATCCACTCCACGTGTTTCCAACCATTTATACTGATCATAGCGTCTCACACGCTCACGTAGCTCCTGTGGGAGCAAGCGATGATGCATCCATTGTTCTGAATCGCGCCTTTTCACTCTCATTTCTTCAAGTCGGATGGTAAGAGATTGCAGATATGTCTGCGACAGCACAATGCACAGATCTTATCAATAACATGCTTCAATGCAGATGCATCAAAGAAGGTAGGTAACTTGCATCATTATCACTATTGATATCATAGTAGTGAGACCCATGAATTAGTGGAGAATGAATGCCTCTTAACTTAAGAAGGTTCTCTTCAGCACCCTTGTGGGAAAAAAATGTATATTTTGAAAAAGTTGCATTCAATTTTAGACATCCCAAAATAAAAAATGTAGAGATTCAATTTTAGACAAAGGGAAAATTAGCTTATCAATAACTTTACTGAATAAAAACTTTTCTATTCCTTAGAAAAGGTGAGTTGTGTCAAAATCCTATTTACATAGAAACAATAAATCTTAAGAATTCCATGGTTAACAGTAAGGTTTCACAATATGCATCAAATGCTAAAGTAATCAGTGTAATCACTTTTTTAGTCTTAGAACAGCTAAAAGACATGTTCAATATGAAAGACAACTAATGCAAATCAAAGTTGATTTTTGTACATTACCTGCATGTTGCCAATAAGTAATGCAAAGAGAATTAGACCAAATATTGCCAGTGCAATGGAAAATATAGACTCTCCAGGATATGTGCTAGTCTGAAGCCCTTGCCCTAGTGTGCTGCAACAAAAATACTTGAGCATTCAGAATCAAAGATTTCTTCTGATTATAAGAGAGGGCAAATCACTAGGACAATTACAATAAGGAATGGATTTACTATCTCATAAAGTTGAGTGTTCTCCGAAAGATATTCTTAAAGACACCTATGCAGTGAATATACTGGCCAAAATTTATCCAGAGCTTATTTTACATTCTAACATGTACTGACATGCCTAGAAGAAGTTAATACTCGTTAGATTGAGATAGATCGTCTTAAGCTAAAAGAGAGGGGTTAGATATAACGAATTAGTACACCCCTTCATGTATGGGCCGGACACATTTTTCACAACAAGGCTCAACACGTGAATAATAATTAACAAATAGGGGCATAGACAGGATTCTGACTCAGGAACTCTTGCTCTAATACCATATTAAATTGAGTAAGATCATAACCTGCTCTAAAAATTTAAGTTGAAGAAGGAGGATAAGATTTAACCACTTAACTATACTTTTGGAGTAATATTTTTCATCTCAGTAGAATCAAAAATAAAAATGAAAAGTCAGAGAGTCAATGGAAAGACGTGACAGCAACAGTTGAAAATACAGAGAAGCTGAAAGTAAATTTTGAAATGGAAAATACAATGCACTCTCAAGTTCTTGATGTTAGAAAAGTTTCATGATTCAATTAAACTCTGCTATCAATGAATAACCGATACCAGATGCATGAGCTGAGAAATGCAGCAGCCAAAAGTAAAATGTAAAGGTTAGGAGGACCCTTCTGTAACCAACTCACAGGGTTATGAGTAATGTGAAAGTGCATATGCACCACCAAGAAAACTGTAGCATGTTAGTTTAAAAATGGACATTAGTTCCACGGCAAATGACAAATAAAGGATTTTCATATATTTAGTCATGCTGCCTATCTTAACATGTGTCTGGCTAGAGAAAACTTCCACAATCAGCAAGGTGATCACAATGAGACTTCAATCTGTCTGAGGTTCTATAATTTTTACGAATGATTCTCCTTTTTCAGCATTTAGCATGTCTTCCCCAAGATCACCACAATTTTCTAGCTTTAGTCCATCTCACTATTCCTAATCTGTCACATAATTACTCCCGTTTGAGCTAAAAATATAAGGTAAAAGGTTAGCTTTCTTTTTCCAGACAATTTGAGTTACTTCTGGTTCTTTTCTTTGTTCTTTCCTTTAGATGTGGAATCCTTTTGGTGCATTATCAATAGAACCTTTCTCTTTTCAAAAAGGGGGTGGGGTGGGGGAAGTATAAGAAAAAAAAGAAAAAAAAGAAGTAGTTTTAGATTGTAGCTGTACTGTCTAAAAGTCTAAAAAGATAGGTTAAGCATAAAAAGGAGTATCTCAAACAGAAATGAAATAACTTCAGTTTCAGCAGAGTGTCTTCACCTTAGATTTTGCAACCCCCACCAAAGGCAGTAACAGTATTTAGAGAAGAATGTCATTGAGAAAACTATGCCAGATGATAAGGCCTGTTTGAAGATTCCAAAATCAAATGGTGGATTATCATCACTCACACCACAGGATCCATTTAGAACTGATTCACTGATGCTGCTCCAGGAATTAAAATTCTTCATGTACTGGTTACCACAGTACAAGAAGTTAGTATCACATGTGACATTCTTTTTACAAGCTTTTTGCCAGCAATAGTCATTACGTTCCACAGACAACAAATACCAGAAAGCCCCAACTATCTGCACTCAAAGAGCAAAACAAAGACATTCCTCATTAGAGATGGCAATAAGCTGCTGTAAATTCATGTAGAAAATGAATACCGGCATTTCAAATGGAAACAATCAAAAAAAGAATTGTGTATAAGCATATGAAGGCTTACATGACTGGCAAGCATGTACAACAATAGATAGTATACTGCACCAGCCCATGCAGTTTCAGCAAAGACACCAGCAGTCCTTTTAAGTTCAGAGGTTAGGGGCAGAATTCGGGCAAACCTGGGAACATATTGCAGCAAAACAATAAAAAGAAGTGCCTTTTTGGTAGCAAGCACATCTGATCCATGGGATCTTAGTAGAAATCTCCAAACAACAATCTGCATAAAACATCAGAAATCCAGATAAGCTAGATGAAAGAAGAGAAAGGGTTTTAAAGCACTACACCAAATATATTGCAATTCATTTCCCTATCTTGGTTCTAGAACTCTGAATATATAACTCAAAAAATCAAACATTTATCTTCTGTAATTAAGCATCATCCTGAAAGTCTTAAAACTGGAGTCAAGTAAATGGCCTACAGCTTCGGATGCAATAAGAACCATCATGTACAAGAACCTAGAAGAAACTTTTTTTTACAATTATCTTTTCATTTTACAGAAATTCCTAGAAGATGAGTGGAAGCTGTCCGAAGATAGAATTGTAGAAATTATTATTGATATTCTCATATTAAATAAATAAAATGGTTGTGACTTGGGTATAATAAAAATACTTCAACTATCCATGAACAGAAAAACAAATTTACTTATTCCCCCCTTCACCCCCTGCCTAGACCAAAAATATGCAAAAAAGAAACTTCAAAAGCTAAGGCCAGAGAACTTTATACATTTGAAAGTCACAAATTAAGAGCAGTCATGAGATTGAAGAAGAGTTCAAGCAAATAAGAGGGACAACAAGGATGAAGCTGAAACAATGTATAAGACATACTGAAATAGTAATAGCCACACCTGAGGTAGGGGAAGCACGGCAAGGAAATCAACTATAAAATAGTATCTCAAATATCGCTTGGCAATTTTTTTTTGGATCAATAACAAGTTCCCCTCGTCCAAAAACTCGAGACGATGGAGCAATATAAGCAGTCCGAAACTGAAGAGCCATGCGAATAAGATAGAAGACATCGATAAATGTGCGTAGTGTTGTAGCTGTGATAGCTAACTTTCTATCTATCCCAAGGCAATTCAATGAATTGTCAAATACTGGAAGATAGAAAAATAGAGGATCTACAGATACTGCAATGATGCATGATATGACAAAGAATTTATTCCACAGAAGGAGGAATTTATCCTGGGGGTCTAATATCTTCTTCTCTGAAACTTTAAGATCTTCTGGAAACACTGCCCGAGAAACACCAAATCTAAGAGATCGTCCAATCGATTTAAGTCCTTCAGATCCTTTCTTCATTCCTCTCTTAAATGATGTGCTTGGTTCAGTCTTAGAATAATTTGCTCGTCCTAAACCCTCAATGTTGAAACCACATCTGTTTGCAGCAATTGGAGCTGAAGGGGATGAGAGTGTAGAGTCCAAGTCATCCAATCTAAACACCAAAGAAACCAAGGTATCAGTTACCTTGTAAGAAAATGAAAATTTAAAAAATCAAAATTATCTCTTTTAAGCAAATGGAAAAGTAGTAGTTCACACTAAAGTATGCAGGGGACTCTCCAACAGTTGCTTCAAAGAAATTAACCTTTGAGGCCAAAGCAAAAGCTTTATTACATCCCACTCATACAACTTCCTACCAAAAAGGGCATTTCATTAATCCGTCATCTTCCAATTGTTACAATAAATAGCGGTCTTTGGACAATTCAGGTTCATTATTCAGACCTCTGTATGTTTAATTTATTTGTTTCTTTTTCAGCAAAAGGCATAATCCCAACTCAGAGAAACTTTTAGTTATCATCAGTAAACCAATTTTGGTATTCGTTGGGCCTAGCCAAGCAAGAGTCGTATGATGGGGTTAAAAAAAAAAAAAAAATTAAACCTATACATAATTTCGCAAGTTCATTTTTCGTGATGTATTCGAATCAAATGATACCTTACAAATTTCTCACGCTGTCCAGCAATATACTGGGACTTGGCGCTACAATCGAACATTTTCTACGAGTAACAGCATCAATACATCCTGCATCACGGAAGACCGAACAAAGTCAAGCAGCTCTTCACAAGGACATAACTGTTCAACGAACTGTAAATAATACCTCATACACAACTACTCCATCCCAGACCAGCCATCAACTTCATCAATCAATATTCACTTCCATTAATTATTTACACAAACCACTCACCCAAATTGGGAGTAGAAAAAAGCATCAATTTACTACTAAAAACCAAAAGGCGGCTAAACATAAAATTAATTATCACAAATTTTAACTATCACAAAACAATCAACATCTCACAAATTCCCAATAAAAACCCTCCCCCCAACAAAAAGTATATTATATATATATAAGAAATTCAAGATTTAAGTAGAAACAGATCATGAAAGAGGAAACTTACTAGATGAGAAATCTTCAGATTAGTTCATAAAATCAAAGTTTTAGAGAGAAAGAAAAAGGAAAGCTGAGAAGGGTATGTATGTATGGTGGTGGTGTGTACTTGGAAAGATGGAGACGATGAAGTCAAAGGTTTCAGAGAGGTTTGCAGACAATATTACTTTACTATAATATTATCTTTTAAATCTTTTTTTTTTTTTTTTTCCTTTTGCTGTTTCTTCTCGACTGGAAAACAACGCCCGACTAATGTAAAAATATTAGTCAAGCAGTGGAAAAATGACTCTCTTTTTTTTTTTTTTTTTTTTTTTTTTCAAAAAAAAATTATTATTTATATTTTTTACCACAGTATGAGTTTAATTAATAAAATATTTATGAGTTCTCAATAATTTTTTTTTAATTTAAATTATTTTTGCATTTATTGTCTATGAAACCACGGCTTCTATACGTCATAAGTAAAAGTATTATCAACTAAACTATAACAAAAATTTTTAAAAAAAAATTATTTTTTGAGGAAAGTAATGTTTTAACTACGAAAATTTAATTTAATTTTTTTTTTAAAAAAAACAATGGTAAAAAAGTTCTTTAATTAGAAAGAATTATATATATAAACCTCAAATTCTTATGTGGATTTATTATTGAGGAGGATAAAGAGAGGGGGAAATTTTTTTTAACAGCATAATAATGCATTGAGAGATAATTTTAAATGTAACTGTTCAATGGAAAAGGTTAGTATTAATTAATGACACATTTATAATGAATGAACAATCAGTTTCAGCAAATTTATGAAAGTAAGCTAGATTCAAGATTCAGTTAAGAGTTAAGAGGAATTTATAATCTTTCAATTGATAAATTTGACAAGGTAAGGTTTAGTACGATGAAAAAAAATTGTGTAGAGCTTTGTGGGGAGAGAACAAAAGGTAAAAAAACAAAGGGATCATCCAAAGCACGGTTCTGCAATTCTATTGGTTATCCTAAACCCCCCATTTAAAAGAATCAATTTGTGATATAGAGACAAAAACATAATCTAACACAGCTCATCACATTCACCATTTTCTTCTCTCTCTATATATATTAACAATAAATAAATAAAAGTTGAGACAGAAAACAAGTTTAAAAAATTCAATAAAATCACTCTTTAAAAAAAGTAATTTGTAGCTAAAAATGCTATATCCACATACTTTCCACACTCACACACAGAACAAAAGAAAAGGGATAGAGACTTGATACAATTGAATAAATTTCTCATGTACAAGAAAAATGATAACAATACTTATATCTAATGATAACAATACTTATACTTGAATAAAGCAGAAACCTAAAAATCTAAGCTACTCTAAACCATAGAGAGTGGAGAGCATTAGCTTCATATTTGATTGATGATGAGTGTTCTATATGTATGCTACACAATAATTGAGTACGGAGAGACAAGGTGGTGGTTGAATTCCACATTCTTGTCACATATAAGGAGTCAGCTAGTATACATATATGGTTGTGGAAAAAGAGTATAGTAAATGGTAACTTGCCCCTTATAATAGACAGGGTTGAAAATTTTTTGCCCTGGTGGATTCAGTGCAAATGCAATGAGTGAGGTCAAAGCAGCTTTTCTGAAAGTTACTGTTAGAAATGTAGTGTTCACCTAGGAGCAAATGCCTTTACCACCAGCAGTAGATCCAAATTCAGACCCTCTACCATCAGCTTAAATACGTACACCATAATATTCCTGCAAATGAAGGAAAAGAGTGAAAAGAACTTTCTATGCTCCAAGAAAAGAAAGAGCAGTGTAATGAAGCAATTAGATAGGGAAAAACAAACAGACATTACAACAGAATGTGTATGCGACATGGTACAGAGAGCTACTTTTACTACTCTTTAAATAATTTATTATCTCTGGCTTATAACTTCTGTAGAATGAATAAAGACCCCTGCTTTACATTGTGCAGAATACTAAACAACAACCCAATAAAACACTCATCATAGAGTGCAGAGACAATGAGATTAAAGTTCAAGCAATCAGATACCTCTGGATAAATGAAGGTTCAAATATTTGGATCTTCAGGTCAAACAAATCCTTGTCAGTCAATCTTGTAGCCTTCAGAAACAAGTGTATCTGCAATCTTTTTTCTAGCCTCACTACAGAGCATATTAGCATCATTTCCTTCAATAGGCCTGTGGATGACAACTTTAACCGATCCCGGATATAACCTGCCTTCTACTCCAGCAGGCATGATGTTGCCAGTTCCTATCAGTGTAATTGGGACGACAGGTACTTTGGTTTTTGCTGCAATACTGAATGCACCTTTCTGCAAAACAGAAAGGGAAGAAATTTATAGGTCTCAACTATCTTGTTCCTTGCAAGCTATCAGTAAATCAGTAAGTGGACCACATGTTATCAGAGAAGGCAGGCAACAAAATTCTATTGTAAGAGAAAACCAAAAGATAAGCAAACATAAAGTGACTGATAGCTAAGACATTCAACAAATGCATATTTAGTTTTTACAATTTCCTTTCACTTTGTTGGTGTAAGGATGAGGCAAGAAAAGAAAGTACAGTTTTGCTAGAGACCCACCTTGAAAGCGCCTAATTTCCCATCTTTACTCCGAGTACCCTCAGGAAAGAAGAAAACAGATGCCCCTTTCTTGATAAGATCCATGCACCGCTTAAGACAATCCTAAACATAAGAATACTTGTTAGGCTACAAAAGTAGCAAGAACAACTTGGGAATATAAAGCCCTTCTTTTCTTCCTCTCCAAAAACTTAATAAAAACAATCCCACTACCCAGCCAGTACCCAAAAAAATGAAGAAAAAATTACTGAAATCATAATGAGGAACCAATTTCAAGTACAAGACAGAATATACCATTTGACTCCTGCTGTCCATGCGTTTCAAAGGAATGGTGCCCAAAAAATACATTGCCCATCCTATCACAGGAAAGAGGAAAATTGAAGTCTTGCTTATAAATTTGAAGCTTCTCCCAAGAGTGAGAAGAGTATAGATGTCTAGAAAGCTCTGATGGTTGGATACGTATACAGCAGCAGTTTCTCGAGGTGGCAGATTCTCCAAACCCTCAAATTCAATGGGAAAGAAAGGAGAAATAGTCAACAATGACCATATTTTGGCTATAAGGTGATGAGCTTTTCTTTGGTATTGATCAAACAAGAGAACAAACGGGTGTGCAACCACCATCAGCTTAAATAAAAAAATTGCAACAATTGAAGTAACAGCATAAAAAAAAACTCCTCTTGTCCTCGATACAAATTGAAGTTCTGCAATCAAAGGAAAAGAAACAACAATAAGAAAATAACATATTACTGGATTTCAAGACAGTGACAAAAGACAATTAGGACATACCTGGTAATGGACAGGCTGCACTGACAGAACCAGTGCCAGCAACTTCAGATCTTACAGCAACATATCTTGACAGCTTATACTGATTCTGAAGACAATTACTGAAATTCTTGCTGAACAGCCCCTCACTCAAGCTAGGAATCCTTGAACCCCGTAATGGTAAGGCATCTAACGAAACCATAAGTTACAAGAGTATTAACTCTAATTGTTTTTAGGACCACCTATTTAACACAGGGAAGCTCACAGATGTACTAAATTAAGATAAAACAAGCATTGTCTCAAAGCATCATAAAAATGTGTATAGGTTGATAGGTTGAATTCACAAAAAAGAAAATTTAAAAGAAAATCAAATATAAAACTTAAAATATACTCACATTTGTTTGATATTCTCCAACACGAATGTTTGAAAGCAGGAAACTGGAGGGATAATCCGTGAGAATCTAACTGCTTAAAAAGAACAATCAATATGAGTCACAGTATCCACACAGAAAATATTACTTCGTGAAATTAAGGAATCCATATATCTATCAGTTCCAAACGCATAATGACTAGAAAAAGGAGAGACTTCAGAATCACTTTTTGTTTCACAGCATTGAGGTTTAACTTGGTGGCTAAAAATAGTTCCAGAAGCAAGTCTATATTAACATGAAACACTGACTGATTAGTAAGAACTAATTGATGAGAGTATATGAATGTAACAATCACCTAAGGTATTAATAATATTCCTATGAACTAAATAATTATTTAAAATCATAAACAACTGGATTCAAGTAGTTTATTAGATTTGTGACTCAATAGAAACCATGAAGAACGCAAACTCCATAATTTCCAATTCAGGTAGAGATATCCAAACACAGGATCCAGGGGAAATTGAGAGATGTCAAAAATCCAACTAGAAAGAAAGTCATGTTGACTTGTTTTAGCCACTAGAAGAAGATCATCACCTGAATATCTGAGATTTGTTGGAACTTTTTATGATGATGAGTTAGCAAAATGGCAAAATCAGAATATATACATTAAAAAAAAAATTAAAAAAATTATTACCAGGTTATGCGATGTTGAAAAGGAAAGTATTGCTTCCTTTTTGCCTTTTTAAGGAAAAAGAAAAAAAAATTCCATTAGAGTCTGTAAACTTATTTTCGTGTACTCATCATGACATATAATCTAGAAAGTCGGTCCGGAGAAGCTTACGAAAATTGTGGATAGGAAGTGATGGACGGTACTGCAAATTGTTGAACCTACACTGGATCGAAACCTCCATTAATGATGGTTCACCAAAAACAGCCAAACTCTGTATACGTGAAGCAGCTCTTTGCAAATCCCTAATCTATTGAATTTAGACGAATGATGAAGACGAATTGCAAGCGGTGATAAAAGGGTAGGGTTTTTCCGGAATTCATTCCTAACAATGATTTCAAAATAAGTTAACGTTCCCTCTTTTATAGTATTATCTTTTTCTGTTTTCTCTCGAAAACATAAAATAGATGATATATCTTATATGGAAAAGAATTTAAAAATTAATATTACAATAAAAGGATAATTCCAATCCTTTCAAACTACAAATAGTGACTTACATTGTACTAATTTTTTTTTTCATAATAATTATTTAATAAATTTTCTAAGCGGTCTTAAACTTTAAATATCTTATAAATAATTCAATAATATTATTTATTTTAATTCATTTCTAGTAATTTTTATGATTTTCAAATATATTATTGAATAAATAGTTTTAATAGATATTCCGAGTGAAATAATGTGAGTTTTATATATATAATTGTATATATTTGTCAAGAAGCACCACTTAGTTTACTATAGAGATATATATATATATAAAATAAAAACAAATGGAATAGTAATTAATTAAAATCTATTACTGGGATGAAGAAATTTCATGGAATGGGAAACAATTTCCACATGAAGATGAATCTATAATAATAATAATAATAATAATCAGATTATGTAAAAAGGAATTTTTGTGTGAAAAAAAAATTTAAATTATTTTAATGAGGACGTGTGTTATCGGGAGTAGCAGTTCCGGTGGTAACTCTGGCAACGTCGGCGGCACTGGCTTCGTCCTTTTTCTTAGAGTACAAGGTGAAATATGCAATGCTGAGAACAAAAGCAAAGCCTCCGATGGCCATTTTAGCTGGATTGTGTGGTATCTTCCTTGTTTGATGAAGTACTTCTGTGCTTTTCTGTCCCGGCGAAGGTATTTTCGCCTGTTTTGCTGCTTCCCCCATTTTAGCCGTCGGTTGTCCCGTCTTGGTTTTCTGATCTGCCATTCTGTTGTTTCAATTTGGTTTCTGGCTTTTTGGTATGATTTTTGTGTGTTTGAACAACAATGAAGATGGAGAGAGTGCTAAATTGCAGAGAGAATATATATATATATTTTTTTTTTTGGTAAGCGAGATACAGAGAGAATATATATATATATATATCTATATGTATATATTTATTTATAGAGAGAGGGATTATTTGTATGGACAAGTGGAAACTCCAGAACTGTAAGAACACCTAAATCTAATCTCAATTATTGTAATTAGCGATAGAATAGCTCTTGTTTGTTATCCCCTTCTTAATTAACCACTTCTCTGCGCATCTCTTGGTTGCCTGAAATATTACACCAATCTTTTGGTCAAATCTTCCATAATTAGAAGTAATTTTGTTGGAAGATTTTGAATTTTTGCTTGAATCATGTTAAGACAATGTCCTAAAGAACTATTGGTCTTAAATTCAACTCAACTTTTGTTGTGATTATCATGTAAGAATGTGAATAGTCCTTTTTCTACCTTTGAATGTGGTATAAACCAAAATTTCATTACAAATCTCAGCAGTTCACTTTACAACAAATGATGGGAATTTTGGTTCGGTTTAAGATTGACAAGAGTTATATCAGACAACCATCTCTGCTTCCTTAACATCGTTAGGAATCCCTATATCTAACCTCATGGTGGATTTGTACTGCTCAGGCACAGCTGCTCCAGCTTTAGAACATATTTCTACAATACAGGGAGCTTGACCGTAAAAAGTCTTTAGCTCCCGTTGCAGTGGCACATTGGCATCTGGGACATGCCACACGTATCTTGGCGGTATTAAGTCATCAATCACTGCTGCCTGCCATCCATGTTGCCCATTTCGTTGCTGGTGCTTGTGAGCTCCACAGTTCTGTGCCTTGTGACCGCCAGGGCCTACATGAATTTCAGGACAGTATCCACAGACCCTTACTGAATACAGCTTCATGAGCCTCTTGGCCCCTATCCTCATTTTTTCCCATGCTTCAAGGGTTTCCTCAGCCAGGAGAGCTGTTTCTTCTGGACTAGATGGGGGAATGATCTCTGAATCAGGGACTTCAGCTAATAATGGTGGCTTTGGAGCTTCTGGGTCAGGATCTGGTAATTCACTCTCATCTGCATCGACGAACTCACTTCTGCTAATACGTATGATTGGTTTTCTTCTTCTTTTTGTAGGATATTCAGGTAAATCTACTCCAGCTTGAATGCAGAGCTCTACAACTGCAGGTATTCGGGGGATGGAGAATCTCTCTTCATGAGAAATACGCCTTCGCAAACGGTCATAGAGGTGATAAGCTTCAATTGGTATCAGCACATCCTCAACAACGGCATTTCCCCATTCATGAAGTCCTCTTCGGGTGGAAGCATTTGATCCTCTGCATGATTTGAAAGGATGCCCAACAGCTCCCACATGAATTTCATTACAGTGCCTGCATTATTTGGACAATGCCATGAAAAAGTGTAAATTTGAATATCAGAGAACTTTTTCTTCAATGGTGCATAGTTGTTCATAAGACAAAGACAAAGAAAATGAAGATAACAGTTAAACATAACAGAAAAATTACTTGCAAGCAAGAACTTGAACAACTTTCATGAGCTTCTTCAGATTCTTAATCAATGTAATTCTTGCATTATACACGCTGTAAGCAACAGGAACCAATCTCTTAACAACCAATCCATTTTTCGGAGGAGTGGCAGGTCTCTTGGGTACGCCTTTACTCTTCCTGAACCTCTCACGGGCAGCTCTTCTCAACTCCAGAATAGGCACTGGGAAAGGCTTCTTCTCCCTCTTTGAATAATAACGAGGTAAATCTGCATTTTGTGGATGATCACATCTGATGACCCTAGTCTGGGACTCTGCATTCTTTTTTAATGGGCATATGATTTTCAATTGATGCGAAACCAAACTGCAATCGCGCTGCAAGGTCAAAGTTTCACTCTCCTCTCAGTAACCAATATGATTCTTAACCAAAGGGCAACTAATGTATGAAAGTTGTCATTACTGAACATGGAATCAAAGAAACAAAATGAAAATCTGATCATAAGAAACATACAACTGTATCTAAAGATACAATGTAAGTTCTTTTACTTATTAACTTCAAAAGATCAATAGAACCATCAAGACAAACTACTGGCCAGAATTGTTTCCGGTATGCACAGGAAAATATGTAGAGCCAAAGATAATGCTTGATATCCATCTAAGAGACCCTCTAGAGTGGCCTATCTGTTGAGGAACTAGAAGGGTAGATAAGAAAAACCATGTAACCATTTGGTCTAAAAAACACTCCGAACTAAACATTACCTCCTCAATGCCACCTATAAGGGAGAATGTGTCAATTATCAGCCTTCTGACATGTGTTTATGGTATTCCCTCTCAAAGTTCAACAACTCCGAAAGTTAGTTCTACTATTCATCAATTAGTGCTGGAATCTGAACTCTAAAGAGTTAGATAAAAACATGAGGCAATTTTATCTAAAGAGTTAGCTGTATCTAGTAAAATTGAGAGAAAAGAATCAGCAGCAAATTGAGATAGCAAAATTTGAGAATCAACCGTAGATACTTTCAAGAACTGATTCAATTAAAACTAAAATTGTTAAATTAATTTTCCTAATACAACTTTGTGAATTAGATAGAAAGGGAGAACACTCCTTCAAGCATTCTTATTCTATTACAATCAAAAGAAATATTATCCTCATAAAATCCAGAAATATATTCAAGAATCCATCAGTAAGAGAGTCAAATTCACAATATCAATGGTTTATACAATACGATACAAGTCAGAAAAACTAGCACAGCTTAAAATATTTTTTTGAACAAAAGGTTTGAGTCTTTGAGAAGAAATTTAAAACAAATTCTAGAACATTCTTTGCTCTAACTCAGATAAAAAAAAAAGATAACCATCGGTCAATGGAATTCAAAAGAACTAACTAATACAAAGTAGATATAAGGATAATAATAACAAACAATGGAGTACCTTCAGAGAACCAAGGAAACAAAAATCCTGCTTAGAATCCAACTTCAAGAGTTTCGAATTGGGAGTGAAACTCTTCCCTTTAATCTGCCATAAAACTGCAGAACTCATGTGCGGATTTACACAGCCACAAGCCATTCCTGAAATGATAGAGATATAATAACTATTTGCCGGCGCGCGAATTTACACAGTAGAATTATCAAATAATCAGACGAAATAACCATGTAAATAAAAAACGAACAGGAAATAATACCTAAAACAGAGATTTTTCCCTGATTTCTCTGAGATAAAATCCAGCCCTCTGGCCAGAAGATTTTCTTCACAGCAGCATTACTCAGTAGAAAACTGAAGCTCAGATGTGTTTATGGCGGTAAGGATAAGAGAGACGGGTAAATAGAGGGTTTATAATCTGGCAAGTATCTTTTCAGTTTAGGAAATTCCCTTATTTCCCCCTTCAATTTTTTTTTTTTTTCCTTATCTTACAAATGTCCTGGGTCCTATCAGTATCACTATGCAGCCTTATTTCAGTAATTATTTTTTTTCAAACTTGAATCATTAGTTAAGGGAGGAAGAGTCATACCGCTCCACCACATGCCTCTAATTTCCCCTTCAAATTTTGTTTACAAATTTTATTTATTTTTATTTTTAAGCTTTTCAAATTTTTATCATAATTTTTTTTATGATAAGTCGAGCAATCTGCATAATAATATAAATACAAAAAAAAAATTAATCATTTTAATTTTCCTTTTTTTATAATAAATTTTTGTTTTTAATTAGACAAACAAGTTATTTTATTCATATATTTCCGTAAGCTTTTCATGTATAAAAATTCATGTTTTAAGCTTGTATAAATACCGAAAAAGTATTTTTATAATTTATATTTTAATAAAACTCTCATTTATTTTAATTTTCTTAAATTTTTTATTTTAATTTCTTCTATCCTTTAATATTTCTCCCATTAAAAAAATCATTAATATATATATATATATATATATATATATATTATATATTAAACAGTGATATTTTAAATAAATAAAAACTGATTTTCACTTCTAAGAATATGAATGTAAGTAGTTTAAAATTGAGAAAATTTGGAAATAAAAAATTTATTTTTGCCTAAGTAAAAATAAAAGATAAAAAATTATTTGTCAATTTTCTAAATATTGATGATTATCAGCTTTTTTTTCTTTTCTTTTTTTTTTTTGTAATTTAGATAATGAAACTTGAAAGACTTGTAAGATTAGGAATATGGGAAAGCCAATCAAAACCCTTAAATTAATTAAGCAAAAATTTTTAAAAAAAATAATAAAAAAAAAAAAAAAGCATATCAAACATCAAACACACATATTTTTCTTTTCCCTTTTTTTTTCATTCAAATCAAACACTGATCTGTTTCATCATCTTTTTAAAACTCACGAAACAACAACAATGGAAAACCAACCAAAGCTGCCGCCATGACAGCAACAGCAGCACCACCGCCACTGCCAGCAGCGGCAGCGCTTTTGGCAGGAGCAGGAGCAGGAGCAGGAGCATGAAATGGTGAAGGAGCAGGGGATGGACTGATTTCGTGATGCGGAGTACCGTGTTTAGCAGACAATACTTTAATCTCCACCTTCTGTCCTTTCTCACAGTGACCATCTGCGCCGCTGATGAAGTAGTACGGACCTGATCGTGAAAGCTCAATTTTGGTCTTACCGTCGTTGAATGATCTAAGAGGTTTTGATTTGATGCAGTTTTTGTAATCGTTTTCTGTCACTTCCAGCACTGAATCTGAATTTGGATCGTACTCTATTACTGTAAAGAAGAAATTTGATTTGGTCAAGCGAAAAAAGAGGAGAACACGAGGTCAGTGTGATGGATTGGGAGTTACAAACTTATGAATATATTGTTTACA
This sequence comes from Cynanchum wilfordii, assembly GCA_025388415.1. Classification (NCBI taxonomy): domain Eukaryota; kingdom Viridiplantae; phylum Streptophyta; class Magnoliopsida; order Gentianales; family Apocynaceae; genus Cynanchum; species Cynanchum wilfordii. The sequence continues at coordinate 71,713 of JAHSUH010004373.1, read as the reverse complement.
GCATAATAAATGTGAAGAGATTATAGAAAATGCCAAGATTTAAGTAATAACAGCCACTAAATTACTCCCTCCTCCCTTTCACGACCCATACCCGGCCTGGATTGAATCAACGTACCAAAAGATACCTCAAATCGAGTCGACTATAAATACTTGGGTCTATTCTTATATATCATTACACATTCACTTTTGATTTTTGTGTGGAACGGGTTCTCCTACCCCCAATTCTACATCACTCACATAGAAGATTTGACTGAATAGTTATTAAGTAGAGATTGAAACTTTAACACTATAATGTCTATTTAAAATATGTCAAAACAAAAAAATTATCATTAGATCTCGCCTAAAAAATCTATGAGTTGTCATACAACTTTATGAAGACATGCATATAATACAACTGGTTTCACGTAAAAAAAAAAAAAGGGATATGGAAAATGCCAAAAGAGGGAAGGGACTCGAACACATAAAAATACAAAACATTGTAATTGTAACGTAAGGATGCGTTTTCTTTCAACTCTTTTTTTTTTTTTTTTTTTTTTTTTATTATTACTTTTTACTTTCAGAAAGAAAGCCGTGAAAGAATCAATCAAGTTGAAAATGCAGAACCAGAAGGGCGATCAATGATAATGCATGAAATTAACATTGAAAATTGAGGAACTTCAATCAAACAAACACACAGAAAATGCATATATACATATATATATATATATATATATATATGTGTATGGGGATTGAATTACCGAGGTAATCTCCAATGTTAAAGCGACAAGTTCCAGACCATTTGTTGAATTGATCAGGAGAAGAAGGAAGCTTCCAAGAATTCTGTTGGCCACCAACCAGGAAATCTCTTGCTTCTGAGGAACACAAGAACAGTAAAAGAAGAGCCAGTAAAAGGTTTTTGCGCAAAGCCATTAGAAGAATGCACAAAGAAAGAGAGAGAAAGAAAGAAAGCTAGGTAGCCAGCAAGGGAGAAGGTAAAATTAGCAAAGGTTTTTCTCTCTCTGTCGGGGTTACTCTCCCTTCCTCTATGTGTATATATGTATATATATACTAATATGGGATCCTTGGATTCTGGTTTTCAGGTTACAAGGATTAAACATTTCTCACGTGAGCATCTCGTGTTATTCCTATGTAATTATTTATATATATATATATATAAAGTGATTCAAAATAATTTGTAACTTCTAGAAATATCTCATTGAAAATAGAATTGGAATTTTTTATTTAACTAGAGTGATTTTTTAACAATTTGAATCCTTCTTAATTATATGATTTAATGGAATTCATAACAATGTTAATTGACAAATATAAATTTAATAAATTGTCTTCCAGACCACAAATACAACAAACCAGTGTTAAGTAATTTAATTATATTTAGTAAGCAATATATATATATATATATATATATATTTGTGCTGCAAAGCTTAGCCAATATCAATACCAATACCAAGACTCCCAACTAGAGACATGAAAAATGCAAACCAAACAAGACTTTATTTAGATAATTCACTCTCATGTCAAAGCAATGAGATCATAGATAAACATAGGGGAAAAAGATAGATGTAGCATTAGATAAATATGTTCTGTTCAGATCAGATGAGTACATAATTTTTTTTTTCCCTCTCATTTAAGCAGGGTTTTCACGATGGCTTTCACTTGAAGCTTCTTCAAATCAGTGTAGGATTGTCCACAACCAACAAACATCACAGGTGCTCCAGATATGTAAACCATGGACAGTGCAGCTCCGACCTATCATCATCATTATCATCAAACATCATTGAACATGGGACTAAATGTATCAATTGCCGAGAAAACTTGAGACTTCAATTTATCTTACAAAGTTTATAAAAAAAAAAAAAATTACCTTATCATCAATAGTGTCAAACTTTGTGAGGAGAATCCCATCAATCAATCTTGGATTTGGGGCAAGTGAAAATTCAGCCAGCTTCTGCAAAAACCAAATAAGGTGCTTCAGCCATAACATTTGTGATCAGCCTAATTAACAATGAAAAAAATTGAACAAATAATTGAATTGACGTACCTGATTGAATTTTGACAGTTGGTCTACCGCATCATTTCCCACCAGGGCCTCCCCAACAAACAATACCAGATCAGGATTGTTAATATATATGAGCTTTGAGAGTGCCCTCATAAGTGGTTCATTGTCCTATAGGGAATAAGTTCTCATATGCATTAGTGCTACAGTCATTTCTGAATACTCTACATGGTGATTTCACAAGAAAGAGGGGATTGAGAGTTTATCCAGTAATGCAAGTAATACCTGCATTCTACCAGCTGTATCAACAAGGACTACATCTGAACCATTCCGTTTAGCCTCTTCTATTGCTTCTTTTGCAACCATTGCAGGATCTTTTTCATAGCCCTTCTCAAATATTGGGATCTAATAATTCAACAAGTTGCAGAATCAATATCCAGTCAGACAATGAGCAGATTAGTCTAATTCCCTGGGTAACAATCTAATACCCAATAAAGTATCTGCAGTGAAAACATGAACTAGCCATCACGTGGTACCTTAAGTCTACGAGCATGGGTGCGGAGCTGTTCAACAGCTCCTGAACGGAATGTGTCACATGCAGCCATCATCACATCAACCCCATGCTGCCCAAGCCAGTAAGCAACCTGCAGATAGTAAACAATAATTTATCAGTAAACAAAATTAGAAAACGCGCACATCCAAAAAGAGTCAGCTAAGCTTAATTCACCTTTGCCAGATTAGTTGACTTCCCAACTCCATTGACTCCAACAAAAACCACCACATATGGTTTCTTTTGTTCCTTCGCAGCATGAACATCCCTCAAAATGTCAATGGAGCGCCTAGGAGTTAAAATACGGACAAGAGCCTCTTCCATAGCAGCCTAATAAATTTCACCAGTTCCATCAACTTCTTCAAGGTATTCATCATCATCCAGTATAAAAAGGTAGTAAGGCAGTTATTAATTTTCTTGCAGTTTTTTAATTTTGTATTTTATATATTTGAAAATTTTTTGAGGTTTCATTGACAAGAGATATCAGCAAATATAGACAGCGTTAATGATTATACCTGCACTGTTGAGGAAATTCTAGTAAATGAGCCGAGCTTTTTACCCTCAAGACTTGCTGCAACTGACTCACAAAGTTTCTCGGCTATTTCTTCAGCCTGCAAGTAATAAGGGTAAATATCATCACTAGCAAACTTGGCATGACAAAATCATAGATACAAGAGAGAAAATTTCAGATTTGACAGAAATAGAGTCGTCAAAGAAATGTTAGGAACAAAGATACATACCACATTCTTGGTCATAAGCCTATCTTTTAGAGCTTTCAAAGCAGGTTCAAGATCTGCTTTTTCTAAGCTTGCTTTCCCAGCAATACTGCAAGATATTAAATAAAATAATAAATTAAAAAAAATACATTTGCATAATCTAATAGGAAATTACTGTATAACTCAATCCAATGAAATGATGATAACTAAGACACCACAAATAAATAAACAATAAATTGCAGAAAACATACCTAGTGAACATAGATGAAAACCATCCTTTCTTCTGCTGAACCCCAGTATCCTGGCCTGGCTCCTCTTCACTTTCGCTTTCACTTTCACTGCTAAAGACCTCATCTACATCCATCTTACTCTCACCATGATCTGTAGCTACATCTACAATATTTTGATCCCCATTCTCACTCACTGGATCAGTAAAGTCTAACTTCGACTCTGGTGGTGAATCATCCCAAACTCTATTCTTTTTGGTTGGCTTTTTCTTTGGCTCCACCTTGGAAGCCTTGATGTTAGCAGTTTCCGTTTTCTTTCCACCTTTACCTTTTTGCATCTTCAACAGTTTATCCTTATTAAAAGCCCCATTATTGGAAACCTCATTTTCTTTACCATTAGCAGCAGTCAGAGTTTTCATTTCACCATTTCCAACATTATTACCATTAGAATGGCCTTTCTGATGTCCATGGCTTCTAAATTTATCATCATCCCCACCACCATTGCCATCATCACCACTTTTTTTCTGATTAGCTTCATAAATACCTCCCTTTTGCCCTGCACCTTGTTTCTTGTTCAAACTAGCATTGATAGGTTTAGCAACCTGTTTTGATTTCCTAAGTTCCTCGGCACGGGCCTCAGCCTCCATCTTAAGCTGCTTAAATATATCATCAAAATCATCGTACACAGGTTTTTTTGGGTCATAGATTTGCGAGAATTCCTGCTTAACCATAGCTAGCAAATCATCCACATACAAAAGATGGAGAATTCTCTGATACACAGCAACAAATACAAGTCCAAGTTCATTGTGGAAAGTCCACTTAAGAGTGTATGCAGCACCAGGTGCATCATAATTGAAAGATGAAGCACCTGATCGCTCTTCCAGAAGGCAAGACCTAATCAAGGTGTCAATGGGTGAACCTTTGAGAGCATTTCCTAACTCTTTACAGGTCCAAAGGATCAAACCTCCCCTGGTAAATATTAGTAACTGCTCCAACATCTTTATTCCTAAAGCCAATCAACCCTGCAAAAGAATTTAGTAAAGTTAAATATAATTTTCATCCACCAAAATAATCTGCCCCACATTGAAAGTCACTTGCATATAGATAGAATGTTCATATACATAAAAAATACAGTTTACAAGTTACATTAAAAAATTCCCTAGCATAGATATCATCGAGAATCAACTTGTGAATATCTTCAGCTTCTACTTTATTTTAATTTCACATTTTCTCATGTTCATCCATATCAAGAGGAAGATCAAAACACATCCCCGGCAGGTTGTAGAGACAAGATCAGCAATTCAATTGGAAACAACAACTTCCCCATATGCAACAAAACAGGGGTTGGTCAAATTAGAAAGAAAAGGGGGAAAAAAATTGTTTTTGAGCTGAGAAAGAAAAAAGAAACGGACACGGAATCCAGGCACAAATACCACTTTTCATTCAAATTTCTGCTCAAATTACAGGATCAGATGTAAATCGAATTAAAATAAACATATCACAAATGAATTGAAATTATTCGAAAACATATACATACCGAATCAGAAGCATAAAATTAAACTTGATACGTAATCATGCAGGAACAAATCGAATTTCAGAAGGGGGAAAAAAATCAAGAAAAAATCAAAGAGCAAACAAAAAATCGAAGGAGAGAAATTGGAATTTACCAGATTCGTATTCTTCCTTGTTGTTGTCGCGTTGAAAGGGAAAAATAGTTGAAGAATTGGGATTTGGACCACACGCAAAGTCGTCCGCTACGTCTCTGTACCACCCACCCCCGTCCCTTCCCTCGCCGCCCCGCGAGAATTAGTAGAAATATATATTTATTTTTTTTAAAAAAAAATCGAAAACAAATTAAATAAAAAACAAAAAAAAGTGAACATATGAAGCTTCTCTCCTATCAGAGCCAGGTTTCGATCCTGGGACCTGTGGGTTATGGGCCCACCACGCTTCCGCTGCGCCACTCTGATTTGTGTTAAAGTTTTCCTTATTATTTATTATAAACTAAACAACATATAGTTTTCCTATTTTCCATTATTAATATTAATTTTTTATTCAAATTTTAAACAATTACAATTTAAATTTAATTTATGGCGATTTTAAATGTAGTATAATTTGAATAGTGAATTTTAATTAATCTGCTATATTTTCCCATTGAAGATGCGAAGAGAGAAAAAAAAATTAATATTATAGAATATATCATCATTAATTATGATTATTATTATGAAATCCCAATAGTTAATGTACCAGAATATATATATATATATATATATATATATATAATCAATATACTTTCAAAAAAAGTAGTGGGAAAATAATTGTAATCCTTAGTTTTTATGATCATTAATGATAAGATCCGATTAGGATCCCCATTTCCCTAAATATACAAGAAATAGAGATACATCTAGTACTATTAGAATATTTTTTGCAATTCTCAATCACCTTCATTGATTGTTTACTTATATATATATATATATATATATATATATATATATATATATATATATATATATATATATATATATCTATATATTCTTGATTAATATATATATATCTCAAATATATACCTATAAAATATAATTAACATTTGTGATAATATCGACTTCCAATTCTTAAATGTACTCAAATTATAACTATAAAATTAATGTGTGAGCTCATATAAAGTTTTATGTGTCAAGCTAAGTATTTGAATTTGTATAATATTTGAATATTAAACTAATTAAATATAAAAAAAAAATAAAAAAATCTTATATATATAATTGCTCAAAATCTGCAATTATATTTTGTGTAAATGGAAATAAATTATAAAAAATAAAAAATAAAAAATAACAATATATTCTCATTCCATATTTGCTTCTCCCAAACCAGCCCCACTGAAACAAGTGGAAAAAATGGCGAAAGATTAGTTGGCTTCTGTTCAATGCAGTTTGTTTGTAGGACCATTTTTTCTTCTCTCACTATATATGTATATATCTATATGTATTTAACATCTTGTATATATCTTCTACACTCGTTATAATTATCACGTAAGAGAATAATTTTTTTGAAAAACGTTTTACAGCATAATCTATAATAATCGGATCAATACATGACTCGAAATAGCATATATGTAATCTAAATACTAAATAGCTTATGAATATTACATAATATCTCGAGACTAATCCTTTCAATCTGACATAGATAGTAAATGATTCGTGAATGTTATACAATATCTTGACACTAATTTGTATTAGTCGAATCAATACATAACCTTGTGAATGTTACAATCTTTTCAAAATAAGAGTTAAAGTATACTAACGATAAACTGTATATAGATACAAAATGCTATAAGAACTAAGAATTGAAGAGGGTGGGTGGGGTGGGGGAGAAATAAGAGGTCTACACCACACATCTATCTCTCTCATGAGCTGTCTATATAAGAGAAGTAATGTACTCCCTTTCCCCCACCCCTACTGCCCACACTGCTCCTTTCTTGTCACTGTTTCCCTATAAAATAAATTAAAGTCCCCTGCGAGTAGAAAACAGTCTTTCAGAATTTTGTTATAATATTATATATATATATATTATGGCATCCCAATTCCAAATCCTGAGAAATGTAGTGGTAAAACAAGTCTTGTTGTTGTGGTTAATGTTAATTGTAACTTCATCGTCGGCATTAATGGTGTTGAAGGCGGCGGCCGTTCACGATCATCATTATCATTATCATTATTCTAATCCCAAGAGAGAACAAGAATTGGATCGGATTACAGCGCTTCCGGGACAGCCGCCGGTGAAATTTTCTCAGTTTTCAGGGTACGTTACTGTGAATGAAGAACATGGGAGAGCTCTCTTTTATTGGTTGACTGAAGCTACTACTGAACCTGAGAAGAAACCTCTCGTTCTTTGGCTTAATGGAGGTTAGAATAATCTTTTTATTTCCCATATACGAAGTCCTTAGATCGTGAGTAAGCTGGTGTCGTAACTATAAATCTAAAGTATATATATAGTCAATTATTTAACATTATTTTTCCAATTATATACCATAAAATATGTGAGACGAGATATCATAGATTTCTCTTATTACTTCTTGATGAATTTGACTTATTTTAGGTTGACCTTTATGTCGTAATTCATCTATCGTTTGAGTGCTATGATTCTTGGATTAAAAGGGTTATTTCTAACAATTTCTTATAAATGTATTCATAAATTTAACAAATAATATATTAAAGAACTATTATAATAATACGTATATATCAAAATAACGTTGTTTTAGTATATTATAATTTTGAGATCTCTATATGAGTTTCATTTTGAAAAAATTGTGTTCTAAGAAAAACTATGCCAGCATGCATGCACAAACCTGGTACATAATCAAAATCTTTCTTTCTAGTTTATCTATAAGGATTCCGGGATCCATAAACAGTTTGACTTTGAAAAATTGGGAATTCCAAGAAAGTTTCCATCCATACATGCAGGAAAACTGTTTTCTGATATCAAAACTTTCATAGAAAAATTAACCTTTCTTTATTTACCTATTTTTTTCCTCCTCCTTAAAGAGATTAAACAAAATTAGTATATAAAAGTATATAATAATTTAGTAATGATTAGATATATATATAGAGAGAGAGAGACAGATCAGAGAAGTCCGGCGGCCGTTTAAGTTTGTTGTTCAGTTAATGTATTTGTCATAGCATTCATTCCAGTTACAGAAATACAAATGCTATAAAATATCTGCAAACATGACCAATCCCTGCATTCACCTTAGCCCCACTTTATAGTGATCTATGGTTACTATCCCTCAATTTTAAATTAATTATCTAGTGTATAAAATACGAGAAGTTTAAACACATGTATTTTATATAATATCTGGCGAAAGATGTATAGGAGGAAAAACCCTTGCTCCCTTTTTGGGAAAATAACAACGGCTGAGAAATGTTTCTTAGAGAAGTTCTGGAATTCTGCAGGACCTGGATGTTCATCAGTGGCTTATGGAGCATCTGAAGAAATTGGTCCATTTCGGATTCATAAAACTGGTTCATCCCTATATTTGAACAAATATTCATGGAATCAAGGTAAAATTTCAACCATTTTTACTTGAATTTTTTTGAATCTTTTTTGGGTTTTTTACTTTTCTGATTAACTGCAGAGGCAAATATTCTATTCCTGGAGTCACCTGCTGGAGTTGGCTACTCTTACACCAATACAAGCTCTGATCTAATGGATTCTGGTGACAAAAGGACAGGTAAGTTACCTAAATTTCAAATTTGCAAATACACAAAAGCTCTAAGTAAAGACCATTGCTTCAATTGGCTAACAATGGATTCGTGATTACCTCTGGTTAAAATCCAAGTGGAAGGTGAAAAGTGAAAAAAAAAAAAAAAAAAAAACCAAACTTCTATGGGATTTTAATGCAGCAGTTGAAAAATTTGCAAAAACTTTAATGATGGAAGTTAAACAATTTTCTTTGGACAGCTGTGGATGCTCTGGTCTTTCTCATTAAATGGATGGCAAGATTTCCCAAGTATAGACACACAGATTTCTACATCACAGGGGAGAGCTATGCAGGTGAAAAAAAAATGGTCTAGTAATAAAATTTCCCATTTCTGTAACATTTCCAAAGTCAAAAGTCAAGAATTTCAATCTCATATGACATGTTCTTTGCATACTCCTCAGGCCATTATGTTCCCCAGTTAGCTCAGCAAATACTTGAGTACAACTCAAACTCTTCCAACCCAATCATCAAAATCAAAGGAATTATGGTGAGGAATGATTATAGATAATGAAATGGTATTACATATACATATACATGTATACATGTGCCCACTTTTCTGGTTTTAGAAGATTAGTTGATTATCAACCCTAATTCAAACAGGTAGGAAATGCAGTAACAGACAGCTACTATGACAGCATAGGCACAGTTACGTACTGGTGGAGTCATTCCATGATATCTGATCAAACATACAAATCTATTCTCAAATCATGTAATTTCTCCCAAGAGATTTATTCCAAAGAGTGTGCAAAAGTTTTGAATTATGCTACAAATCATGAATTTGGTGGCATCGATCCGTACAGTATCTATACACCAACCTGCAAAGTTGCCTCCATGACCACAAATTATACTGTCAAAACTATAAGGTTCAAGAACAGTCTGCTACAAAGAAGAGTTTCTGGATATGATCCATGTACTGAGAACTATGCAGAGAAGTATTATAATAGACCAGATGTGCAGAAAGCTTTGCATGCAAACACAACAGGGATTCCATATAAGTGGACTGCTTGCAGGTAATTCCTCCATTTCAGTGCAATGCTACACATCAATGAACAGTATGTATATGCATTTGGTGCCTATCCCATGCTTCCTTTTAAATCCTTTCCACCAACCTAAAGTCCTTATCAGACTGCCCAAACATGACTCTAGTTCAAATTTGTAAGGACTGAAGAGAAAGAAAGAAAGGTAAATATTAGTCAAGTTTTTCTTTTGATAATGACAAAAACTTTCTTGGTTTATTTTCACATGGCAGTGATGTGCTCTTGAAGAACTGGAAAGATTCCGCTTCCTCAGTACTAGCCATTCACAAGAAACTGGCTGCTGCTGGTCTAAGAATCTGGATATTCAGGTGTGTTTATAAAATTTTTTACCCGTTTTAAGTGTTGGAACTATGTACAATTTAGACATCATCACTTCTAGCCCAACATATTAAAAAAATTAAAAGCAGTTGTCTGTCTTTGACAATCACCCAGAATAGCATGTGAGAAATTTGATACTGGATCAAAATTACAAAAAGATGCCTAAAATGCAAGCATTACATTACTGTCAACAGTGAATTTGGGTTTTTGCTTGAATGCAGTGGGGATACAGACTCAGTTGTGCCAGTAACAGCAACAAGATTTTCCTTGAACCATCTCAACCTCAGAATCAAAACTAGATGGTATCCGTGGTATGTGGATGGTCAGGTATGAACATGAATCCTAATCCAAGCATGCAACATATTGAACCCATAAGGTAAATGAATAATGCAGCAAATAAGATCTTTGTGGTTAACATTCTTTCACAGGTAGGAGGCTGGACAGAAATCTATGAAGGACTAACCTTTGCAACAGTGAGAGGAGCTGGCCATGAGGTCCCCCTGTTCCAGCCCAAGAGAGCTTATGTTCTCTTTAAATCATTCTTGGAGGGCAAACAATTACCAGAGTCTTAATATGGTACAAAGACCTAGCATAGCTTTTGAGAAGATGGAAATATTTTAGCAATTTAATCTTTATTCTAAACATATAATTCCCCTGAATTGTGGGAAACAACTAGAATAGGGATCATTCGTTTCAATTTGTATTTAAAAGGTTAAAAATTACTCATCAAAATTGAAGAAATGATTCTCTTAAACAACAATCCAGAGAATACATCAAGGCACATAAGCAAATTGCACTCTGATTCTGTTTAATCTGGAGAAAAAAAATTCTTAGGATTCAACGTCAGTTTTACTGTGTACTCAGCTCATTTCTACGACAACTGAATTACAATAATCAAACCTGAACTAAAATATCACCGTTGACTGCACTCCTGGCATTGTTGCAATAAGCCATCTATATAATTCCTTCTTTATCAAAATACTGAAGCGTGTTGATAATCCTTAGATGAACAACATCTTTTCAAGCCTTTTGTCCTCGAGGAATCATGATAAACAGCTCAAGTCCATTACTCTTCATAGGACAATCCTAAGCGGAGGAAAAAATCGATTGGTTAGCAAGTTCTCACAGAGCTTGAGTGGCTATTTAGCTCACAAACAACTCAATCTAGCTTCAGTGAACTAAGCTTAAATGATCCTACGGCTTAGTTAAGCTCCAGTTTTACTGTGAAATAAATAGACAACAAGTTTGAAATTGTGCATCAATAGACACCATTGAGCAAACAAGTTAACCAACTAAGCTTGAATTCATTGGTTTATTTCAATCCTACCTCAACTCAAACCTAAAATGCCTTGAGTTGAATTGAACACAAGAGTTTGATGAATTCCAACAAGCTCTAATTGTAGAAGGGTTAGCTCAATCAGCTTGTTTACATCTCTAATAGCGAACAACTCTGCTCTCTCTTTGGAAAAGTGCAAGAAAGTTACAACACCTAATAATCATTGCAGTACAATACTAAACCCCAAACAAGAATGGAGGTTTATTTTCTTTCACCAACATAGTCTGCCTTTTAAGTAAAAATTCTATTCACCAATATGTAGCCTGATCACTTCCAAAATCAGTTACTAGTGAAACTATTCTATCCATGAGTTTTACACTCATCCTGGAATTATATGCAACTCTAAGGGAATAATTTAGTAACCAAATTATGCTGCATTCTTTCAGTTGACAAAAGATCATCTTCCTTCTGTCAATAATATTTCTACAGATTTCTATGGCTAGAAAAGGTTATACATCATACACATTCTTTTCCCACTTTCAATCTTTCTTTAATTTTCATCATTTTGGGTATAATTCTTTATTTGAGTGGTGTCAGATAACTGAAAAGAATTAATGATAACAAAGAGAAGTAAACTCTAAATCACTACACAAACTACGTCCAGTGAATTAGTTTACAAAGTTGAAGCCTGCATTTTGATACCTCAGGGAATTATTACTTCAAACCCTCACCAAGACCAGGTGGCATGCCCAAGCTTTGAGCAAGATCACTCATTCTTTCTTTCATAGCCTGTAAAAGTTATGTTACAAAAGTTTCAAATTAGTAAAACTGAGAAAAATGTCCACTTTTTATTTGGTTTTTATTCATTTTAGAGGGAAGGGATTCAGCTAAGAAGTAGAGATGTGGAAAAGAAAATGCCATGTTATCTATTTCAACAAAAGGTAGGAAGGTCTAACCAAGACACTCTTTTGATGTGCATCTTTGTAGGCTTCATTAATCAGAAGAGATAGTTTCTGTAAAAGAGAGAGAAAGAGGAAAGAAAGTGATGATTTCTTGGTCACTAAAACCATCTGAAAAAGGAAACAAACATAGCCTTAAAGCAAAAGAGTTCTGGAATAAAAACTCAAGCATAAAACAAGCATGTTGTTTGTCAAATAAACTTCATTAATATTAAAGAAAAAACAAAACAATACAAAATAACAGATTGAAAAACTGAAAAAGATATGTTAGACTTCTGAACATTTTGTTATCTTTTGTAAACAACAAGAGAACCCATTATAGATATCAACGAAACCACTAATTGAAGTAGATACTAAAGAAGAATTGATGTTACATTGTTGACCAACCAGTAAGAGATACTTTTAAAAATAAATAAATAAATCAAAAATTGTTATGTGTTTCATTCTTAAAAAAGTAATTATCAACTTTAGGTAGACAATGCCCCGTCGTCAGGAACGCTGTCAATACTCATGACTTGGAAAGGATGTGATCACTAATAGAAGCAAGATTCGGTCTAAAATAATTATCTCAGACAAGTTAAACCTATTTTCCCTACTTCTTAAACACTACGAGGAGGACAACTACCCCATGAGATTAAAGACATTATTTTGTTAATTTAGTTAGCTAACAAATTAGACACCCGAAATATGGGTCACAAGATAGCATCATAAAATGGAGCAAAAGAAACTCTTTATAGAAGGGAAAAAAGGTTTCATAAATAATGGTGGTTGTCAAAGAAGAAAACAGAAATACTGAAAGAGAGGAGAAAATTTTCTTACTAAAAGAAAACACTCCTACATACTCTTCCTAAGCAGTCTGATTCCAGCAGTGAGGGACCATGTTACGTTTTGTTTTAGTATATATGTGTGCATAGTGTGGCTTCATGAGTCTAGATTAACTGGATAATGGTAGCATTGCTTAGAGTATATGTAAAAGTCAAAATACCAAGTACAGATGATACTCACTTCTGCTCCCAACTCCATTGCTGCCTCAGTGATTTCGGTGCGAACAGGTTGTTGATTCCCAGATAGTGTTACCTGAAGATGGAGAAACTTGAAACTTCCATGGGAAAGGACAACTTTATGACAATGGCTAAGTATCACCAAATGATAGTTTTTAAGGTCAAAAGAAATTTAGGATCAATAACAAAAGTATTAGATTTAAATCTGTGAGCTATTTATTTTATGAGAGATTCAAACACACATGAGAGTTGTAAAAAAATAATAAAAAAGATTTCAAAGTTTAATCTTTCTGCTTCTCATTTTATTTCTAACGATTTCATGCCACAGGATGAATGCCATTTCACGAATTTCTAATCATAATTCCACAAGAATGATGTAGAGTATTGTTAAATCTTTAACTAGATTAGTCTCAAGGATCCATCTCATAATTTCAGAACATCAAAACACCATGCGTGAACACCATACCTTAACAAGTTCACCTTCACAGTAGCCATCAAACTCTGCTCTGCAAATGAACACTTAAAGTAGTAAGAATATTCAGGATCACTAAGATGGTTATAAAAGTTACAGACTACAGTATATAACATGAAACTCACACAGCAAGTTCTTTTTGCACCCTTACAGCTTCAACTTGCACAACCATTTGAGCCTTCTTTACCGTCTCGTATAGATTTTGCATGTTTCCAAGAATTCCTGCCTAAGATTAAATTATCTGAAGGTTATTCTCTTTGAAAGAATATATTTTTATTCAATTAGCGCATAATAAATGCAGAGAGGAAACTATGTATGCATGACTACCAAGGTATGAGTGTACTCAAAAATCAAGATCGTATTTCAAAGACATCCTCAATCATGTTGATAACAATTCTGCTAATTGGTTTAGACAAACACAACCTGAATTTCTCAAGAAAACCACGAGATAACAGGTTGAAACTGGATTCACAGCCTTTTGTTTCACTGAAACAACAGCAATGAAGTAAAGAGAAACTAATACAACTCTAAATATTTTCAATTGCTACGAAATTGAACAACTTCCCGATTACATATTCAGGAAATGTGAATCAAGAAACATAGTATTTCATAACCAAGAGTCAGCATGAAGATGTTCTGTCTGCCTAATCAACAAAGTAGATTAATAAAAGTTAAGAAAACAAACCCATCTATGATAATCACAAAATCAAAAACAACTTATAAATCAGATATTGTGAATGTTCTGACTCATCACAGGCATGCAATTGCTGAAGTTGATATTCAATAAGCAAGCAAATTTCCATATCCAAAGAGGATACTGGGATTTGTTAACATAGCTAACTGGGGAAAAAACTTCTTCAAAATATATTACTTCAAGATGAAAAAATTAAAAAAGAAAAAATATCATTAGATAGAGAATTATCATTAATAGCTGTAACAATTGTTTTCTCTGTAATAAAAAGGAGAAATGAAATACAAATATAATAACCTCAGTAAGCAACAGACCTTTGAAGGAGCATCATCACTGTTATCTTTATTATCCTTTTTTCCTCCAAACAAATTGCAAATCTGGAGTTGCCTACGGGTTTTTGGAAGCTTTAAATGACCAAGATGGGGTACATTCCACATAGCCACTATATTTTTGTTTAAATCTAGTTTATCTGCATTGTAAAAGACAATATTACAGGACACGAAAGAACTGAATGAGGCAATGAGTCAACAGCCACACATACATATGCAGTCAAAAAGTATAGGAGATTTTCCTCTAGTAGATATAATCCCTTTTTTTTTTTTTTTTTTATAAGCGGCAAAGGGTAGATATAATCCCATGAAAATTGTTTATATTAATTTTTGCAATTATGGGAGCCACAAGCAAACCTTACCTCTGGTTTATCTTCCACTGGTTATTCAAAATATCAAAATATCTAAATACATAAATGAATAAAGGTTAAATCAATTACCCTAATTACAATGCATAAAAATTCAATGTCATGACGCACCTGCTTTCCACTTACAACAATGTACATCCTTAAACCCCATATGCAAAACCTACCCAGAAATTCCACTCCAATTCCAACAGTAAGTAACAAAGTACAAAAGGAATTACAAAAAACCTCGAAGAAATCCGACAAAATATGCATTCCTGAACGATTGAAATTATCAGACAAATTTACAGACTTTATTAAAAACCTTTTAACAGATATACCTAAAATACTGACGGAAAAGAATGGAGATGAAAGACTTTTTTTTTTTTCCCCCAAAAAGCGATTAAAATCCAAAGTGACATACTCGTAAAGTACTAAAAAGATAAAGATAAAGAGAGAAATTACAGGAGGCCGGGGCGAGCTTAGCCTTGGACATGTCTTGAAAATTAGAGAATTTCGCAGTGAGAGCATTCATTAAAGCCATTTTTCCACGAGCAGAAACACTAGGGATGAAGAAGAAGAAAAGAGTGAGAAAAGATTTATTGAGTGGCAAAGAAGTAGAACACTAGGGATAGAATATTTTGTCAATACTCCATTCTTGAAATATCTTTTTTAATTTTTCCTTTTTTAGGTTTTTTTTTATTATTATTTTAAGGGCAAGGAATGATCTAGGTGAGTAAAAAATTTTTACCAATTCATCTACCATATAATATTTTCAATTTTTTATTGTAAAATACGAGGTATCTTAAATGCGTTCAAAACTATATAATAACATTTTTAAGTTAATTTATATTTAAACTAATCTCTGTTTGAGTTAGTTTGGTCCTTAAAAAAAACTTTAATAACAAATTACTGCATACTTGAGTTAAGATTCAAACCGCAAAAAATATTCATTATCACTTACTTGCACTTTGAGGTTAATTTTCAATTTTTAAACTAATATACAATTATACAAATAACTATAAAATTATATATCTATATATATAATATTTCACATATAAAAAAAATAAAAAAAAAATATATAAATATATACATATATATTATATACATATAATTGAAGTTTGAAGGTTATAACTTTGCATTCCCAATCAAAATCAAACAATTCCATTCATCCAAATCAGATGAACCACTAGTTTTTTTATTTGTTTTTGTCCATATAACTTTTGAAACAGGAGAAAATGAAAAACCCTAAAAATAAGGTTTAAAGTTCAACCTAAACTTTCCTTATGTTTCAATCTCAAGCAAATATATATATATATATATTTTCCCAACAAAATAAAACACATAATTGAGGTGAATAATTGGGAATTCTAACCCCACCTCACTTAATGATGCTTTCCAACTACATCATGAAAACATTGATACCAACAGTTTGTCAATTCTCACCACAAAATTATATGACATATTTCTCTGTTCATTAGCATTGGCAGGTTTTTCTTTACCAAATATTAGAGTCTAACTTGTCCCTCCCTACATGTCACAATATATATATATATATATATATATATATATTATAGTTAGGTTAAATTTTAATGTCGATTTGTCTATTTTAATCGAAAAACTCTAATTATATTATATATCAATGATATAAATGAATTACGACTTTTAACTTTTAGTTTGCAATTAGAATTTTAAAGAGAATAACAATTACTTCAATTAGTTCATATTAAAAATTAGGTAAACATATTAACTAATTGAATTGAATTTAGTAATGAAAGGGAAAATCAATTTGACTTTCAATCTTATTTTAAAGATATTGATCATAATGTTCATTTTTTCTTTTTTCTTTTTTTTTTATACCCACTTGGGGCGTCTGGTGTTCCCACATTATTTGGTGAGACTAATCCAGACTCGCCTGCGAAGCGCCCAGAGTTTTCATTTTAACATGGCGCTAACCACCCAGGAGAATTCGAAACATCGACCATCCGTCTTTGAGAAAGTATTAGGAGTCCGCGCACCAACTCTCTCCAAACTACCGGGTTTATTTCTTCCTTCTTTATTTTCTTCTTTTTATCTTTCTATATGTACCTAAATTTGGTGACCTTTTAATTCTATGACATACATGAGCTAATAAAAATGTTTATGAAAGTATAGTTGTGGAATGAAACTTGTATTTATGTATGCAATTATTTAAAAATTTAGACAAAAATTTATTATCGCAAGAAACTTATCTAACTCAAATAAAAACTAATTTCACCGTTACCTATAAATAATAATAATACTATTTTAATTTGTTGAAAATAATAAATAATAAATGAAGAATCTCTTATCAAAATAATAAATAATTAATAAGTGGTAGCTTATACAAGTGATGATGGATCCTCATGTCATGTGCAATTTAAACTTGTGACGTCCAATCAAGTATGTGAAGCAATTTAATGTAAACACTATTTTTCTTCAATTATTTATTTTTTTGGACGTTTCAATCTCTTAAAACTAACTATACATATGTTTATATATAAAAAAAACTAACTATACATATATTTTTATATTGTGTATATATATATATATATATATTTAAAGTCATTTTTAAATGATACGCTTTAAATTTGTAAGATATATTTTAAATATGTTATATCAACGATTGTAAATGTTATATAAGAGATCTTTTTTTGAGTAAAAATTAAATTTTAAGAAGTATAATTTTGATCAAATATAAATTAATCAAAATAATAGTTTTGAATATTGAATGATTTAACGCAATATATATATATATATTGACAATACTAAGCAAAGAAAAGGGAGTATATAAAGTATTTAATTTGACATAATTGAAAAAAACATTATGAATACTATATGACATAAAAAATTTAACACTTATTATAAACATCATATAATAAACACGATAAAACTTTTCTCAATTAAATACTAAATTATCTGAAAAAAGGGAAAAAGGAAAATGTTGACTTTGACAAAGGAATCTTTGAATGTATAAATGTATATGGGAATCTTTATTAAGAGGGGCTGTTTACCCTACACTTGTTCTTGTTCTTGTTTGCGCGTGTGCCCTCCTTTTGAATCAAGACTTTTCTTTTTTCCTCTTTTAATCTGTAATCCGTGAGTGCAGGGAACACACAACCAAAATTTACACACGCATGCCCCCATTTTCACTCCATTAAAGATTCATCAAGAAAAAAAAAATGGTGGGGTGGGGTGGATGGAGGGGTTTCTTCTCTTTCTTTCTTTCTGTTTTTTTTTTTTTTCCTTTCTCCCACACCATATGTCCATGTCAAGATCAAGAATTCCAAGTCCATTTACAATTAATGGCTGTAATAGCAAAGGCAACCAAAAGGGCAACTAGAAAAAATAGACTTCTGTTTCTCTTTTTCCCACTCTCTCTCTCTCTCACACACACACACACACACACAAGAAAAGGTAATGAAAAAGTTAGCAGTGAAACTTCTCTCTCTCTCTCTGTGCGTGTTAGGGAGCAGATAGGTAATGAAGGTTTTGTAAGGACTCTATGTGACCGACAAAATTGTTACACAAGGGAACCAAACTTCAAGAAATCCACAGTTCCCTTTTTGTAATGGTACTGCAACTATATATATATATATATATGTTTGTATACAAAAAAATATATATATTTGAGAAGTGGTGTTGGGGAAGGAGTGGTGGATTGTACATACAATTATCACTAACTTCATATAAATATATATATATATATAATATTCATCAAAAAAATATATATATATATATGGTGGTGGTGGTGGTGGATTTAAAGTTGAACTTACTGTTTAATAATCAGCATGATGAGATTAATAAGTAAAGTTTTAATTTTTTTTTGGCAGTTATTAGGGAGAGGTTAGGCAGGTGGTGGTGGTGGTGGGGGTGTGCCATGAAATTTCAGAAGTTAGGTATGTATGGGATATATTCTCTGCACAAGGAAGAAAAAAGAGAAGATACACCCATAAGTGTGTGTTTTTTCTGGAGAGAGAGAGAGAGAGAGAGAGAGAGAGAGGGGACAGGAGTAAAGGTTTCTTTCTTGCTTGATTCATGATGGTTGGCACAGGAGGCTAAAATGGGACAAGTTGTGTGGATAATTAAATTGATGACTTATTCAAACACAAGCTTTTAAAAACAAGAAAAAAGGGTAACAGTGTAATTTCAGTGTGTGAGACTGTGTGAGAGAGAAACTCTTTCTCTTTCTATCAGCAGTGTGAATATAATAATAATGGGGGAAAAGGGCATCACCATCAAAGCAGCCATCAGAGGGCCAAAGCCTAAAAACAAGGTACTAGCAACAACTGCAACACATCAGAAAAACCTAAGGAAGAAAGAAAGAAAAAGGAAAAAAAAAAAGATTTAATCTTTCTTTCTCTTTCTCTCTCTTACTGCTGCTTTTTCAGCACCTTCCCTCATCTCAATCTCATTCATCATCTCAATCAAGATCATCCCTTTCTCTCTTTCTCTCTCTAAATCTCTATATAACAACTATCCATATCCTCAGCAGACACAGATAGATATATATATATATATAGAGAGAGAGAGAGAAGAAACATGGAAACTCCACCCATAAACAACATCAAAAAAACAAAGAAAGAGTCCACACCATCCAAACCTCTTTCTTTCTTTCTTTCTCTCTCTTCCTAATGGCCCAGCTGGACCAAAATTTATGTTTAGATAGAGAAGAAAAACAAACAAGAAAGAAAGAAAGAAAAAAAAAAAGAAGGAAAGAAAAGGAAGGGGGAGATGTCTTCAAATGTCCTCCAACCAAACCCACCTCACCTTACCTTCTCACACACACAGAAACACCAAACGACACGTTCCCACAAATGCCCCTTCTTTCTGCAACCCCCCAAAAAATCCCCCATCTTCATCACTACTACTACTTCTTCTTCCTTTCTCTCTCTAAAAGATCATATCTTTACTTACATACATATATATATATATATACATATATCAAAATTATGTTTATATTTTTTCCCGATTTACGTGGGCTTTTTGGGCTTTGTCTTGGTCAGAGTTCTTTTTTCACAGAGAAAACAGGAAACAAAGCCAGAACCTTCTCACCTTCTCTTTCTCTCTCTTCCCCTACCTATTTTACATATGTCTTTACTCTTTCTTTCTTTATAGCAGTTGTAGTTTTTTCCTTTCTTTCCTCCTTATCTCTTCTTTTCTCTCTTTCTTCTTCATCTTCTTCTTCTTCTTTTTTCTCTCATAATCTTCGACCCCTTTTTTGGTTCTTTTGTTTAATTCTTTGAGGGGTTTGTTTGTTGTTTTATATTTTGTGATCCGATGTCTAAGAAGATGAAACAGACCGCTGCTTTGGTTACATCGCCGGCTTATACCTATGGTTATGAGGATTACAGTAATTACAACAAGATCAGTTCAAAACATCAGGTCCTCTTGCAAGAATATCATGACTTGTTCAAGGTATTTTTAATTTCCCTTTTGGATTTTCTGTTTAAGGGTTTTTTTTGGGTCTGTACTGGTGGTTTGATCTGCTTTAATTTGTTAATTCGGTGGTTTGATCTGTGTTATTTTCCCTAATTTCTTGGTTATGGTTGGGAATTAGAAGTTCTTTTCACTGGCTTTGCAGAGGGGGGCTAAGTTCAATTTGGTTAAATTGTCAGTAATTCAAAGGGATCCATAGTTGATAAGTATCCAAATCCCTCTTTATTTCTATCAGAAACTCAAATTTGTTCTTTGTTAGTTTCAAATCTGGATTTGGGCTCTGTTGTTTGGTATACTTCTGTTGAACAAGTGATTAATTGCAATTCCTTGTATTGGATCTCATGTTTTTCTCTCTTCTAAACCTTTTTTTTTTCTTGTTCTTTGAAGTCTGTGCTTTATATGTTTTCAGTTACTTATTGTTGATCTTTTCCAAAAGATTTTTAATAATGTTTTCCTTCCTTTCTTGCAGGACACTGATAACACGAGAAACAAATTGGACAATGCAAAACATAGAAAACTTGTTTTGTCGGCTGAAGTTAGGTATGTTAGTTAGTTTTGACTGATTTTTTGCATTGGATCAGTAAACCTATATCTTAGTATTATTTTGTTCATATTCATGTAAGCTTGCCATGTTTCAAGATCCAACTGATGAAATTTATGAAATCCCTTTTGTTATCATTCAGATCTCATTAGCATTATTTTGTTAGTTTCTGCCTACCTTTAGGAATTGAACACAATTGAGGTAGGGTTCAAGGAGGAAAATTATGATTCTTTGTAGTTGTTATGTTAATTCTGTATTTTTCCTCAGTTTAATTCGATTTGTTCTATCGTTGTCTTCCATGTGTGTGATCCGATCTTGTTTGCAAGTAGAAGTATCTAATTCCACACTTGTATAGAACATGGTCTTAAAATCTGTTCTTACATTAATTTTGTTTCCAAAAATGACAGATTTCTACGAAAAAAACATCAATACCTACTGAAGACCAGGTCATTGAATCGTCCACAAGAACAGCGTATAACTATCGAAAATCAATCCAAACACAGCAGAAAAGAATCAGCCTTGCTCAAAAGAGAAGCTACTGCTCAGTTCAAATTACCTCCACTTCCTGACTTGAAACATAAGGGAAGGGTGTATGCTGGAAAGGAAGGAGCAATGAAGAATATGGCTCCTCTTCCTCCACTTGATTTGAACCGTAAGGTAACATCACGATCTGGTAAAGAATCAGCAGCCAGTGGCTTAACTGCTCATCAAGCATGGGATTCAAACTACAGAAAAAGGATAAACAGTGTGAAAGAAGCTGGCATTCCAAATATAGAAATCCATAATGAGAAGAAATATCAGGGTGGAAATGGAAATGGTTTTGGTGCAAGAATGCCAGTTTTCGACTTAAATCAGGATACTAGTTTCAGTGGTAAAGAAACTGCTTTGCCAACCCGTGCACCAATCTTCGACCTGAATGAAATCTCGGTAAGCAGAAGTTGTCAATTAGATGCATTTTTAGATACAAGTTCAAGATAGTTAGTAGTAACCTATTTATACGTATCCCTAATTGGTTACTTCTGAATTTGCAGATGGAAGAAGAAGAAGTTCAGAATAATTATGAACTGATGACTACGTTTGAGGAACCTAAAAAAGGAGGGTTGATGAAAGCTGGAAATGAAGACCAGACTACTGATATGAAGTTATCTCTATGTAGAAATGCAGGAGAAGGCTCTTCTCGAATGGGGAAGCGAAAAATTTCATGGCAAGACCCTGTTGCTCTGAGGGTTTGAACTTAGAAAAATTTTCTTTTTTCTTTTGGGCAGTAGAAGATCAGTAGCAGCACAGCCATGGTGGATCAAGAGAGAAGAGAGAGAGAGAGAAAGAGAGATAAAAGGTAAAATAGGAAAAAAACTTCCCTTGCCTAAGTTTATTCTTGTGGGAAGTTTTAGATTTAGTAGTAGTAGTAGTTTTCTCTCAGTTTCCTTCTTTTGTAAAGGAATTCTTATATTCAATACAGATTTTTATGTTTGTAGTTAACAATTGTTAATATAGCTGCAACATCAACTATAGTTTTCATACTACTCTACTCGTGTCTAAGGTTATAAATTTCAAATTATGGGAAGAGATTTTTAGACTAGACTAATTTTGTTTGGTCTTTTCTTCCTGGCTTCATGAGTTGACTCATTCTAAAAAAACTAAAAAAATAGAGGGGATAGACAAAAGACTATATATGTATTAAAGAATGCTGTATTCTTCATGCAACTCTAGTGGGAAGAATTAAGGCGGTTTGAAATCAAGAAAAAATGATTTTGCCACTATGCAAAAATGGTAGTCCAAATGGGGGAATCCGGGATGGCCTAATGCCGTATTTCCCACAACTTTATTCTTTATTCTGAAAATAAGTCTTTTTTATCTCCTTCATCCAGTCAGGCCAAAATCTGAAAAATCTTAAAGGAATCTTCCTCCCCCCACCATTTTAATTAAGTAAAATGAACGGATCAATTGGGGCGGGCAAAAGTAGACTTGTGAATCTTGTTTTTTGACTCTTACCAAATGGATTTTCTCAAGGACTACACCATTCCTATTCAAACATTCTACAACTTTTCTTTTTTTAATGGCACAATATGTCTAATTATAGATGATATTTTTTAAGTCATCTTCATATCTATCTAAATTAAGAGGATGTTTACGTCATGAAGAGATAACATTTTGCCTTAAATTTTAAATGATTACATATATGAATACGAGTTTGAACTGCAAACAAAGCTCCTTTCCAAGATTAGAGTTAAGCAAAAACTTTACTTTGAGTAGTTTGGAATCGAAACTTGAATTCAGAAGATTTGGATACGAAGGATTTGATAGGGATTCTTACAATCCAATATTTGGAATAGAGGCTATTGGAAATATTAAAAAAGAAAAGAAAAAGAAAGCCAACAAATTTTCCTTGGAAACAATTTGTAGTTATCAAGAAATCATCAACACTTGGTCTTTTGGTGGTTTAAGTTTCTCAAGTAAATTTCAAAGGCAGGAAAACAACCACAATGGTAGAAAACAAGAAAAAAGCAATAGCTAATTAATTACCTAAGCGAAGATTCAGAGATCTTTGACACTACTGGCAGTATATTTTGGATCTAAAAATCATGATGGACTACGAGAGCATACTCTTTTTCATTGGGAAATTTCTTAATTGCCTTGACTTTTTGTGATGTAAAAAAATGGTTGAATTGGTTTTCATTTTTGCTATAGGCACTCGTGATAGACCAAGACTTTCCCATGATGGTAATTGAGAAATATATATATATATATATATATATATATAATTATAGTAAAGGATGGTGGATCACCTATTTTGAAAAAGCCTCAATAGGGAGGTATATAGAGTGTTCTCCTACCCCTATGCCTAAAGATATGGGGGGCTAAGAGGGAAAAAAAATAGGGGTGTTTCCCACTTTCCATGATATATAAGCTTAGCAGGGAAAAAAAAAAGGTTATTAATGAGGCTGGAGATACAGAAAGTTCTAATAATTGTCACAATATGCATGATTAGAATCAAGTCAGACACACTTAGAAAGTAAACACCTTATTAGAGTGCTAAGGTTCTTGATGAGCAAATGAAGAATGATATATGTTACATACTCTAGTCATTCTTCTCCAAACAAAATTAAGAATGATAGGGCTTTCTAGAGTTTATCATGGAATTCGGAGATTCCTGAACGAATTCAAAGGCAAGATACTCCAGGTTATGGAAGGTAGATAAGCAAATGAAGTTGAGAACAACATACTTGAGCAGACAGCAGCTCAAATAACTGCTTCCCGAGAAAATACTGAAGAATCCCCAAAGGCCCACAGATGCGCGAACAGGTTAATCTCAGCTATGCCTGTGATTTTCTATTCTCTACAAAGTGCATTTTAGGATCAACATAAACTACATCTTTGTTAGGTTCTTGGCATTCTTGGCCTCAGTACTGTCCGTCAGAGGTATTGGAACAGTTGCATTCTTTTTTGCCTCCTCCAGCTGCTTCACATGCTTCTTCCCTATCCTATGTTGTTCCATCATAGATTCATAGAAAGTTCCCACCTGGCACATTTCACACCAGAATTTGCACTTTTTCTTCTTATTTGCTAGTTGGGCACAGTCCTCTTGCTCATTTTTTGGGATGACTACCACTGGTAGCACTTCATTCACTTTCTGCACTGAGGCATCCCCAGCCCCTTTAGTTTCCAATAACTGAACCATTGATTTCTCTCCCTGCTCAGTGCTTGAGGTGTTAGAAGTAGCTCCAAGAATGGAGACCTTTGCAGTCTTTTTGTGGTGTATGCCAATGCCAAACTTAATGCCGTTCCCCTTTCCTGTAAAAGCAGCTTCCTTGGCCTTATGCTTCTTTCCATTGAAATGATCACTCAGACCATGTTCACTGGTCACATTAACATTACAGATTCCACAGCTCCACTCCCTTTTCACTCTCTTCTTTGGGACATCAATTAACAGAAGCTCAGTTGTACCCTGTCTTGGTGGAGTTAATGATTTCGGCTTTGCTAGAAAAGTATTTTGTTCAGGTTTAGTCTGCACAGAACACTCAAAACAAATATGATAGGCAGTAGTAAAGTTATGCTCTGAATCATACAAGCAAACGACCTAAAAGAAAGTCAGTTATCTTAGTTTCAGATTAATATCCAAACACCACAAAAAAGCAAAATCTAATATGTATCTGATACTCAACTCCAGTGCCTGATAGCAATCAATTTAAGCTCAATGAATATTTTTTCCCCCTTTTTTCTCCAGTTCACCCAATTACTAAACCATCTTATCATTTAATTAGGAAATTTTTATCCAACTCTAAGGCAACTTCAAGTAGTTTCAATAGGGACCAGTCATATTTCATCAATGAGAGATAGAGGGGCAGAGATCCAAGTCTGTGTTTGGATATCACAAAGCAATACTATCACTAATAACCAAACATGTCATGAACATGGTTGTCAAGCAATATTTAACATGCTGCATTAGGACTAAACTAGTGCTTTCAAACACACCCACAGGAAAGAACTGCCCAATCCATTCATCAGGAATTCCTCTGGCTGTTATCAATCATAAAACTCAGAATTTTGATCTCATTCATTATGAGACAACAGAATTAGAATTGAGAATGATTTTCCTAAAGTAACCATGAAAAGAAAAATGTAAGTAAACTCAAATTTGAAACTCCAGTTGCAAGTTGCAGATACTATCTCCTCTTTTACTCCAGTTCCATACATCCAAAAAAAAGTTAACTGAAAGTAAATGGAATTAAATTCTGAACTCATCCCGTTGTCTTGGAACTTTCATAATGTAGTCCCAAAAGATTAGGCCTAAGCAAAAAATTTTGCTGCTTACCTAATGGTCCCAAATAAGTAGGTGTAGTTCTCTATGAAATCTTTTATATTAATGTTAAAGCACTATATTAGAATTTTACTCTGGGACAATGAATGGTATTTCATGACTGATCACTCCAGCAAGGAGTCTGTTGCACCACTGTTAACCTCAAAGATGTAGGTCCTCATTTTTGTGAAGGACATACAACATTGGTTAGATTGCATTAGCACATTCAATAATAAGATTTGCCAAAAAAAAAAAAAAAAAAAAAAAATCTATCAAAATAACAGTTATGTACATTTAAATGATCTGTCAGCAAGTTTCAAGCATGCCTATTTCACATCCTTCATTCACATGTCATTTCTAAGATGTTAGAGATACTTGTATTCTGCAGTCTAAATTAAAATATACATTTAGTGGTTTGGATTTGTGCCATCCAATCTTCTCAATGTAGCCCAATGTTAAGAAATAGGCAAATGGGGCTCAAGTGATACACCCACTACAAGAGGAAATAAAATACTAGTCCCCCCTATGAAAAATTAATGCAAACTTCCACACCATGTTTCCAGAATCTTTCTTGAATACCGCCTTATGCAAGGAAAAAATTGCAGCCTTTCTTGGATACTGCAACTATACCTCCTTACACAAGGAGATACTTCAGAAGGTTTCCGAAATACTAGCACCGGCTTGCATTTTCTTCACACGGGGGATGATCACTATGTTCATATTGCCCAGAGGAATTTTGTAAAGGGTGCATCCTATAAATGGTCCTCCAACTTATTCCAAATAACCAAAAATTAAGATTTTATTCTTTTTTTTTGAATGAATTACATTTTTTAAATTTACCTAAAGAAAAGTACACTTAAGTTATTTACTCCCTGTTGGTAACTTAAATATTCTCTTTCCTAGAAACAAGAGCTATATTAAATAAAGATAAATATGAAAAAATGCTAATTAGTTCACCATTGTTTCCTAATGCAACAAATCTAAGTGAGACAAATAATATGAGGTTGAGATTTTATTATTATTATTTCCAAACTTTAATTTGATTTATGCTCATTCTAATATGTTTTGAAAATTGAGAATAATCCTATAGTCAAACCATAGGATAAACTGATATTTAAGAAAAGGCTCAATGACAAAATAGACAAAATAAAAGTGAGGAAGAATAATATGTTATGGGTCCTATTTATGGATCATGTCACGTGCGCAAGAACCTATGATTACAAATATTGAGGGTCCTAAATTGTGCACTCACCTAGGAGCTCATGCAGAGGGACCTCTTAACACCTCAAGAAGAATAAGCGAGTTAGAGAGTAAATCTGTTTTTTTCCTCCCCTTCATTATTCCAAAACAACCACTTAAATAGACTCCAAAACCACCACTTAGATCTTGTTTAATGCATAAACACACAAGGACAACAAGAATGCATACTAATCATTAAAACAATTTTCTTTTTCGTTTGGCTGACCTGAGAAGTAAGAGTAGCCACTTCAAATTTGGGCTCAACAGCCCTTTGCTGAAAAGAGATAATATCATGTCCTGCCCCTGTTTTCAGCTCCGCTCTCCTCTCCTCTAAATAAGCAGCCTTATGGTCCCCAATCTCATGTCCCGATCCATTTCCAAACCTCTTCTCCAATGACATTGCAATTCTCTCCTCAAGTGACCGCCCCTCAATTTGGTCAAGAGAAAGGTCATGGGCTCCCGATCCATTTCCAAACCTCTTCACCCATGACATTGCAATTCTCTCCTCAAGTGACCGCCCCTCAATTTGGTCAAGAGAAAGATCACGGGCTCCCGATCTCATTCCTGTGACTGGGAAAAATGAAAATCTGTCAAATACATTGCATCCTCTATCCTGCAATGCTAATTCTCTTTCAAGCATCATCTCTGCCCTGACTTCAGCCTCCAGCACACGTCTCCAAGCTATCTCTGATGCAATAATTTCGTTTCTTATTCTTTCCTTCTCCAGCTCTATCTGGAATAACCCTCGCATAAGTAGAGGGTTCTGAACGTTCTCGTATATCCTCCCAATGCCCGGGGCCATATAACCCGCTGAAAATCCAAAGTCAGATCCAATATATAAATTAATTTGCAATTTTCTTTAATGCTCATAAACTCACATGATAATTTCACTTAAAAAATTATTCAAGTAGATATTATTGATCATTGCCCTAACGTTCATTGCTTTGTTTAAATTTTGTTGACAAACAACGGATTTTGTACAAATGCATATACCATAACAGATAAAAAATAGTAGTTGCAAAGCGAAAAAAATAATTGACTGCATACAAGATCCCCATTCCCCGGGCGCCAACAAAGGAAAAATCCTTCTGCTCCCATTCCCAGTGTTGAGACCAGAAAACAATTATCTAAGTGGTTTCAGTACAAATGCAGAAAATTCAAATAAACAAAAACCTCCATTTCACTTCTCAAATTAATTCACCATTGCCTTTAGCAACCACCACATTGTATTCAGTAGACCGTTCCATTTAAAATCAACCAAAGGCTATGATATCCCTCAAATTTATGCAGTAAAGTGATTAATTAAACAAAACAGAAAAAGAAAACGAACCTCTGATGGCTTGTTCGGTGAAATAAGAGCGCGGCTGCGGCGGTGGATGCGGAGCCGCTTCGGCATCTACCGCTCTGTACTTGAACTCGATTCCATTACCATCTCTCTCCCCAGACATGACTTCACAAAAAGTTTGAATTGAATTTGGTAGGGTTTGGAATTGGAGAAACCTTTGGCGTATGCGTAGCAAATATAGCAAATATAGCAAATCGTAAGGGTTGTTTTTTTTTTTTTTTCTTCCAAATTTTTATTGTCGTCATTATCAAAATTATTTTTAAAAGTTATTAAATATCTTATAAATTTAGATTTTTTTTTTAAAATTTAACTTTTAAAAAGCAAAAATTGTTTAATTTTTGTAAATAAATAAATAAATAATTACGGATAAGAAAGCAGGCTACCGTGTGCTGTCTGTTGACTGTCGCAGGAGCCAACGTTTTTTCCCCTTTGCTTTATAAACAATAATTGCGAAGTCGTTTAGGAAAAGAAATCATTAACCACAGCTATAAAATCCATTTTTTTCCCCATTTCTCTCAGTTTCTGCTGCATCGGAGATAATCGAAGGAAAAATGGTATCAAAATGTGAAATCTGTTGCGAGATTATCCTTTCAATCTTGGTTCCTCCTCTCGGTGTTTGTTTCAGACACGGTTGCTGCACGGTATGCCCATTCCCTTTTTGTTCTCGATTCGTCTTTTCCGTCCAGATCTTCCTCCTCTGTTGAATTTTCGCTGTGATTCTGATTCTGATTCTGTTTTTTTCGGTAATTTTAAATTCAGGTTGAGTTTTTTATCTGCTTGGTTTTGACCATCCTTGGATACATTCCCGGAATTATTTACGCTCTGTATACAATCCTTTTTGTCGATCGGGAGGAGTCGCGCGGCGAATATTATCAGCCGCTTGCCTAGTGCCGTGCCGTGCCGTCGATTCCCCTTTGGCGAAGTTCAGATTCCTTGATCTGAAATTGGATTTGGATAAATTGGGTTGCTAAACGAAATTTGTATTTTTACCTAAATTGTTTCTATATATTTGGTCAGTCGGATTTCTGCTGTTTTTGCTTTTGCCGTACTCTGTTATACATGTATGTAATCTGACGCCTATCATATATCTATATTTTGGCTCTCGGTTTGTTTGATTAATTTTCTTGCTTTTCGACTTTTAGAATTTGCATCAATATTTGTTATACAGAAAGGGAAAACATAATTTTGTTAGAATTTCCTGAAGATTTCTTAAACTAATGCGTGTGTTCTAAAGTATCTGTTGAAACTTGAAAGTATAAATCTCCAATTTCAGTACTATATCTTTTTTTAGTTTTCTCAATTAGGTTTTCTAAACAGCTTCATCCTTCCGGATAGTGTTTTTTCTTATAAGGTATTTTGGGTATTTCAGATCAAAATGGTTGTGGAAAATGAAAAATATAGAACTAAACAGAAAAATTGTGTGTTTCTTGTCCTAAAGTCAACTTAGGAGCAGATAAAAATAAATTGAAACTTACCAATAGTTGGTTGGCTCAGTGACGCATGAAGACCGAACTTAGTAAGGGAACCACAATTCGATCTCTCACAATCGCTATTGGGATGGCTCAGTGACGCATGAAGGTTGAGTTTGGTAGGGGAACCACGATTCGATCTCTTACAACCACTATTAGTCGTAATTCTTAGACCCGCTCTGAATTCGAATTAGTTGACTGAGTTCGGATACTTGATCAGTAAACAAAAATAAATTGAAACTTCGAAACTAAAGATAAGATGCCTCTATATTGTTGGTTGACCATTGTAAAAAACTATATGCTAGAGGTTTGTAATAAATATCCTACACAAATACAATAAGAAACAAAAATGTGGATAGATGTTTCACTAGCTACATTTTTTTTAATGAATAGATATGTTTTTTTATTTGCTCTAAAATCAAAGCTATCCAAAGGTATGCTTTGGTACATGAATAATGGTCAATTTTGCAATTTAACTTAACATATGCGTGAATTAGTCAATCTTGCAATCTCACTTATCATACATAAATTATGGTTAATTTCAAAATTTTACTTAAACCAAGAGAATTTATACATAGTAATTACACAACTTTTATACATAATTATTTCACATTTATACCTTTTCAATATATTTATATTAACAAAAGGTAAAATTTGAAATGAACCCAAAACACCTCTAAAATTGATATCTTTTAAACCTTAATTCTTGATTTTTAAGTTTAGTCTTGTTTAATCTTTGAGATTTTCTTAGTTTAATTTTCATTTTCTTTAACTTCAATTTTGAAATATATTATTGAATAAAAATGATAATTAATTTTATTTAATGAAATTGCTCAAATATAACTGTTAAAATATTTTTTGCCAAAGACTTTTTAACAGGATATATTTTTGAAGGAAAAACGCTTATTATATATATATATATTATATTAAAAAGGGAAAGGAAACCCAGAGGGAAGGCAGAGTATATACTACGCTATTGTACCGCGAAATTAAATTAACAGTAACAGAATCTTCTTATCCGCGGTATCAAGAAGAAGATGGACGACAAAGGAGGAGGAGGAGGAGATTCCGCCTCGGGAATGAGTCACGACTGGGCCGAGTTAACTCACGAGTGCCTCGTCAACATCTTCTCGCGTCTATCCACTGAAGATCGATGGCGGCGAGCTATGTTCGTCTGCAAGTCCTGGTTCAATACCTGCAGGGATTCGTATTTCCACTCGGTATTTGATCTCGAAACTCACTTCGACTCGGTCTTTGAATCGGCCAGGTACTGGATTCCTGAGTTCGAGCGCAAAATCGATTCCATGCTCCGATCCGTTGTTATCTGGAGCGATGGTTCTCTCACTGAAATCCGTGTCAGGCACTGTTCTAATCGATCTCTTTCACTGGTTGCTGAAAGGTAATACATATAGGAAGAGCGAAGACGAAATCTAATAAGCACCTTTTTCTGATCAAAAGGATCCTATTTTCTTGTTTCTCTTTCAAATGCTTTGTTTTATCTGATTGAAAAAAATGGATGTCTTTGGATGAGTATGGTAAATTCATTAAAGAAATGATCAGTGGGATGAATTATGACATTCAGAATTATGAGTATGGTGAATATGATTTAAATCGGTTACTGTTATGTTGTAATTTGTTCATTAAAAATTGGATATCGGAGGATTGGAATCATCATATAAATGTGCTGTACTGTACATATCCCTTTTTGTTCGTTTTAGAAATTAGAATAGTTAATAAAATAATATGAAATTGATTTGTCAATGGAATGTTTATCTTTTTTGTTTTAATTTTTTATTGAAGCTGACTTTTATTTCCGGATATTCAGAAAGTTTAAGTGCTGAAGATGTCTTTCATTCTATA
The DNA here is from genome assembly GCA_025388415.1 of Cynanchum wilfordii. Classification (NCBI taxonomy): domain Eukaryota; kingdom Viridiplantae; phylum Streptophyta; class Magnoliopsida; order Gentianales; family Apocynaceae; genus Cynanchum; species Cynanchum wilfordii. Next base: position 39,840 of record JAHSUH010004373.1, on the reverse strand, counting down.
GTGGGCAGGGAACTAAGAGTCAGCAGAGTGCTTTCCTATATGGATTGGTAGAAAAATTGATGAGTAGCATGCATTATCTTCAGAGTTAGCAGGGATTTTTAGATATACACTGGCTGTTGCAGACTCCAGCTTTTCTGTTTTGTTAAGATTACCATTGTAATGGTGTTTTGAATAGCATCTAATTATCTATTGATTCTAGCAAATTAATTTGTTAAAGGCTGTGTGAATTTTGGAATTTTGTTGCAGGTGCCCTAACCTTCAAGTGCTATCTGTGAAGAGTTCTCCTCATGTTACTGATGAAATCATGACCAAGATTGCTTTTGGCTGTCCAAACCTGAGAGAACTTGACATAAGCTACTGCTATGAAGTAACCCATGAATCTATAGCCCTTATAGGAAGTCGTTGCCCTAATCTGCGGACTTTCAGAAGGAATCTGATGAATTGGTTGGATCCTTCCCAACATGTTGGGATTGTGCCCAACGAATACCTAAATGCCTGCCCTCAAGATGGAGATTCTGAGGCTGCTGCAATTGGAAAATTTATGTCTCACATTGTGAATCTTGAACTTCGATTCTCCAAATTAACAGCCAAAGGTCTTGCTTTAATATCTGAAGGATGTTTGAACCTCGAGTGCCTAGATTTATCAGGATGCGCAAATATCACTAGCCGGGACATAGCAAATGCCTCATCAAAAATGAAGAACCTGAAAACTATCAAGAAGCCTAATTTTTACATCCCCAGATCGGTTTTCCATTCCGAGAGGTATGGTCATTGGCAGCTATACGATGAACGATTTCAAACAGATGTTTTCCGTATTTGATCAGAGAGCCAGTAAAGATGGTTTGAGATTGTAAGTTTCTATTAGTTATGTTGTGCTAATGGTCTATTTTCTGTTGTTTATTACTACTTTGGAGCGCATATCAAACTTTTATTGTCAATTTATTGTTACTGTTCCTTTTCCCACTTTCCTCAGCTATGTTTTTCTAGTTGATGCTGTTTCCATTGTGTTTGTAAATGCTTTCAGTATGAGCCATATGATTGTTACCTACAATGGATTTTAATGGTCTTTTATTATTTTACCTAAAATCTGTTTTCCACCACTCAAGATGAGTTGAAATTGTCTTGAATCTTAGCCAAACAAAGAGAAGAGCAGTTTTCCACTTCCAAATGAAAGGAAAAAGAAAAAGAAAAGAAAAAGTTTCTTCATGCAAGAGAAGTTAAAAGGAAACAACTAGGGCTATTCCAGATCAATCTCTTCAACTTACCATGCTGATCTTCCAAGTTGAACATTGAAAGCTTAAAGCTTTATGAACTTGCATTGAGAGTAATATGATGTTAAATTTTGTTTTAAAAAAAAAGTTACCTATTAAGAAAAAAAAGTATTACAAAAAGGTTTCGACATTTATTAATGGTGAAACTACTTAAAAAATTTCATATAAAAAAAAGGAAAAAAACTAATCTAGAAGGAGCTTATGGGAGATCCAATATTACAGCAAATGCTAATTCTTGAGCCGAAGGGGTCCAAAACTGAAAAATGTTTCGGTAATTACTAGTTTGCCATTATGGGATTAAACCCACTATTGGGCTATATTTCATACTGGTTTCTGCGTAGCAGAAGTCCCACATCGGAGTTTCAATTTTATTTTTACTACCTTATATAATTTCCTCTTTCAGTTGTAGTCGTCCCTTCGGGGACATCCGATAAAATTGGAACGATACAGAGAAGATTAGCATGGCCCCTGCGCAAGGATGACACGCACAAATCGAGAAATGGTCCAAATTTTTTTTGTCCTTTTTCGCTCTGATTATCGGAGTTGTATTCCGGACGGCGGTTTTCTCTCTCACTAAAGTCCGTGTCAGCCACTGTACCTTTCATCTTTTTCACCGCCTTCCTGAAAGGTGAGTAAAGTGAAACGATACAGAGAAGATCTGCACAAGGAGGGCTCTCTCAAATTGAGAAACGGGTCCAAATATTTATTGCCCTTTTCCGCTCCGATCTGTGTTGATTTCCTGAGGGTGGTGCTTTCTCTCGCACGGAAATCCGTGTCAGACACGTTCTTTTGATCTCTTTCACAGCCTTGCTGAAAGTTAGTAAATCTGAAACCATACGGAGAAGATTAGTTTGGATGACACGCACAAATCTAGAAATGGTCCAAATTCTTTTATGCCCTTTCACTGCTTGCTGAAAGGTTAGTAAAGCTGAAACTATAGATTATTTCTGATTCAAAAACATCATTTCTTTTGTTCATTTTCCATTTTTGTTGATTCGAATAGAAAATGGCGATAATTTGGATGAGGATGGTAAATTCAACAATTATAAACAAAATGACCGAATACAATGGATGATGAAATCAGTCCCCTTTTTGCTCTTATTATTTTGTTGCTACTTTTTAATTAGGAACTGTTTATGGGATGATTGCAATCATATAATTGTGTATATTTGTATGTATATGTATATTTTCCGTTTTTGGTGATCTAGAGTTGGCAATTGGAAAGAAATATTACATCAATATGTCTTTAGAATGACCCCTTGTGTTTTTGTAGTTTTGACAGTTTGATGGTAGTCTGGAATCTGAATTTTATTCTTATGATATTGAGAAAGTTTGAGTAACTTTCTATCATTTATTTCCTAGAACTCATACAAGCACTTCTGGAAGATTGGCAGGTGATCTGCATCCAAGCATACTGCCAAAGACAATGTCCTGTCTTTTGCAGGACCTGGTAATATATACACAGTTCCTTCATAGAGTATGCATGCTGGTCCCATATAGATTGGTCTTCCCCAACCAAAGTCTGAATCATGAACAGGCAACCTAGTCCAACTATTAATATTGAGGTTTGGACTAGCAAAGTAGCTTGGCCCTCGGATGAGGGCCGAGAGATCTGGTTGACACTCTAGATAGTCGAGTGCTGACCAGAGATAATTGCTGTCCATTTTTGTCAATTCCATGTGAATTCTCTTTGCAGAGCCTGCTAATGGCTCTGATTGAAGATCACCGGACTGAGCAACTGGTGTGGCTGTGAAAACAACATTGCCTAAGTAACCTGGTGGGAGGGGAGGGTTCAACCTCGAACGACCATCGGTGGCAATGTACAATTTGGTTAGCTGGTCATCGTTGAGCCCTCGTGCTTTGCACATACAACGCCATATGTGAGCTGCTAGGATCTCGTATGTGCTGCTGCCTTCATTTTTGGACTTGGTTTTAAGTTGGCTAAGATGTTCTGGCGTGAACTTTAGTATGGCTGTTGAACTTGCCTCGGGGCTTGACTTGACATCTTGATTTTTGAGTGTTGGAGGGGGATGATATTCAATGTGTTCAAACACCGGAGTTGGTGGTTTCCGAGCACGGAGCAAAGTCCGGTCGATGAACGGTGGAATGGCAATGGAGAGGCCCCTAGCTATGTCTGACCAGGTATTAATGAAGTGAAGAGATGACACCCCATCAGACAGATTGTGTTGCACCCCGGCTCCTAGTGCTACTCCACCACATTTGAAACGGGTCACCTGGAAATGTAACACATCTTTTGAGTCTTGTGAATAGGAAAATAAACAGTTGGAGAGCTTGTTCTTATAAAATGGCCTGACTCGATTTAGTTTTAGATTTCGGATTAGTTGAGTATATGGACAGGTGTATTACCATAGAGAAAAAACTTCTATGTGGAATAGTATTTCAAGGAAAAACAGTGCCTAGGAGTACGAAAGTTAAGACGATGTTGGAGGTAGATAGATACCTGAAATATGACCAAAGGATAGGAAGAAATGCCACGGGAATAGTCAACAGTGGGGACGAGACGACGGAGCTCTAAGCTTGGAGTAAAGTCACCAAGATCATTGACAGTGGAGTCAGTTTCTGCTTCAACAAATAAAACACCTTCTCCATTACAGTTAATCTCAATTCTTCCTTCTTCATCCCTTGCTAGTCTACCAGCCATGGGGTAGAACGTGACCAGAACGTCTCCCAGTGCCTGTTTAAGAATCCTGGTATCGAAGAAATTGAAACACTCGTTAGGTTTGATGTAGAAGTAAACAGTCAAGATGTGAATTCTTGCCACTAAAATGTCTAAGTTTGAGTTCCATAGCCTCTCTGCTGGTGTTGGCTTTGCTGGTTTTACCATGGTTGTTTCCTTCACATTTATCTTCATTTTCTCACTTCCCATTGCAAAAGAAAAAAAAGAAAGAATATATACTACGATGTGTGTGGGATTGTAGAAGAAGTTGTCTCTTCAAGCATGGAGATTTAGGGTTCTTGCAGCCAGTTAATGGTAGCAGTTGGTTATTGCTGCCAAAAAATTTAAGTGTGTGAGTTTGGAGGAAATAATTACTAAGGCCTATTTATAGGATAGTTAGATATATGATTATTTATTTGATGTTTTGCACATTTTGGTAACAAAGAGTTTGGTATGCAGAAGTTTCAAAGTGAAAGTCATTATATTGTTAATATATATATATATATGCATGTATCTATATGAAAATTTTTGCTAGGACAAAAAGGGTAACATGCAAAAATTGAATTAGTGTAAATTAGTTGGACTATGAGCATGTGGAATTATTTTAGATTATGACATAGATCATATTTGTCACGGAAGCTTGGATGACCTTTTTCCTTGGTTTAGCAGCCGGAATTATCATATATGTATATGTATATGCATATGTGTGTGTATATATATATTAGACCTTAATTGGTCATTAAGTTTCCCATTTTTCATTAATAAGAAAAAGAAACTTCATTTTTTATACTGGAACTCATAATTTAAATTATCTCAACAAATTTTAAAATTCATCGTGAAAAATATGAAAATTGATAACTAAACAAGCTTTCAAATCCTTTTCTCCACTCTTATGTCCCATTATGTTTATATGTATATATACATATTATTTTCTCTATCTTCCTCTTAGTCTACCTAGTTATTTGTTTCTACATGTAGAGAAAATTATTTTTAATCTTTGATCAATCTGATCCAAACCTAATAAAGTAGACAAGAAAATTACATTTATAAACTTCTTTGATTTTTCATGTGTATATATATATATATATTAAAGGAAAATTAGTTAAGTGATTTTTCTATTATATTATTTTGTGAATTATACTGTTCTAAAAAGTTTAAATCAATAAAAAAGAGTTAAATGTAATTTTGATAATAGATATTATATTCTACAAATATATATATATATATATATATATTATATATATATATTACATCATTAAAATTTCTCTAGGCCCATTAAAAAATTAATAATATAAGAGCATAGGTATAAGCAAAGAAGTGGTGATATGCCAAATGAGTGTCTTGCCGGAGAGGAAAAAGAAAGGTTTGTCCAGCAAGGAAGATGCATCGCCACCTGATTTAGGGCTCTGCCGAAGGATATCTGATCCACCACCATTAACCCCTTTTCCTGGATGCACAACTTGCTTCATCTCTTTCTCGTTGACATTTTGATGATCATCATCACCTTTGGAGATTTGATTCAACCAACAATTAATGGTAAAATAATTTATTTCATCAAAATTTGCGCATACATACATACATGATCTTCAAATGGATTTGAAACAAATATGTGTATATGTGTACAATGATCTTCAAGATATTAGACTTACCTTTAGCTATTGTTTTTGGAGAGAAAACGGTTTGGTTTTTGTTAGATCCCGTTGCCAAAGCTGCTGCAAAGAGGAGAATTAACAGGCATGGTGTTAGTAGTACTGATACTGGCCTTATTGCCATTAGTTTTTCTCTATGTGATCTTAGTTAAGCTGATAATGGATGGAAGAGAAAGGTTACTCTAAATATATACATCCTTATGTAGTGGGGGAATTTCCTCATAGCCCATGACATGACATTTGATATTAGAATAGGGTGAAATTTTATTCATGAATTCTATATTTGTTAATCGTTCTTGGAATATTAGAATAGTAAGTTTAACCGGATATGTTGATAAGAGTGAAGGATTAATTGATTCTATTCTAAACCAAAAAAAAAAAAAAATTATTGGGTTAAAAAAAAGAAAAGATTTTATTCTCCATTACCTTGAAACATTATTAAAACAGAGAAATTGTGTCATGGAAAGGAATTAAGGAAGGTTCATGAAAAATGCTGAAAATCAATGGGTTCTTTCTTTGAAGATTAGATGCTTTTTCTTTTTTTCCCCAAAACATTGTATATTTAGAGGTAAAGGGGCATTCTTTCAGTGTCTTTTTGGAGTCAGATCAAATTCCATTTTTCTCTAGGCCCGGGGTAAAGGCTCGTATTCCCAGGTATTATATTTTATATAATTTCATTTCTTTCATGGGAATTCTAGTTTGCATCACACATGTATTACTCACTGTACAACTCAAAAATAAATAGGACAATTCGTGATACATAACCTACATGTATAAATCATCACTTTTGATATAGGTAGGTCATAGATTCATTCCAATCTAAAATATTTTGCATAAACCTAAAAGATATACACATGTAACTCAAAAACACATTTATTTACTGCAGAATATCATTGAATTAAATATAACATACATGTATTAAATTGAATCATTTAACATGCTCTGGACACAAACAAAATACAGAATACAGGGCAAAGTCAATGGAAATCTAACAAGGAACACAACAATGCTGTAGATAATATTTTTTTTTTCCTTCTAGTTTATACTTTATGTAATTCATAAATGCCTTACAAATATGCTTATGGAGAACACAAAAACACAATATATGTATATATATAGGGGGAGAGAGAGAAAGAAGTCTACTAAAACTAGATGAGAAAGAAAACACAAGAAATGGAGAAGATACGAAGAGCTGTGACTTGGAATAACGATGCCTGATTTCGAAAAGAGGAGGATTTTTTTTTCCCCTTGGAACGAGAAGCAATGGGTATGATACGCCCTCTCCTTTTGATCTGGAACTGAAGATTCTGATTGCCATCAAGAGCTGAAACTTGTGCTCCGTGTTTCAAAGAAGAAGATGAATTATTGTTATTAGCAAAAGCTTGAGCAGGTGTAGAGACAGTTTCACTTGATGAAATTATGGGCAAATATTGGGATACTAAGAGCATTATCAGTATGAAGAATGAAGAAAATGCATACCTAGTTTCTGTCATTTTCTTTTTTCAGGAAACAAGATGAGTTTGAAGGAGAAATGAAAATGACAATACACCCACCACCCCTTGTTTTATAATTGCTGTGCAATTATGTGGAAAACGAGTATTATGGGCTATATATAAAATCAAGGGGAGAGATGGGGTATCATGGTGTCATCCTTTGCTTAGCTGGTCTTTTGAGAATGTCCTTTATATATATGGATGATTTTTATCGGACAAACTTTCACAATCGTTAAAACAAAATGCTAAATTTTTTGTTTTTTATTTAAAAAACTATTTTTACAAAAAAATAATTGATTAGTAGTAGTTAAGAATATTATAAATGTTACTTTAATTTTAAAAGTGTTTTAAAAATATAAAATTATAAAATTACGATTACGTATGAAATCACATTTAGCTTTTCTTTTTTCTTATCTTTGAAATGAACTATTGGAAAAGTTAATTGCAACCATCATCTGTTCAAAAGTTATTCCATGAAAGGTTTAACTTCGTTTGGAGGTTTTAAAGAAAACATGAAAAAAAAAAAAAAAAGAATTAATCTTGAACAATCACGTGTCAATCTCGGTTTGGAGTTAGTTTTCAAAAAGAAAACATTGCAGAAAAAAAAAAAAATTTATGTTGGAATTGAAATAGAGGATTTAATCTATGAACAATCACGTGTTAAGAGTCACACCACGTAGGTTAATTCTAGATCTTAGATGCTATATAAGAGACAAACAAATTAGTACTTTTAAATCTTCTATTGGTCTTCCACAAGCATTATCTCCGAAAAGAAGTCTTATCTTCAGTTTAAACTGTTTTATTTTTTATTTTTATAGAATATATTACTATTGAAAGTGTTAAGACCATTAAATTTCAAGCTCCTAAAATAAGAATGTTTTGTTTCAATTATCAAATAGTGTGAAGATCCTAAAATAAAAAGTGAGCTATGTGTTTAGCAACTTATGAGATTGATGAATTTTGAATTTTTTTAAAAATGAATATTTGGTATGACATATTTATTTGTTGTTAATATTGTGAGTAAAGTTTTACAATCTCTTGAAAGAAATTTGCATATAGATTATAAATCAACTAAAAGGTCTAATCAATAAAATCTAATTTTATTTTAAAAATTATAGGGAGAATGTTAATTATGAATCTAAATTTGGAACTAAATAAATTCTATTAAAATGGAATATTGAACCTAAATTTTGTGAAAAACAGGGCATAATTTACAAAAAAAAAAGCAATTTGATGATAATATTAATAATGAGACTATGCATTCTCTTGAAGATTCTTTTCGCATTGAATATTTTTTATATATTGTTGATAAATCAATATGTTCACTTAAACTAGATTTGAACACTTGTTAGAATATGAAAATATTTTTGGTTTTTTTTTGATTTACAAAATTTTCAAAACTTTGAATGAAGAAACATTAAAAAAATGTTGTATTAATCTTGAAAGTCATTTAAAATTTAATGATTATTCCGATATTGATGGATTTGATTTATTTTTAATTAAAAATATTGAAAGAAGTTTTAACAAAAGAAATTAATAGTCCTAAATGATATATTAAATTATGTTAAAGTATTAGATTGTTTTCCAAATACATATATTGCATATAGAATATTATTTTTTTTTTTTTTTTTTTTTTTTTTAACAATACTGGAACAGTTTTGTTTGCTAGCGAGAAAAAGTTTTTCTAATTTATTAAAATTTAATCAAATCCCTATTTAAGATCAAGCATGACACAAAATGAAAATAATTTATATTTAATCTATTAAAATGAAATGTTAGAATATATTGATTATAAAATTATATATAACGGTTGTTTTTTTTTTTTTTTTTTTTTTTTTTTTTTTTTTTTTTTTTTTTTTTTTTTTTTTTTTTTTTTTTTTTTTTTTTTTGGGGGGGGACATCTAAAAGGGTAGTTTTTTTTTTTTTTTGGGGGTTTGGTTGGGGGGGGGAGATTTTTTTTGGTCTTTTTTAGATGCTATATAAGAGGAAAAGAAACTCATGAAGCAAAAGCAGAAAAGTACAGAAGAAAAAGTAGTAGGAGACAAGGAATCATTCATATTGGTGAAAGAATATTTTACCGTCTTGGTTGAGAAAAAGCGAAGATTGCACACCCTCTCCACCACTCCACCCGCCGGAAGTTTTGACAAGGAAGAAAGTCAAAACTGTCCACCAGAAGAAAACATGCTTCACTCCCCAAGGGAGTGAAACCTAATTTCTGATAAAAACCAAGAGAAATTTATTTGACAGACTTAATTTGAAATGTAATCTTTACAAGAAATTTATTGTAAAGATTCATATAGCATTTCTCAAGAAAAGTAAAAGTCTATTCATTTAAAGGAAGATCAAGGAATATCTGTTACGTAATATGTTGTGCTTCCTTTATGCTTTTTCACTACAATTAATTTGCCTTTACACGGATGCCATTGGACGCTTGGACTAAACTCACTGCAAATCTCCTTTCTTTTGATTATTTTTCCAATTCAAACAGACCACCACTTAGGTCTTATTACCAGATCTTCTCTCAGAAAATAAACCATTTATACTCTGAGCTGTCATCTACATTACTTTAAATAAGTTATCTTTCAATAATCCTTTTCCTATGAATCTTTAAATATATATTTTTAAAGAATTCACTTCTTTCCTTACAGTGAGAACACGACCCTTGTAAATGCAGTCTGATGTTTCTGCAATGCCTAAAGTTTTTTCGTCTTATCAACTTTACACTTTAAAAAGAATCAATTATCTCCAGAAAATAAACTTGTTCCTCAAAAATGTCCATGCAAATGAAATGCATATACACACAGCAACTAGTAGAGAAAATGGAAATATTGTTAGCTGGAAAATGTGGTAAGCCTCTAGTGTTACCTATTCTTGTTCATAAAGTTTGTGCACGCACTTAATTTGATATAATCAGGCCAGTGTAAAAGAAAGTGGCAGTACCATATTTCATGAGATGCTTCTTGCCTTGCATGAAACATTCTTGATGATGCAGTCAGCTGAACAAACTAGAACGGACATCTTCATTCAGCTTCGGGGAAAATGAAGACTGACCTACTCGCTTGCCAACATCTCCTATCAGACGATCAATGTACAGAACATATAGCCCATTCCTATTTTCTAAGAGTTCTAATCCTTTTCGAGCGTGGAGAATCGAGGCAATCCATTCTTCCAAAAGCACTGCAGACGGTACATTCAATATTGAAATGTAAATAAAAGCACTGAATGTTGTCAATTCTAGTTAATCAAGGAAAATTATGGTAATTAATTAAACTTTTGAAACCATCCTTGTGGCTTCTGTACTGGAAATTCTCAGGAAAAAGAAGCTTCTAGATCGACAATTAAGGGTATCCTATACTTAATTTACAAGTGCACAAACAGAAATAATGATTGCTAAAATTGGTAGCCACGGAGGTTGATGACCACCAAGCCCGAAAGCAAGACAGTAAAATAATCATATGATCTTACCTACATCAAAGTCCTCTCTGGTTAACCAATTCGATAAGCAATCTGAAACCAGGAACTCGGTTAACTGGATCCTGGCATCCCAATAAAACTATCTTATGAACACTTTTTTGGAAAAAAATGACATAATTCTTTCTGACTAAAATTTTCAACTTTATGCTTATTAAAAAAAAAAAAAATCAACTTTATGAAAAGCATATTACAATAGCTGCTAATTGCAAAGTATTCATAAGGAAAAATATTAAAACTAGTCGTAGCAGTAGCCAATGTATGAAGTTGCAATGAGTGCAACATCCATGACCACTAAAGGTGTGCAGAAATGCACAACCATTATGAGCTTAACTGAGTATTAAATTTGTGAAGAAGAAAAATAGCTAACCAAAACACAACATTCATCTGGAGGTTCTTGGCACTGAAATCAAATATGTATAGTGCAGCAGAATATACAGACATGTTGCACATTTTACAACTGCTATGACTAGTTTTAATATGCATATATTGGTTGATGTAGAGAGACAGGATCATAAGAAAAAAATTTCATCAAATAAATGGGCCTCATGATAAGGGAAACTGTACATGATCAGGAGTACTTACATTACATACATACAACCGTGCAAATTTGGAAAAGCATCATCAAATGGATTCATGAAAAGCAAACTTTCAGCTGCTACTGAAATTTTCTGGGAAACAGACAGGATAACACGCTGCCCAACATATGGCTCACTTCCTAGCTTACGTGTCAAATGCTGAATATAGAACTGCACAGGAGTGTCAAGGTGATCTGTCTCTGAAAAGAAACAATAAAAAGAAGTTAAATGAGAAATAGGTTGAGTAGCAAGTCTTTGCAAAGAATCAAATCAAACGATTGAAAGCCCTGAAAGCATCACTAAGTTTAGTGAGAGTTTGCTTAAAAGCCAAAGGGACACTAGATGAAGTGCACTATTTACAGAAATAACCTACTACCAGAATAACTTTTCAAACCAATGGCTTGATACTCTAATATCTGAGTATTCAGATGCACCATTAGAAAGAAGAAACAAAAATGTTTTTAAACGGAACTGGGGATTCTCAGTAGGCTAGACACTCTTTGAGAGAAGTACTAAAATAGAAGACAGATTCAAAGTGTCATTGTCACAAAGAAAGTTGAAGGAAGTAATAACAAGAAGAAAGATCCTAAATATGTACCATTCCCAGTTGAGGCATAGCACATTCTTTTCAGTAAACGCATGATTAGACTGTTGACAATCCCTTCAACAGTTTCCACATTACTTCCCATTGGCAACAAATTCTTTAAGCTGACTACAAAAGGCAAAAGAGAGAGTGAGAATGTAACAGGACTGAAGACATCTTTAAATGCAAACAGAAAAAGTATTTACCTAAACACAGCAAGTTAAGATGCCAATTCATTCTAATAAGTTATATTCACGCAAATAGTTAGATAAATAATTTCCAATCAAGAACTTCCAATTCATAGTAAGCACTACTCTCTGAAGTCATTCAATAGAAGGGATTGATTCAGGTACACCTGAGGTACTTGATGACATTGACATGTAAGCAAAGATACTGATTGAAATGCAAAGTTTTACTAGTTATAATGTCAAGAAAATTAATAGTATATTGATTACTCAAAATGAAGTCCACAGCTTGGTGTGACCAGTTCTTGAATTTTATGTCCTCCATCTGCAAATAATAAGATAAAATACAAGATCAAATTTTATAGAGGAATTGATGCTAAAATGTACATAAGTAATATTCATGTGAGAATTGCTGCTGAAAAAGCAGAGCAAGGATATCAAATGACTTTTCGTGGGAGGGGAGGGACAGCAGAACATACATTGACAAGAGAGATGGTCTCACAAAGCTCAACGAGAAAATCCACTGAAGCACTTAGTTGTTCAATTTCATTACCACTGTTTGTCCCTGTGCCTGCCCCTGTCCACACAAAGAATTGTCCGTTCTCATTTAAAGAGGCAAAAACACAAGTAACAATACAACTGAAAACATAAGCAGACTCTTCAAACTTAACGAACGGGTAATTTCAATTTCTTTTCGATCAGCTTAGAAGAAAGCAACAGCAACATTTCTTAACCAGTAATTACCACAAAAACCAGATTCCCCTTTAAACTATGTTCCATAAAAGCAAGCTGGAATCATAGAACGAAATAAAGACGCAAAAGGAAATATACCCAAAGTAAGTTGCTCTGCTGTAGTACCATTTCTTCTCTTCCTTCTTTCCTGTATTCTAACTGAAAATCACAAAAGTAAATTAAGTTTTCTAAATAAAATAAAGGAAATTTCTAACTAAAATGAGACACCAAATAAATGAAGCAGGATCATAACCTTGTCTAAAAAATCTTCTCCGCAAGACGTCATTGAATCTCCAGTCAGAGCAGTTGTCCACTTGAGTATTGCTCAATTCAGCCATATTATCAAAGAAATAGCATTTGCAAGACGCATTTTGAGGAAACACATCATATGTTAAACCATCTGATACACCGAAAGTAAATATATAAAAAATGACTGAGGCATATACCCGCTGAAACATCAAGCCATATTGGTTAGGACATAATCTATTTTCTTATCAGAATTTAATCGACAGAACATTAAGCTGTGTACAGATAATACTCGGATTCTAAAAGTGTGTAAATCGAGATTACCTTCAGCAGCTTTGAGATCTTCCTGGAGCTTTAAAATTTCTCGTTTACGCTCTTTCGCCTAAATAATTTCCAAAAATGACGAATGAAATTGAAGTTTAGCTAATCTAAAATTGAGAATTACGCAGATATTTACAAAAATGATCAGCTAAAAGACCTTGCGTTTCCATTTGAGTGCGTCGTCTGATTGAGAACAGGTAGGAGGGAGAGGATCAGCATTCGATGAAGAAACAGCTACGACACCATTATCATTGGTAGCACAATGAGACTGAGAATTCTGGTTCTGAAGCTTCGATTTTAAAAGTGCCATCGCTATCGCCATTTTCAGCGCTTCACTAGAATCGCCATTCTCTTTGAGAATATCCATCTCTGCCCTTTGTAGCTGAGAGAGAGCGTGGCGGTAGCAAATGATTTTAAATTGATAAAAAGTTCTAATATTATGTGTGCGCGCGTTTGGTAAATAACGAGATTCAGCAATCTAAACAAAGACAGATTAAAACAAAAAGGTAGTAATGCAAATAGGGAATAAGACAGCAAAATATGCTACAAGCATCCTCTTTTAAAATGATGCAGCGGTTTCAAAATCACATTATGAACTCACACAGTCTGGCAAAAAAAATGTAATTTAACTAGTCAAGAAGGATCAAAATTAAAACCAAAAAAAACTAATGAAATACAAAACAACTGGGCCTTTGTAAAAGAACCCGAAAACTTGTATGTCTGATTCTTTCTCCTTTTTTAATCATCAACACACTACTATGACCTGAGGGAAAATATACAGCTCACTTTGGATAACCTGTTCTCCCGCAGTTCCACCATTTCATCCATAGAAACACTAGTACAGTTGTCGTCGCTCCTCGGCTAGCTACACCACATGCTGGAGGGAGGAGGATGTGAAATAAGAGAATAAAGAACACTGGAGAGTATTATAGCATTCTTCACTGGAATAGCCCCTTGCATGCCTCGACGTCAGATGCCTGAGAATCCAATATTTGCTTTCCAGAGGAGCTGGAGTTGAGAACGTTCAATATCGAATTGAATAAGGCTTTCTGGTAGTAGTCGTCGCCCAACTTCTTGAGGATTTCAAGAACCCGCTTGAAGTCCAATGGCCCGGCCAAAATTAACTTCCCCACAATCTCACCAAAATTAGCAGGAGCTTTAGGTAAATCAATAGCCAAATCATCCAACAGCGATGCATAAAGAAGGCAGCCAGCTGCTATGTCCTCAGCAACAATAACCTTTTTGCTGAACAAATACTCGATAAGTTTTGCAACTGGCTCAACACATGGTGGACTCTTCTCCAATCCAAGTGACATGGCTTCCTTCACAATCTCTGAATGGTATGCAGGAGACTTCAATTCTTCTACACAGGCTAATGCTTCATCGAGGAGCCGCACACTGAAATATTCTTCCAAAAGGGAAACTGTTTTCCTCCTCAGCTCATCCAGATTCCCTCTTGCTGCTGAAGCTGTTGGTCTGTCAGCAACAACAGGAGCAGGAGGAGCAGGAGTAGAAGGAGCTGCTCTAACTGAAGCAGGAGGCTGAGGGGCTGAGTCCACTCCATAACCATAACTAGGCTGGCGAACAGGCAATGCACCACTACCTTGCAATAGGGCACTAGTCCTACCACTCATTGGACCACCAGTACCCTGAGGGAGAAGCATTTGATTCAATGATGGTGACTTGCCCACCAAGGATGGTGGGACTCGTCCAACAGGCTGAATAATTGATCCATCACCTCTTGGCATCGAGCGAGACCTTGGAACCTCCCAGTTCTCATTATCCATTGCAGGCATGCCAGGCATCTTCCTTGTACCTGGCATCCCAGGCATCATACCACCAGAACCAGGCCGATTGATGGGGAAGCCACCTGCACTCATATTTCCTTGAGCACCAGAAGACATGACACGTCCACTCCTTATGCTTGCTGTAGCACCCGGACGTAATCCCAGATTCTTCTCTGCTTCTGAGTGAATCTCAGTTATCGTTTTTGCTTTCACCTACAAAAATAAATTGGAAAGGAAATATTAGATGATGGGAAATGTGAATCCAGAAATTGGCAATCAAAAAATGCTTGTCCTGAGGAAATGAGAGGGCACCTCTTCACGTCTGGGGACCCAATTGTTCGCACGCAAATCAATAACATCACGAACCAAAAACCTCAAACGTGGATAAAGCTGAGGATTTGTGGACAGTTCATTCAACCGGCTGAAATATACATCATTAATGCGCCTGGACTTTTGGCTTTCATCAAGCTGTTTGCCAATGGTGTTAAAGAACTGACATATAGCCTCCACATTTTCTTCAGCGGGACAGATCTTGTTATCATGCCCTAAGAGTTCCTGTTAATGTGACAGCTTATCAAGTCCCAGATAAAATTAATAAAAAGAGACGCTATATATTTTTCTTTTCTTTTGTGAAAAATGTATAGAGATAACCTTAACAATGTGATGAACAATCCTTTCTGGAACCATCTTCTGCTTTAGAAGCTCACCAATTAGACGAATGTTTCCAAGGGTACGGAGCTTCACCATCCTTTCTTTATCTCTACGTTCCGACTCCTGCTCAGGAGCAATCATTTGCCTTACCTCTTCCCTCAATTTGTCAGCGCCTTCAAATGCCTCTTGGCAAATGTTTAAAAGAACTCTCTTAAAAGTGATCTCTTTACCGCCAGGTTCATCAGATGGAAAGGGAGGCAACTTCTCATTGAGATCTGAACACAGTTGTGCATACATAGGGCAAAATGTGGGTTCCAGGACAGCCTTGTCAAATATCAAGGAGATAACTCCCTGCAGTGAACCACAAGTTTCAAGTCCAAATAATTAAAAAGATTCCAGTAGTTCATTTTATAGCATAAAGAAGAAAAGAAATTGAAGAATTAAAAAAAAAAAAAAAAAGGCATTTAAGTGATTAATGGCAAAGGAAACCTTTAAAATGTCGGCTGATGTAATTCCAGAATCAATTAATTGACCTTTGAGGAGATCAAACTTCTCAGGCGTCAGCTTGTTAAGAATACTGCAGCAGTCACATAAGCCATGTTTCATCACGAGTGTAAAGGAAATGTAACCCAAAAAAATAGAAACAGGTAACAATACAATGTTCAAGATCATTAGGAATAGAGCATAAGATTTTCAATATAAGAATGAGAGAAACCAACAGCTAGCTACAGCTAACTGTAACAAAGCTTCTTTACCAGTCAAGATATCTTACCCCTTAACAGATTTCAAGACACGGTCTTTCTCAGAAAGGTTCCCCTTACGAGCTGACCATGGAGTTTCAGCCTTGATTAAAGCAGGAGTAGGTCCTCCCTGGATCATAATCAATAAAAAAATTGTCAGAAAAATACGGCAAAACCCAACCAAAAGTCGACAATGTTCATACAAAAATTATGAATCAAGTTAAACCTAAATTTCCAATATGAATTATGAAAGAGCCAGTGATCTGATCTGGCTAATCCAATACAAACCCATAGAAACAACAAGTATAGTTTGTATTATGAAAAACATGTCAAGTACTCTAATACCTGTAATTTGCAAGTTCCAAATTTTTTTCAAACAAGTAATTCAAGAAAAAAAAAAAAAGAAAGGAAACAAATGAATGTAAGCTCCAGGAAGTTCAGAATAAATTATAGCTCTATGTAACCCAGGAGATATTAAATGCAACCTGAATTTACAACTTCTATCATCAATGAGTAAAATTTTCTTATTACCACCAGGAATCATATATATATTCTTTTAAATATGCCAGTTTTACCAAAAGAATGAAAAAACATTATATTTGAGAGAACTATCTCCAAAATATTTAAATACCCCTTGGTGAGAAGAGATTTGAGCTCTTGAAAACTGTGCATTCAGTTGCTCCTGACGATTAGCTTCCTGCTGTCTACCACCAAATTCCCTATTTTCACGAATTGTTTCCCAGGATCTTTCCTCAGCAGGAGCAGAAAATTGAGCAGACCGTGAACGCCAATCACGAGTGTCAGGTTCAGAATAACGACTCTGGGGCTGACTTTGGCCCTATTGATCAGAATAGAGGATATTATATCAGATAAAGCAAGCAACAAAAGAATGCTTTTGGGGGACAGGGCAGGGAAAATCATGTTCAAACAATATTCTAAAAATGATGCTCCAATTTATACAGTAAAACACAAAAATTGAAATTCAATAAAAATCCCAATATGCAGAGCCCTCACATGGCTTTCCGCACGAGCCCAGACTGGATCCTCTCCAAACAGATCAGCTTCAATTTCTTGTTTAACTTTTACAATCTCCTCCGGAATATTAACCACCTACAGCCACTCACACAAATGGAAAAAACATTGGTTCTATTATGTTCATCCAAATCAACAACATCCTATTAATAACAGAAAAAGAGTCCAGAAACAGAAGAAGAACAACAATATAAGACACTATCATGCCATTGATAAAAAATGTGCAGAAGAAAAACAAGGGAGTGTTTTGACAATCATTTTGAGAGAGAGATGCTTTTAATTTTTTTTACTGAAAATTCAAATAAGTATATTTTTAAAACTCACAATAGAAATTGAAATGTTTATTCAGTTATTAAAATATAGTTGATGTATTTTAAAAAAAATAATAGACACAATAAAATAATAGAAAAAAAGAAGTTTTCTCAGTCCATACCAATGACTGCCGACAAAGGGAAATATGAAACCAACAACATATCAAGCAAATAGCATAAAGAGAACACTAAAAAGAACAATATGAAAAAACAGCTTGAACTTAGAATACAAAAATTTGAAAAGGTATATAGTAGATACAACTCTAATGATATGGATAAAATAAAAAAAGACATAGCTTAAAAGGCCAATATTTCTCAGACTAGTTGATATAAAATGCAGCTACTGTCCCAATGGTACAGAACAACATAAAGTAACTTTTACTTTCAATTAAAGCATTTAAACAAGCTTAATACTTTTTGATTGACACAAATCAATAACTGAGAGAGAACCAAATGACTAAATCAAGAGATGAGATCACCTAGACGCTGTTGAATTACAGTAGGACAAGAACTTTAATACTTCTAACAGGAAAGCATCAAGAATCAGACAAGACCTGTATATCACACAGATAATTTACCTCTCTCAATAGTAGGAGCTGATCACGGGAGTACCGAACACGATCACGCCCATCAAATCGTGAGTCTCCAGTCTATAAATATCAGAGAAAAGGAAAATCAAATGACAGGAAAGTTTTTAATCTCTAAAGAATAAAAGTACCAACAGATGTACTATAAGAGACATCAAATAGCCCACAACATATCTCTTCACCCTCCAGAACCACCTCCATCACGCCCCCAGAATATAAATTGAAAGTTATCTAGGCTTTTTATCAATTGCATAAAAGCATAGTAAAGAATTAAGGCTTCTGTTAACGCCAGAGATAAAAGAGTTGTAGTTGTGAAGTTATAGGTGACAGAAACCTAATCTTCAAATCCTCTGATTTAGTAACTTATCTAAGTGATGAAACATGACCTGTATAACGTGAAAGTAAACATCAACATCTAACAACTGAACTAATGTGACAATATAGTGCAACAAAAACAGCAATTCAAGTAGCCACTCAAATTGGAAACATTTCTTTTGCATCTTAAATGCACACATGTTTCAAAAGTTTTAATGTATGTAGGATTCTTTATGGGCAATGTGATACTCCCAGCATACCCACCTAAAGCCTACATATTATTTTTTGTCCATATTTACAGCAAGTAAACATCTTAAGTGTACTGCCAAGAATTAGGACAATCATTGAAGAAAATTTAGACAATTTCGTACAAAGAAAAAAAAAATTATAGACAAATTGAGGAATTGAAGGCATAACCAATAAGAAGTACTATCTGATCATAATCCCACATTAAAAGCAAGAAGACCTAACATTCAGTTAACAAAATGCAGCTAAGATCAACAGAACTCCAGAAATATTTGTAAAAATCTATAACATCACACCGCCACTAGACATTTAAGTACACTACCACTTAATTTAATAAGCATTAACTGTTCCTCTAAATTATCAACAATAAAACTTAATCTATTATACTCCCAAACAAAACAGTCATATCATAAACAGGGAAACGGAAGAGAGGAAAAGAAACCGAAGAAACTAATCTGAAGCCACGAAATGAATTCATCAACTAAAAATACGAATAAAGCACAAAACTTTACACACACACATATTCAACTCCAAAAATACACAGCTCTAATTCAAGGTTTCACCAAACCTTCCAAACTCGATTCATACACCTCCAATAAAGATATCTATCCTTCCCCATACAAAGATAAATAAATCCATGTCGATAACACAAAAAATCCAATGAATTCGATAAAACAAAACCAAGAAAGTAAATCTTTTAAAATAAAAAATACCCAATCTCGGGTGGATGCCGAAACATATAAACGATTAAAAAAAAATTGCTAGATCTGATCTAAAAATAAAATAAATTTTAAAAAGAAGCAAACAAAGAAACCTTGAAGGACAGAGCGCCGCCGCCATGGGGTCTGAAAAGAGGGAGATCAGAATTATGGTTATTGTTTGAGGAAGGGTCGAATCGAGGACCAAGCAGTCTGCTTCCACCTCTGCTACCACCTCCTGGTCTCAAGTTCAAAACAGTTTGATCAGCCTGCATAACTTATCAAAAAAAACAATCTATGCCGTTCAGAAACAAAAATATATATATTCTTCTTCTTCCAAAACTCAAGAACGAAAACTTTGATTCGATATCTGTGTATATGTGTCTATATATAGATATATATGTATCTATATATAAAAAAGATAGATACAGGAAGGAAGAGAGAGAGAGATAAAGAGGGAAGAAGCGAGAAGGGGAATGAGGGATTTGGATTAGATGAATGGAAAAAATTTGAGAGAGAGAGAGAGTAAACTTTCTTCCTCTCTCTACTGGGAAGAAGAGGAATGAAAGGGGGAGAACGGAATAGAGTGGTCTTTATGTACGGTAGTAATATAAGTAGAGAGAGAGAGAGGCGAGGCGACGAGGCGCAGAGAAAAGAAACCCTTCTTCTTGTTTGGTGCCACGGTGAAAATGGTGTTTCGGGGTAAATTAATCTTTTAAATAAATTACCAAATTCCAACAAAAATCAAATTAGGTAACTTTGTTTTTTTTTTTCCCCCTTTTTTTTAAAGAAAATTAATAAACAAATTGTGAATTTTAATACCTGTATTATTATATTAATATTTTATTTGTATTTATTCATTTTTCTAATAAGATGTAGGGAAAGTTGGTGCGCGACTCTTAATGCTTCATCTAGGGCGGATGGTTGAAGTTTTGAATCTTCCAGAGTGGTTAACACCATGTTAAAAAAAGTTTTGGATCGGACCCTCACTCTCGAGCAAGAGTTGAACCGATATGAAGAGATATGTCTCTATGAATTAGATGATTGACATATCACTTCTTTTGGGGTCATTTATTTATAAATAAAAGACTAATACAAGTATTCAGTGACGTGGTGAGAGAGAATAAAAAAAACTCTAACGATTTCAAGGGGTTGCCAATAATTTCTTTGACGTATACTCCCTTTAATATCAATTCCAAGGCCCTCGAAACTGAATCCATTCTAAGATTAAGTTCACAATACTCGGAAAAATCATGCACTTGAATCCATGACGAAAGAAATTAGCTGAAATATACAAAGATTGAAATGGGCCATCAAATAATTTTAAAGAGATATATATTATATATTTTTTTTTAAACGAGATATATATATTATATCTTGTCAACATGTATTTTTAATTATTATTATTTATTATTTTGTAAATGATCGAAAAATGTGTTTATAATTAAATATATATATATATATATATTAGATAGTTAAAAAATATAACAAAAATTAAGATTAATCAATTACTTCTTATTTAATCAAATTCTACGAGTTAAGTTATTCATAATTTTAATCAATTCACTCTAATATGGTCTAATATTATTGGTTAATTATAAGAATATAAGAGTTTGAAAAATTGTAAAATTAAATTTTCCAAGCAAATAGCTATTAATTTAATTCGTATATGTATATATATATATATATAATATTTATTATTATTATTATTAATTTTTTTTTTAAATATCCTAAAACTTTTATTATGTCTCGAATTCATAATCTCCCATGTCAGAGGGTACTACTAATTTAGCTATACCTTCTTGACATATAATATTTATTATTGATTAGCCACTTATCCTAATAAATAAAATTTATATTATTTTTCACTTAAAAATTTTATGTTTTATTTGTTTAAAAATTCTTATTAGTGTTTAATTATTGTACAATAATTAAGAAATTATCAAAATATGTGGATTATATAATATAAAAAATCAGGTGGAGGGCAAAGATGGAAAATGGAAAAATCAGCTACCAAGCATAGTAAATCCAAGTACCAATTTTTACCTAACTTTCTTCAACCATATATAATATTCTCACCTTCCAATATATATATATATATATATATTCAATTAAATAATTTTTATTTTAAGATATATATTTTTTTAATCTTTGTTTAAAGATATAATAAAATAAGGAAGGAATTAAAATGTTTGGTTAAATACATTTTCAATTAAATTTTTTTATAAAATAAATATTACGAAGTTACAAAATATATATTTTAAAATTAAACTTATTTTTAATAAAAATAATTTTAAGAAAATGGGAAAATATATCCAAACAGCCGTGACGTTATCTTTACCAAGGGACTCGGTTTTACCGTCACGGAACCAAAACCCTAAATTACAACCGGTAGCGTAAAATCTAGCAAAAAAAAATCGGGATACAATTTGCTGCACACGTGCCGGTTTTGTTCGCTACACATAGTCGACTTTTGGAGCAAAAGGCCACTTTTACTGCAAATTGCACTAGTGTGGTCCAACCTGTACTCTTCACATTGCCACGTCAATCATTTGGCTTTATTTATTTATTTGGTAACTTAAAATCACTTATAATTCATTTAATAAATTAAAAATATCATACGTTTCAAGTCCACGAGACTAAAGATTATAGGTCAGCGCTGTTTGATAATGAACGGAGGAATCGACAAAATTCGACATTCTCAGTGAGGTTCTGAACCTAGGTGTTCATGTGAGCCTCGAGAGTGCTTCACCACCCACCCTGCATGCTAATACTCAAAATTAACTATTTAATATTATATTTATTATACGGAATAAATAATTCGAGTTAACTATGAATACATAAACTTACACATTTACTTCTTATTTTAATGTGAAACAAGAACCTAATAATATTAAATGTTAATCTACTTCAAATAAACATCATGAGTTTTAAACACGTTTTTAATAATAATTTAATGATTTTGTAAAATGTAAAACTACATATACTCTTTATTTCATATGAGTTGATAACACAACTACTTCTATATATTACTACTTATAGTCACTCTTAATCAACCTCTTCAATCTTCGGGCCAGCATCGGAACCAGAACCGGCACCGGCACCGGCACCGGGCATTTCATCACCTGCACCTCCTTGATACATCTTAGAAATAATCGGATTACATAAACTCTCCAATTCCTTCAACTTATCTTCCATTTCATCAACTTCAGCCAACTGATTCCTATCCAACCAATCAATACATTCCTCCACACCTCTCTCAATCTTCTTCTTATCTTCAGGATCCAATTTACTACCGAATTTTTCATCTTTCACCGTATTTCTCATGTTGTAAGAGTAGTTTTCTAATGCGTTCTTCGCATCGACTTTCTTCTTAACTTCCTCGTCTTCCGCCTTGTATAGTTCAGCATCTTTCACCATTTTTTCGATGTCTTCTTTGCTTAATCTCCCTTTGTCGTTGGTTATTGTTATTTGATTCTTCACGCCGGCTGTTTTGTCCTCTGCCGTCACGTTCAGTATTCCATTTGCGTCTATATCGAATGCTACGTTTATTTGTGGTACTCCTCTTGGTGCTGGTGGAATTCCCGTCAGCTCAAATTTCCCTAAAAGATTGTTATCTCTTGTTCTTGCCCTTTCACCTGTTACCATTTTTTTTGTCACAATTCAAGAATACGTATAACCTCGTATATTAGATATGGTTTTCAAAAAATTATCGAGAAACATTCCGAATTAATATTACCTTCATAAACTTGGATGAGCACGCCGGGTTGATTATCCGAGTAAGTGGAAAAGATCTGCTCTTTCTTGGTCGGAACCGTGGTGTTCCTCGGGATCAGCACCGTCATGACACCACCGGCAGTTTCAAGTCCGAGACTCAACGGGGCAACATCAAGAAGCAACAAATCTTGAACTTTCTCATCACCTTCACCGGTCAAAATGGCAGCTTGCACGGCAGCACCGTAAGCTACAGCTTCATCGGGATTGATGCTCTTACAGAGTTCCTTCCCGTTAAGAAAATCTTGCAAAAGTTGCTGTACTTTCGGAATCCTAGTCGAACCTCCGACAAGGACAACTTCGTCAACCTTTGACTTATCAATTTTAGCGTCTCTCAAAACCTTCTCAACCGGATCCATACATTTCAAGAACAAATCCATGCAGAGTTCCTCAAATCTTGCGCGAGTAATCGTGGCGTAGAAATCAATACCTTCATATAACGAGTCAACTTCTATGGTAGTCTGCGTTGTAGAGGATAACGTTCTTTTAGCTCTTTCGCAAGCTGTCCTTAATCTCCTTAACGCTCTAGCATTTCCGCTAATGTCTTTTTTGTTCTTTCTTCTAAATTCGGTCACGAAATGATTCACTAACCGATTGTCGAAATCTTCGCCGCCTAAGTGTGTGTCGCCGGCGGTTGCTTTGACTTCGAAAATTCCTCCTTCTATTGTTAACAAAGAAACGTCGAAAGTTCCGCCGCCGAGATCGAAAACAAGAACTTCTTGCTCGCCTAGATTTCTTGAAGCATGCTTCTTGTCCAATCCGTATGCTATGGCTGCTGCAGTTGGTTCGTTGATGATCCTCATCACGTTCAACCCCGCAATTACACCGGCATCCTTGGTAGCCTAGAAGATAATTTCGTCAATTAATATTTGTTTTTAAAAGTAAAAATTAATGCATATAAAAAGTCAAATAAAATACATTTATATAAAATAATAATTATCTGTTCATCACAAAATATCTATATATAACTCCAATGACTCAATGTTGGAATATCAATTCTACGATGAGGGAATAATTGTCGAATATATAAGTATTCTACTTATTTTCACCCATTTTATTTTAAAAAATTGTAAAAAAATAAAATTATGAGAGTCTAGACGAAATAACGACAGTGTTATTTTAAATGCTCTAGACAAAAATCCTCTATTTGATAATTGGTTAGATTATCGAGAAGATGAGCCATTTTACAACAAAACAGTAATATATATAAACAATTACTAACCTGTCTTTGAGAATCATTGAAGTAAGCAGGAACAGTAACAACAGCATTATTAACTTTCATTCCCAAGAAAGATTCAGCAGTTTCCCTCATTTTCACGAGCACCATAGAAGAAATCTCTTCCGGAGAGAATTCTTTCTCCTCACCCTTATACCGTACTACAATCATAGGTTTCGAACCTTGACCGGAAACAACCTTAAAAGGCCACAGTTTCATGTCGCTCTGTACGGAAGGATCGGTAAACCGCCGTCCGATCAGTCTCTTGGCATCGAACACCGTGTTGTGCGGATTCATGGCAACCTGGTTCTTCGCTGCGTCGCCGAGAAGTCGTTCGGTGTCCGTAAACGCGACGTAGGACGGCGTTGTTCGGTTTCCTTGATCATTTGGTATGATCTCTACGCGGTCGTTTTGCCAAACTCCAACACAACTGTAGGTCGTGCCTAGGTCTATCCCTATGGCCTTGCCTTCCTTTGTTGCCATTGAAGTTATTTGATACAAACTCTATACTCAAAAGATCGTGTATATATATATATATATATATATAATATAGAAACTAGAAATTCAAGAAAGTAGTTTTATATATTAGAAATATATTCTGGCTCTTTCCTTCCCATTGTGCAGAAACTTGAATCATATAAGTGTCCAGACGATAAGTTGAGAATGTTCTAGATTATCAAATTTAGTATATATATATATATATATATATATATATATTTTAGTTCATTATCGTGTTTCAAATAATCATTTTAGGTTCTAATTAATTTGAAATTAAGTTATATTGAATTTTTATACACTTATTTTAAATAAAATTTAAATAAATTTATATGTAACGGAAACAAATTTCATTCATTTAGACTAATAGATAGTATATATATATATATAATAAATGAAGGTTTATATCGATAAGGAGTTTATGTTAAGCGGTGGTGCATGCATGCATGTATGTATGAGGTTAATGAGCATACACATTTATGGCGGTGTATATATAGTTGGGATATATATACATATATCGTAAGAAGCAGTAGTGACGCTGTGGAGAGAAGCTAAGAAAATGAAGAGATGAGGTGGCAGATTGTGGAAGAGTTTGTTGTTACACGTAGCTGCTGCATGCTGATGCTGGTGGTTTTTGAAATTTCTCATGCAGAAACTCCAAAGTCTTGAAATTTCTCAGTGACACTTCCTGCTTAAAATTGCACTTGTGGGTTTTCATATATATATATATATATATTTTTTTTTTTTTTTTTTTTTTTTGTGTTCGGAAGTTGCTTTAAAAAGAATAGTAGTCAGATTCTTATTAAGAGTAAGTTTTTCTAATATCTATTTAAATTTGAGACTCTGATAAAAGGAATCAAACTAACATTAAAATGATTTTTTTTTTTTGTTCATTAAATGAATTCTTATTAGGGGTTAAATCTGTCATTTCATTTATTTATCAAAAAAAAAAAAATTCACCAGCATGGTGGTCGGGTGGTAAAGCACTCCAGGCTCACATGAACACTTAAGGTTTGAACTTAAACTTTGCCAATTTTTTAGGAGTATTATAGGCTGGTGGTGGCCGACCTATAATCCTTGGTCCTGTGGACTTGAGCCTTATCCCCTCGTGTACTGGTGGGGTAGGGTGACCAAGTTGAGCTTATATCAACGAGACCGGAACATTCCTAACGGTTGAGTTCCCTTTAATTGGGGGAGTAGCCAGTTGGTCTTATATCTACCTTTTTTTATTTTAAAAAAAAAAAAAAAAATTATTGTCATTTCTTTTTAACACTAGACGAAGAAAAAAGATTCATTAGTGAATTTTGTCCCGAATAAATTTATTTTTGACAATTTTAGTTATAATATTTTTTTTTACTCCTAAACCTAGAGATTATATAAAAAAAATTTTAAATTTAATAATGATTTGTATGATTTAATTATAATAATAAAATTTTAAGCATAAATATATATCTTTTACCTTTAAGCAATATATTCTGCAAATGAGATTTTCTCAACATAAATTTTAAATTTTAAATTTTAAATTTAAAATTAAATTTATCTAAATAAAAATTCACTAATTAGTTTTTAAAAAAAAATGGAAAAAGAAGTGAAGAATGGGAATTGAAAAAGGACCAAGCAAAATATACCAGAGCATAACAGAGAGAAGCCGAAAATGGATAAGGGGCTGAGCTTTCTCCACTGAAGAAAGTGAAAAATTTCCCCTTCTTCCTTCTTTCTTCCCCTCCGCCATGGCTGGTTTCTCCAGCACCAGCACTTTCACCTTCAAACCTCTTCCTTGCAGTTCCCGCCAATCCTTCATTACTCCTCCCTCCTCCTTTTCTTCTTCCTCCTCTCTCTTTGGTACCCGCCTTCGCATATCCGCCACATCCATTTCCCTAACCACTACCAGTGCCGCAACTGTTACTCCCATTTTTGCTCGCCATGGTGGTGGTGGTGGCCGGAAGTCTGAGTCTGACGAAGATCTAGCGCTTGATATTTCCTCCTTAAGGTATCCATGGAATTATCAAATTTTGTGTTTTTTCTGCCTTATTTTTATTTTATTACTCTTGAAATGTTTGATTGGGTTTTTAATTTTTTTTTCATGATATATGGAATAGGTCTGAACAAGTAAGACTAATTGATGAAGAGCAAAACATGGTTAGCTTCTTTCTGCCTACCTTTTTCCCCTGTTGTTCACTATTTGGGGAGTCTACAGGATTACTGAACTTTGATTTTCTGCTGTTCGTTGTAGGTTGGTATAATAACGAAATCCCAGGCTATTCAAATGGCTGAAGATGCTGAACTTGACTTGGTTTGTTCTTAATTTTTTCCTTCTAGAAGTATAATTAATTCTTAAGCTTAGTTCCCCAATTTACAGGATACAGCTGAAGTGTTCAAGTTTTGTCCTTTATAGAGCATGCCTTTCTTAAATTACATTAAGTTACTGCTTGAAGTTATCAAGTTTGAAATTTGAAATTGTCGCTGGTTAGCTATCACAAATTTATCCATAACCATCCCTGCATATTGGCTTATGTGGTTGACATTCATTCTCTCATCTTTAAGTATGTTACTCAACTTTCTAGGTAATACTATCTCCAGAGGCAGATCCTCCTGTTGTTCGGATAATGGATTATAAGTAAGATATAAATTCTCAAGCTCATTTCTTTGTTTGCTCTTTGTTCAGTAGTGGTTGCCCTGATGTTGTTGTTATCTGTAACCTTTTGCGCTAAGTGACCCATGTGGAAGTTCACAAACTGTTTGCTCTATGCAATGATTAAAATTTGAAAGCTTGATATATATATATCTGAATGTTCCTTATGTACAGCACTAAATTATCTTTATTATTGCAACTTTACTTAACGCTAGATTTTTCTTTGGAATATTTGGGCTCTTGATATTGTATTTTACATTTTAAAGTTGGTCCTTTTTGTGCACATACTTGTGTTCTTCCTTTTATCATGTCCCACTAATGGGTTTATTTGTTTACAGTAAATATAGATATGAACTGCAGAAGAAGAAAAAGGACCAGCAAAAGAAAAGTGCCGGTGTGTGTCCTCTTCCACAAATTTTCTATTTGTATCTTTTTCATGAATCAATCAACCTCAAGTTTTGTTCAATGTCAATAATCCTATCTTTCTATTGACTTATTTGACAGCTGGCCGCATGGATTTGAAAGAACTAAAGATGGGGTAAGTTTCTAACCCCCAGAGCTTGAACAAGATTTGAAGTTTGGTCCAATATTTATTTAAATCTTTTCTTAGCTGATCATCAATTTTTACTGTTTGGTAAAATCTCCTCAATGAGTTGCTAATAATTAACATTGAGCAGTATAACCTTTTTTCATCCCTTCTTTTTTGGAGTTCCATTGTTTACTAATTGAGGCAATCATTTGTGCTGGTTAAAAGTTAGATGCCTTTTTTTTTTTTTTTTTCAGAAAGCTATTAGTTTAAAAATGTTTATCCACTAATGAATCTTGTATGAATACACTGGGCTAGAATGCTGGCCAGTATCATCATTACATTTCCTGAAATCATGAAGAGGAGAATATTCTGATTCCATCAATTGCTATTTTATCTCACTGTGACCGTTTGAAGTTCCTCTGTGGGGCTGCATTTGGGTTGCTAGAAGCAGTAGACTGATAATATCACCATTCCGTTTATTTTATTTTATTTTTTTTTTAAAAAATATTATGTTAAAATGCATAATTTATAATTTTTAGGCTTTACCTTGTTTGATTTATATATGATCTCGTTAACTTTTTGCTTATGAATGCAAGGCCTGGGCAGTCTTTGAGAAATTGTTTTTAAATTTTTTGACTATATATGACATTTCTAATTTTTTATTTTTCTCTGATCCTAAAATTGCACCTTGTTTATGACAGTTATAACATTGATGTGCATGATTATTCTGTGCGTTTGAAGGCAGCTCAGAAATTTCTGAAAGATGGTGACAAGGTTGCTTATGTTCACATGAGCATTTAGTTACTTTCAAAGCAACTTACATAAACTACATTGATGTCTTTTGATACTTTTTCAGGTGAAGGTTATAGTGAACCTGAAGGGCAGGGAAAATGAATTCAGAAACAATGCTATTCAGCTTCTCAGACGTTTCCAAGAAGATATTGGAGAGGTATTTAAAAGATTGTATTTGGTTTTGTAACAACTTGCCTACAAAAAATAATCTTCCACAACCGACATCTTGATGTTTCTTGGAATGAAATTGCACTTCATTTTTTCTCTTCATAGCAGATTCTTAAAATGTTATTGCTTGAAACTTCTTACCTTCCTATTTTTATTTTTACCTTTTTTTTGGTTCAGAACACAAGTTTATCTTTTTCTTGATAGTCAATTTTTTTTCCCCCTTGTTTTCTCGTACTATTTGTTATGTTTTCCTGTTATTTTGGTAAATAACACATTGAACTATAAGAACAAGGAAAAATGTTATTAATTTTGGTGTCTCTCCTTGATGGTTTATGAGTTGGTATTTAAGATTCATGTCATTATGGTGGATTTGACCATGTGCGCTCTGATGTTGATACGTGAGAGAGGCTCCTTTACCCTAATTTAGTGAAGTTATTGCTAGGTTTTATCTCTTCAAATTATGCAAGATATATATACATATATATTGGGAATTATCTCAATGCAAATACCTTCTTGTTTGTAAAGTATTACATTAGGAGATATCTTCAGCACTGTCGAATTATTATGAATTTTGAATATTTATTTATTTATTTTTTTGTGGGGGGAGGGGGGGTTTGGGGCAAAGGGAATAGTTTTGTTAGTGTTTCTTCTCTGATTGCTTCCAGACATTTTCTCTCGTGGGGGTACAATTTCATGCTTTGTGTCCTCTATTTTGCATTGTTTCCTACTCTTAAAATGACCTTACTAAAGCTGACAACTTTGTGTTAATCATTCAATCCTTAGGAAGCCTACAACTTTTATGTCTAGATAAAGGTTATTCTATTAGTTCTAAATCCTTCTCTGAAATTGTAACAAGAAAGAGATAGGAAATCTGCTAATTGCTTCAACTAGTTCTCTCCAAGTTTTCATCTACTGATACAAAAAATTGCTATGTCATCAACTTCTTTGGTTGCTGTGTGTAGCTTGGAACTGAGGAGCACAAAAATTTTAGAGATCGGAATGCATTCATAATTTTGGTTCCAAACAAGGCCATTTTGCTGAAAGCTCAGGAACAACCAAAGAAAAAGGATAAAACAGCAAATGAAGTCTCAGCCAGCGTCTGACTCTGGCTTTGAAATTGAATGATGACTTGATGCAGCAAAGTTGGCCGGTATTCTTTAACTTTTATTATACTGTGGCAGGATTTCTTGTCCTTTGTATAGATTTGGTATATTGTTGCTCTGTACCTGTATTTTCCCTCTTGTAAAATAGAAGTAGCCCTTTTAAATTTTGTAGCTGCACAGGATAGGACAAATTTATTGGAAAGAGAAATAATTCTTTTTCCCCTCTCTTTTAATGTTTAATTTGAACTTCTAGAGAACATCATCATCATCTTTTCTCATCATCATCATCCCAGGCATTGGCTGTAAAGAGTCTAGGTGGTTCTGTGGACTTAATGCGTTGCTGCCAGTATGATCTGCAGCAAGGTATGTGTCTGTCGATGATTATTGTTAAGGATAATCTATATTTCAGGTCAAAATATGGTTAATTTGTCTACATAACCTGCTAATACATGAACTCAACAACTGTGTCTTTAGATGGTTGTTTCGTGTTCCTTTCTGGTTACTGTTCCATCTCTTTTTCATGATTGTACTTGTGAATGGCGAAAAATGACATATAGCTTTGGAAATAAACACTCTCATTTTCTGCCAGTTCATAAAGGAATAATTTTTGTTTCTTCGTCTGTGTTTACTGTTCGATTGATACAAATGCAATCATATATTCTTATGGGAGAAGGCTTTGCTAGTGTAGGTTGTAGAAACATCACTTTGCATGTAATCATGTACAATGTGCACTTGGTCAAGTACAGTTTCTGTGAGGAGGGTTGTTGCATTATTCCCATATATATACATATACATACACCTGATCTGGGACTTTCTCTGTTCTTTCAATGACATTATGCATTCATTGGTATCAGAAACTAGGCAGAGAAAAAGCAAATAAGAGCTTAATCTTAAATCTCACCAGGTGTTGAAATCTTGAGTGTCTATTCTTTTGTTGAAATACTGATTTGCCCCTGATTCACATACTTGGGGGAAGAGATTCATCTATTCAGATGGAGAGTTGCCAACTGATTGACCTAACATTTTGGTGTCTTTTTAAAAAGACTTGTTGTGTAAGTTCTTAAGGTCTAAGCATTCTATACTGCAAGTCAGTAGCATTACTGATCTTTTTTTTTGGTAAACAATGCACTCTTAACTTGGGGGTAATACTGGATAAAACTTTCGTACTGGTGTGTGTATATATATATATATATATATATATATATATATATATATATATATATGTATGTATTTAGAGTTAGAGTTTACTTCTCGTAAAGATATTTCCGTAGATATGTTTTAAAAATGCTTTTTTTTAGTTGAGATTAATTTATAACACATTGTGTTACAAACAACAATGTGTATATATATATATATATATATATATATATATATACACGAATGTGGTAAATGAGATAATAGTCTTGAAAGAGGTTTTCTTCTAAATGAATCTATGAGGCAAGCTAAGCAAGCAGGAAATCAATATCAGGGAGATGAAGTTGAACTATCATAAGATTAGTGATATCCACCTATTAAATAATCTCTTTTAGTAATTCCCTTTTAGTTATGAGTAGCATTGACGTTTCCTTTCCTCACCTTCTGGTGTAAAACACCACCACCCAAAAAAATATATATATATATATATATACCCAAGTTATTGAATATTAATTTCTATAATATTTTAACACAAAAAAAAAAAAAAATTTAATTATAAAATTTGCATCTTACCTCGGATTGGCTCGACAAATTCTGATCAGGCAGTCCGTGATCGGACAAAAATTCTTACTGGGATGGGATTGTCTTTGATTCTGGTTTAGACACTTAATTTTATCATCTTAAGAATTCTTTCGTTTGTGTTAAACAAAGAAGGACAAATCTAACAAAAAAAAAAAAAAATGAAATTGGAAAAATAAATTATTATTAAATTTTTCTTATAAATTTATTTTTATTATTTTAAAAAAAAAATACACAAATTGTTACGTAGAGTGTATGAAGAAATTTGAATAATAATAATAATAATAATAATTAAATTTGATGAATAAATGAATTATGAAGGTGGCAATAAAAGAAAAAGAAAAAAGAAAAAGGAAAAATGGAGGAGAGAGAAGAGAACGTGCATGGTTGTTGAAGCAGAGAGAAAGCTTTGCTTCAAGGCAATGGAGACTCTGCAACCAACAGCATCCTTCTATGTGGACACACACACACATTAGGTGTAAAAGAAAGTGTGTTTGTAAGTAAGAAATTAAAGGAAGGTAGAATAAGAAGAACACATACTATACTCTCTTTCTCTCTCACACACATACACACACACACCATTACCCATAAAAAGAACTTCTCTCCATCCCATTCCCACCCCTACAGAGACGACACCCATCATCTTCTTCCTTACTCCTCACTCTCCGCCTTCATGGAAGCCAGCGCCGGTCTTGTTGCCGGTTCTCACAACCGGAATGAGCTTGTTGTCATCCATGGCCATGAAGAGGTAAAAACAGAAAAATGATAAAGAAAAAGATAATTTCTTTCTTTTTTTCTCTTTTCAAGAACTTGTATACTTGGAAATGCATGACATTTTTTTTTTTTTTGTTGTGGGTTATGATTAATGCAGCCAAAACCGTTGAAAGATTTAACTGGTCAAATTTGTGAAATATGTGGTGATGAAATTGGTTTAACGGTTGACGGAGATTTGTTCGTGGCATGCAATGAGTGTGGTTTTCCGGTTTGCCGGCCTTGCTATGAGTATGAGAGA
The DNA here is from genome assembly GCA_025388415.1 of Cynanchum wilfordii. Classification (NCBI taxonomy): domain Eukaryota; kingdom Viridiplantae; phylum Streptophyta; class Magnoliopsida; order Gentianales; family Apocynaceae; genus Cynanchum; species Cynanchum wilfordii. The sequence continues at coordinate 6,833 of JAHSUH010004373.1, read as the reverse complement.
AGAGAAGGAACCCAAAACTGTCCTCAGTGCAAAACCAGATACAAGAGGCTCAAAGGTAAACAAATAATCAAAGAATGAAACTCTCATATACATACATATATATATATACATACATGATGAATTTTGTTTGGTAATGTTTTTGATGAAATAATGATGAAGGGTGTCCAAGGGTGGCCGGAGATGAAGATGAAGAAGATGTTGATGATATTGAACATGAATTTAACATTAATGATCAAACCAAGAATACTAAAATTGCTGAAGCAATGCTTCATGGGAAGATGAGCTATGGAAGAGGAGGACCAGATGATGATGATGCTGCTCTCTATCCTCCGGTCATTTCCGGTGGCCGTTCCCGGAATGTAAAACTACAAAATAAATACTCATTATTACTTTCATGGTGAACACTTTTTTTTTTTTTCCCCATTTTTATCAGTTAATTTATCTTCTTCACACACATTTACAGGTGAGTGGTGAATTTCCCATATCAACTCATCCTAATGGAGATCAAATGTTGGGTTCTTCCTTACACAAACGTATACATCCATATCCAGTCTCAGAGCCTGGTAAACATATATATGTATCTATCTCTATATATAGCTTATATGTATTCTGAGTCACAGCTACCACTAATCCAGAGTCTATAATTCAACTGATGAAATCCATGGAAACTACTGGTTTTTCTAAACTTAGATGAATTGAAATGCAGGAAGTGCAAGATGGGATGACAGGAAAGAAGGAGGCTGGAAAGAAAGGATGGAAGATTGGAAAATGCAGCAAGGCAATTTGGTAGCAGAACCTGATGATTCAGCAGATCCAGACATGGCCATGTAAGTATAATGAACTTCAAATGTATGTATATAAATATAGAGAGAGATAATAAAAATTCAGATAAATATTTTCAGGGTAGATGAAGCTAGACAGCCACTATCAAGAAAAGTGCCAATTGCATCTAGCTTGATAAATCCTTACAGAATGGTGATCGTTGCTAGGCTGGTGATTGTAGCAATTTTCTTCCGTTATAGAATCATGCATCCGGTGCATGATGCAATTGGCCTCTGGCTTACCTCTGTTGCCTGTGAGATCTGGTTTGCCTTCTCCTGGATTCTTGATCAGTTCCCCAAATGGTTCCCAATCAGCCGCGAGACTTATCTGGATCGCCTTTCTCTCAGGTGAAACTCGAGTTGTTGCAATGTATATATGTATGTATGTATATATATAGTCATGTAAATAAAATTTGAGGAAATGCAATGTAGGTATGAGAGGGAAGGTGAACCAAACCTGCTGGCTCCAGTTGATGTCTTTGTTAGTACAGTGGATCCATTCAAGGAGCCTCCTCTTGTTACAGCTAACACAGTTCTCTCAATATTAGCAATGGATTATCCAATGGACAAGATCTCATGCTACATATCTGATGATGGAGCTTCCATGTGTACCTTTGAAGCACTGTCAGAAACTGCAGAGTTTGCTCGAAAATGGGTACCTTTCTGCAAGAAATTCGCCATAGAGCCTCGAGCACCTGAGATGTATTTCTCTCAGAAGATTGATTATCTCAAGGATAAAGTGCAACCAACATTTGTAAAGGAGCGGAGAGCAATGAAGGTAAGATCTTGATTTCTCTTGGTTTCAGGAAAGATATACAAAGAAAAATGCTGGAAACTAAAAAACTGGATTACACATTTTTGCATGACAGAGAGAGTATGAAGAATTTAAGGTAAGAATTAATGCAATGGTTGCCAAAGCTACAAAAGTTCCTCCAGAGGGGTGGATCATGCAGGATGGGACACCATGGCCTGGGAACAATACCAAGGATCATCCTGGAATGATTCAAGTCTTTTTAGGTTCAAGTGGAGGTCATGATGTAGAAGGAAATGAACTCCCTCGACTTGTATATGTTTCTCGTGAGAAAAGGCCAGGTTTCCAACATCACAAAAAGGCTGGTGCCATGAATGCCCTGGTAAAGATCACAAGATTTCATCAATTATTTGCATAACTTCATATAAACAATCTTTTATCATCATTCAATCTATCAGACATAACTCAACTAGAAGGAAAAATCACATGTTATGAATTGAAAACTATAAGATGAAACTTTACAGGTTCGTGTCTCTGGAGTTCTTACAAATGCTCCATTCATGCTGAACTTGGATTGTGACCATTACATAAACAACAGTAAGGCTGTCAGAGAGGCAATGTGCTTCTTGATGGATCCACAAATTGGCAAGAAGGTTTGCTATGTTCAGTTTCCTCAAAGATTTGATGGTATTGATAGGCATGATAGATATGCCAACAGAAACACCGTCTTCTTTGATGTAAGTCCCTGAACAAGCAAAGAAATACTTCTACTTTTGCTTCTAATTTCAGAAAATTAACGATAAACTAGCATGGCTTCCTGATATACAGTATTTTCTTGTACTGGACAGATTAACATGTTGGGGCTTGATGGAATCCAAGGTCCTGTTTATGTCGGCACAGGATGTGTCTTCAAAAGACAAGCTTTATATGGCTATGATCCACCTAAGAGTTCAAAGCGCCCAAAAATGGTGACCTGTGATTGTTGCCCTTGTTTTGGACGTCGCAAAAAGCATGAAAAATATACAAAAAACGGGGCCAATGGAGATGCTGCAGTTCAAGGTTTTTCATATTCTGCACCTGGCAGGAATATCTTGTGTCTTTTGTTACTAGTGTTCTCTGCCCCCCTTTCCTAATAGATCTCTTTTTTTCCAAGTCACCCCTAACTATATGGATTCTTTGTAACTTCTGTTTCTTAGGATTTGATGATGACAAAGAAGTACTCATGTCTCAAATGAATTTCGAGAAGAAGTTTGGGCAGTCAGCAATCTTTGTAACTTCAACTTTAATGGTTGAAGGAGGTGTTCCACCATCCTCTAGCCCAGCAGCCCTGCTCAAGGAAGCTATCCATGTAATAAGCTGTGGCTATGAAGACAAAACAGAATGGGGCCTAGAGGTATTAAAATAACCATAATGTCAAATGTCATATGAAGGAGATTTTGAACACACAATTTTCTTCCTACCTTTAGTTACTAGTTCTAACATTACATTTACCTCAGTATAGTTGTAAAGTGCTAAACTTCTGTGCACATTCATAAATTAACCCTGGGTTCTAAAACATGCAGTTGGGCTGGATTTATGGCTCTATCACAGAAGATATCCTAACAGGGTTCAAGATGCATTGTCGTGGCTGGAGATCCATTTACTGTGTGCCTGAAAGACCAGCATTTAAAGGTTCTGCCCCTATTAATCTATCAGATCGTCTCAATCAGGTGCTTCGGTGGGCTCTTGGTTCAGTTGAGATCTTCTTTAGCAGACATAGCCCAGTCTGGTATGGCTACAAGGGAGGAAAACTTAAATGGCTAGAACGATTTGCATATATCAATACGACTGTCTACCCCTTCACCTCAATAGCTCTACTTGCCTACTGTATACTCCCTGCTATCTGCTTGCTAACAGATAAATTTATAATGCCAGAGGTATGGCCATTATCCAAATTTCTTTTGATTCATGTTCAACTGCTTGCTTTTCTGATTGTATCTTTACTTCTAACTTGAATCAGATAAGCACAGTTGCTAGTCTATATTTCATTGCTCTTTTCCTTTCTATCTTTACAACGGGTATTCTGGAGCTAAGGTGGAGTGGAGTTGGCATTGAGGACTGGTGGAGAAATGAGCAATTTTGGGTTATTGGTGGTATTTCTGCACATCTATTTGCAGTTATACAAGGTCTTCTCAAGGTTCTGGCAGGGATCGATACCAACTTCACTGTCACATCTAAGGCAACAGATGATGAAGATTTCGGAGAGCTATATGCTTTCAAATGGACTACCCTCCTAATTCCTCCAACTACTGTACTAATAATCAACATTGTTGGTGTTGTGGCTGGTATCTCTGATGCCATAAACAATGGATACCAATCTTGGGGTCCTTTATTTGGGAAGCTGTTCTTTGCTTTTTGGGTGATTGTCCACCTATATCCATTCCTTAAAGGTCTTATGGGCAGGCAGAATAGGACTCCTACCATTGTTGTCATATGGTCTGTACTTCTTGCTTCTATCTTCTCGTTGCTGTGGGTAAGAATTGATCCCTTTGTACTAAAGACCAAAGGCCCTGATGTCAAGCAATGTGGTCTCAATTGCTAGAATATCTTGGCTTATGTCCTTTTGGATCCTCATTAGGGAGTATTATGTGCATTTTTCTATCAGTGGTCTAATGTGTGGCCAAACAAATTGAAGTGGAAGAAGAAAGAATAAGTCTTGTGAAAGTTTTGCTTAGCTTAAGTATTTTACACAAAATTTTGTACATTATAAACATAGAAGATACTGTTTGCAAACTGTTTTCAGCCTGGAGATTACTCTTTTTTTTCCCCACTCTGTCTTCCTTTTGGCTGTAATCAACTTATTTCTAAGATGTATGAATTCAACCGAATTATAAGGAATTGACATTTGAATCCAGCCCAATTACCATAGAAAAATTTCAATTCCTGGAGAATCAATGGTGAAAACTAATGATGAAAAAGAAAAACTAAATGAGAAGCAATCAGACTTCATGACACATAGAAGGATTGGGAATTATACCTGATGAACTTGTCTCTGGGAAAATTGCTGGAAAGATTTCCTCAACCATAACATGAATACATCCAGGTAATTTCCTGTGTAATCAGAATGCAGAACATCTTCAAACTCCCAAGCTGAAAAGGATGAGAGTTTTCTGTTTTATTTCCATTTTAAATAGATTTAACACAATCTAGCAATTTCATACCTTGAAATCCCCATTGGTGTACTAGTGGTTGTTCACCAGTAGTCTCCACAAGAACACAAACCATCTTTGAAATGATGAAATCTGTTTGCATCCCTTACCACAATAAGTCTCTTGGTAATTAGGGAGACAAATTTTGTGAAGTTATGGCAATCTAAACAAACCCTAAGGTTCTTGATGATCCTAATCTCTGTTTCTGGTTTAGATGCTATAAGTCCAAAAGCAATGGCCAACTTCTCACTGTGGACTTTTACCATCAGTTCCTTCTCTTCTTCCTCCACATCATGCAAAGCAGTAACAGTTTCAGTCTGGAATCCTGCTTCCCTCATTTTTCCCATCAAATTTTCCAGCTTTTCAAAAATTTCAGCTGCTTGTGGGTGAGACTGGTCACTGCTTGTAAAGACATGTGGGATTCCATTCAACTCAATTAAAGTACAACCAGGAATTTTTGCTAAGTTTCTTTTCTTAACCAGTTGTCTAACTGAAGCAGCTTGAGGATAATTATGATCAGATGAGTATATATTTGAGAGCAATACATAGTACCCTACACTTTTAGGGTCCATTTCAAACAACTTATCAGAAGCAAACTGAGCAAGGTTAATGTTCTTGTGAATCATGCAAGCACCTAAAAGTGCACCCCACTCAGCAGGACCTGGTTTGACAGGCATCTGATTTATGAATTCCAAAGCATTTTCTAGTTTTCCGGCTCGGCCAAGAAGATCCACCATACATGCATAATGCTCAGCTGAGGGCTTAACCCTATGTTTTTGAGTCATAGAATCAAATATTCTTTTCCCTTCTTCTACCAAGCCAGCATGGCTGCAAGCATATAGAACAGAAAGGAAGGTAACAGCTGTTGGAGTAACTCCAGAACTTAGCATCTTATCAAACAATGATAAAGCTTCGCTGCCAAGTCCATGAAGTCCATACCCAGAAATCATGGCATTCCAGGTGACCACATTCTTCTCGGCCATGGTGTCAAACAATCTCTTGGCCTCTTCAATGCTTCCACACTTTGCATACATATCGATCAAAGCTGTTGACACATATATGTTATACTCAAAGTTCTCCTTTTTAACTAAATTATGGACCCATCTTCCAAGGCTTGGAGCTCCAAGTTGAGCACATGCTGAAAGAATACTGGTAATGGTTACAGGATTTGGATGGATATCAAGTGCCTGCATTTCATGAAAAAGAGATATGGCCATTTCAGTGAAACCATTCTGTGCATAACCAGAGATCATAGAGTTCCATGAAGCCAAGCTTTTCTCTGGGGACTCATCAAAAAGTTTTCTTGCATATTCCATTTCATTTAGTCGACTATAAACAGTAATAAGTGCTGTTGAAACAGAGGAAGAACCCATGGCCATCCCGGACTTTGTTGAGAATCCATGAATCAAATGTGTTAGTTCCAAGTGACCAAATGGATTAGACACAGGAATCAATCCAACAACTGTAGCAGTATTAACTTTATTACCCAAAAGAAGCAATTCCTTGAACAGCATCACTGCACTCTCAGTTTCATTATTACATGAAAATCCTGAAATTATTGCATTATATGAAATTAAATCCGGATTTTGTAGCTGTTCAAACAAATATTGAGCAGTTGAAACATCTGCACATTTTGAATACAACGAAATCAAACCCGTAAGCACAAAATTATGATCTTCAAAACCAGTCTTAACTGCCAAACTATGAACAGCCATTCCCGTTCTTAACTCCTGCAACTCAGCCGTGGCAGAAAGAGCTACCGTTAACGTAGTGGAATCCAACAAAGTACCATTGACTCCTATGTCACGAAAAACTCGAATAGATTCATAAAAGCAACAATTTTTCACCAACCCAGAAAGCATAGTGTTCCAAAGAACCGTATCCGGCTCAGAAATTTCCTCAAACACCTTGTACGCAGACCCAATTCTTGAAGACCCCATGTACATATCCACCAAAGCGGATCCTACATACAAATCAGAGCTACACCCCGAAACAATCACTTTCCCATGAAGCAAAATCCCAATTTGATCAATTCCAGATGAAGCAATTGCCGAAACAACAAAAGCATAGGTG
>JAHSUH010004372.1:1690000-1741467 GCA_025388415.1 Cynanchum wilfordii | reverse complement strand
AAATGGTAAGATGCCTCAATTGTAAGGTTCATGGGAAAAATGGTAAGTTTTATTCAAAAAATGGTAAGATGCTACTCAATGGTAAGATTCATGGGAAAAATGGTAAGTTTTATTCAAAAAATGGTAAGATGCTACTCAATGGTAAGGTTCATGGGAAAATTGGTAAGTTTTGTTCAAAAAATGGTAAGATACCTCAATGGTAAGGTTGATGGGAAAAATGGTAAGTTTTGTTCAAAAAATTGTAAGATGATACTCAATGGTAAGGTTCATGGGAAAAATGGTAAGTTTTATTCAAAAAATGGTAAGATGCTACTCAATGGTAAGGTTCATGGAAAAAATGGTAAGTTTTGTTCAAAAAATGGTAAGTTTCATATCAATGGTAAGGTTCATGAGAAAAATGGTAAGTTTTGTTCAAAAAATGGTAAGTTTCATATCAATGGTAAGGTTCATGGAAAAAATGGTAAGTTTTCTTCAAAAAATGGTAAGATGCTTATAAAAAATGGTAACTTACCATTTTTTGTATCAAACTTACCATTTTTTGAATCAAACTTACCATTTTATGGTTAAAAATTACTACTACAATATAATATTATTATTTTATTTTGTCAAATTTTGTTGGTAACCTATTGAATAGGTCATTTTTTATGACATGTCAAGCATAGAGAATGCCACATCACCCATTAACTTGTTAACCTATTATTGGAGGTTATCAAATTCCATTTGTCATTTTTTTATTGGTTTGGTCCATAGTTGCATTGGATGCAATCCTTTGGTGGATTGCACCACAGCACTATCCATATATATATATATATTGATTTACTAATTTGAAAGTGGCTTTGGTGAAATAATTGCTTATTATTATATATTAAAGTAATTGTTCCTTTTTTTTTTCTTTCTCATTTTACTATATATATGCCGAGGCATTGCGTAGGAAGTTGACATCCCAGTACCGAAGAATCATCATTTTTGTCTCCATTCAAATCAATAGAATTCTCAGAAAAAGCTTCAAAACTAGTAGTTCTCATGGCAGAGAAATCTTTACTGAAGATAATTTCTGAAAAATTGGTGAAACCCTCATCTCCTACACCTCCATCTTCTAGATATTACAAGGTTTCTGTTTTTGATGTGTATCTTGCGGATTCACAAACAACCATGGCCTTCTTTTACCCTAAGGGAAGCTTCCATGGCGGAAAATCATCAAGAACAGAAATATTTGAGCTATTTGAAACTTCTCTATCCAAAACACTTACTTATCACTACCCACTTGCTGGAAGATTTATGAACTATAATATTACCGTTGATTGCAACGATGCTGGAATCCAGTTCTGGGAAGTCGAAATGCAATCTTCGCTGTCAGAAATCCTTAACAATCACGAAGGCTATCATTCTTGGAATGCGATGTTTATTCCAGAGAATGTACCATTTTGTGAAAAGTCTCGTCATGGTTCAACTTACCTATTTTGAATGCGGAGGAATTTGTTTAGAAATTTCCCATGCTCATAAGCTGGGAGATGCAATTTCACTGGCAAATTTCCTCAATGATTGGGCTGTCATAGCTCTTGGATCACAAGCGGTTTCACCTATCCTTTCCGGGGCTTCTATATTTCCACCTTCTTCTTATCCAATTAATAAGACTTTCATGCATGAAAGAAGTAGTAATGTCGCTACTCAAAGGTTTGTTTTCTCTGCTTCAAGTATTTCTGAACTAAAACAAAAAGTTGCAAAACAAACAGAAATCAAGAATCCAACACAAACTGAAGTTGTCACGGCACTGATCTTTAAATCCGCCATGTCAGCAGCAGCAAAGATAAACTCACCGAGTTCATTTAAGCTATCTTCTTTGATGCAAATTGCTAATTTTCGCCCACTAACCATTCCACCATTGCCGGAGCAACTCGTGGGAAATTTCGTGAACAGGTTTATGATATTTGTAACAGAAGAAAAAGAAACGGATCTTTCAAGAATTATAACTGAAATGAGAAAATCCAAGATTGAATATGTTGACTCTCATAGAGGACGTATTGAAGGCCATGATTTTCTGCTTAAACTTTCAAGATTTTACGAAAAAGATGAAAAGAAATTGAAGGGTAATAACTTTGATAACTATATATTCACAAGTTGCATCAGAATCCCATTTTACGAACTTGATTTTGGATTCGGAAAGCCTGTATTTGTTTGCCTGCCAGGTGGATTATTAGAGCGAACCATTCTTTTGTTGAGCACTCCGAATGGCGATGGGATTAATGCATTTGTTGCGCTGAAAAAAGATCAAATGTCCATTTTTGAACATGATGACGAGGAGCTTCTTGCTTTTGCTTCTTTGAATCTAATCATTTCTGTTCCAAATTAAAGAATTTCTTCTTTTGTTTAAAAGTTGTTTCCTTGTTGCTTTATGAGAAGAGAGAGAGAGAGAAAATTATTGTTGAGAGAGGCAAATAATAGTTTGATTGATTATTGGTGATGGTTCTTTGACGAGTTGTAGTGGTCCGCTTAGGATATATTCTACAATTTTCTCTACGAACAGTGTCAAAAGATAATTGAATATTTGAGAATATATTATTCAAAATGTGAGTGTATGTTATCATTTATATGAAAGGGAGAGCTAACGCGATAGTGACACTTGAATTGACTATCTTAATTAAAAGTTTGAAACAATGACTAAACATGTTTATTTACTATTCACATTTGAATTGACTATCTTTATTAAAAGTTTGAAACAATAACTCTAAATATGTTTATTTACTGTTGATTTCAGAGAGAATCTTCCTCTCAAAGATCATGTGATGACTCTAATCGCGGCTGGATCTTAGGGAAAAGGATATAGTTAATCCTTTATGGGGCTTCGGCGCCTTTCATATATATGTATATATATTATATTTTCCCTTTGAAATGGAAACACGAATACTCATATTTAAAATAAAAAATTAATCAGTGTAATAAACTTTCCAAATCATAGGAAAGTTTTTTTTAAGATTACAGCTGTCGTAAGATTCTCGGTACCGGCAATGGTTTCGTTTATTACAATTTCCGCAACAATCTTTGACCAAAGAGATTCCCAATGAATCCATTATATAAAAGAAAATAATAATAATTAAAAAAAAAATGAGATAGTTTTTTAATTTTATATTTTATACTTTTCATCAAACAAATAAAAAACATTTGATATTATTGTAGATTGTTGAAACATTGTGATGTACAGATCTAAGTTTTTTTCTTGTATTGAAAGAATGAGGATTCAAAGATGAAGAAGAGTGTTGAAACATTATGATGCACAAGTCCAAGTTTTCTTCTTATATTCAAAGAAGGAGGCTTCAAACATGGTGGCTACCACACCACCTAATATTTTGTATCTATAAAAGGCCAAAATGTGCATGTATTCAAATATCTCAAAAAATTATAGACTACAAAATAATTCTTCTTCTATCAATATTCTCTCCTTTGATTTTGTACTTCATGTGTACATAGTTAGTTATTTTTGATTGTTTAAATGCATTAAACTTCCAACAACTAGTATCGGAGCACAAGTCGATCAACGGCTGCACCACTGTACCACAACTTCTGCACAAAATCAAATTCTATATTCGTTGTCATGGCAGCTTATACCTCGATCTCACACAATCTTGTTCCCGTCTTCAATGGAGAGAGCTATGATTTTTGAAGCATAAAATTTAAAACCATCATACGAGCTTATGACTTGTGAGATGTAGTGGAAAATGGTATTCCAAAGCCCGTAGAGTCAACTAAAAAAGAAGCGACAACTACAGAAACTTCCACTACGACCACAACTTTCGAAGGCTCACCGTCAACGACTAGCTCGATGAAAGAATGGCAAAAAAAAGATGCTGACGCATTAGCCAAAATTCATCTAGCTGTCACCGACACAATATTTCCAAGAATCATGAATTCTACTTCGGCAAAAGAAGCATAGGAGACATTGCGAGATGAATTTCATGGCACCATCAAAGTTCGGGCAATACGACTTCAAACACTTAGAAGAGTTTTTGAAAATCTCCGAATGAAAGAAGGAGAAAATATCAAAGATTTCTCTTCTAGAGTGAATGGAATCGTTAGTCAACAAAAGGCCTACGACGATACCATCACGAATCAAAGGGTTGTAGAGAAAATATTGATTTTCTCACGGGAAAAATTTGATTTTGTGGTGAGCATCATTGAGGAGTCTAAAGACCTCTCAAAACTTTCCATCACCGAGCTTGTTGGTTCTTTACAAGCTCACGAGCAAAGAATTTCCTGGCGAAACGAGGTTTCCTCTAAAGGTGTTTTCCAATCAAGGCACAAAAATAAATTTCAAAAAGGTGGAAAGAACCAAAACTGGCGTGGCGGCAGCAACAACAAAGGAGAATACAACAACATCAAGGAAGGTGAAAAGAAGGCAAAATTCTCTCCTTGTGGTGTATGCAAAAAGCCTACACATCTTGAAAAAGATTGTTGACACAAAGGAAAACCCCAGTGCTCGAACCGTAAGAAGTTCGGTCACACCGACCAAACCTGCAGATTCAAGCAAAATCAACAAGCTGGTGTTTCGAAATTGAAGAAGGAGAACACATGTTCTATGCGTGCCAAGCTGCAACGACAAAGAAAAATGATGTGTGGTTAATTGATAGCGGTTGCACAAATCACATGTCAAAAAACCAAAGTTGTTTCACCAACATCGATTCTATTGTAAAAGTACAGGTAAAAATGGGTAATGGAGCTTTGGTTGAATCCAAAGGCAAAGGCACCGTTGCAATCCAGACATTAAATTGTACGAGGTTCATTGACAATGTTCTATACGTCCCCGACTTGGATCAAAATTTGCTAAGTGTGCCTCAAATAATAACCAACGGTTACTCATTATTATTTGAAGGTAACTTTTGTGGAATTTATCACCACAAGAAGAAAGAGATTGCAAGTGTCAAAATGGAGAACAAGACATTCCCGATTCAATGGAACTACGCCATTGAAAATTCACTAGTAACTAAAGCTGGTATAGATAGTTCACTTTGGCACAAAAGATTTGGGTATTGCAGCACTCAAAGTCTCAAGTTGCTTTCCCAAAAAAATCATGGTGAAAGATCTACCTATCATTAGTGATCTCAAGGGAATTTGTGAAGGATGCCAACTTGGGAAGATGCACCGGAAACCATTTCCTACAGGTGAAGCTTGGCGAGCCTCACAGAAACTTCAATTGGTGCACACCGATGTTTGCGGTCCAATGAGAACATCATCATTGGATAACAGTAAATATTTCATCCTATTCATTGACGATTTCTCTCGAATGACTTGGGTCTATTTTCTTAAAAATAGATTTGAGGTGTTTGGGACATTCCGGAAGTTCAAGAAAATGGTTGAAAATCAAAGTGGCGTCCAAATCCAGACTCTCCGGAGCGACAATGGCACCGAGTATACTTCTTCCGAATTTAATAAATTTTGTGAAGAAGAAGGTGTACATCGTCAACTGACCGTTGCATACACACCGCAACAGAAAGGTGTTTCGAAGGAAAGAATAGAACAATCATGGATATGGCAAGATCCATGATGGGTGATAAAAAGATGTCAAACAAGTTCTGGGCTGAAGCAGTTTTTACTGCAGTATATCTTCAGAATAGGTGTACCACCAAAGCTGTTCCCGACATGACACAGCTAGAAGCATGGTCCGGACACAAACCATCAGTCAGACACTTGAAGATATTTGGTTGTATCTGCTATTTGCATATTCCAAGCACAAAAACGGCACAAACTGGAAGCAAAAGCGAGAAAAAGGAATTTTCTTGGGATATAGTTCTCAATCCAAAGGATATCGAATTTACAATTTGCAAACCGAAAAAATAGTGGTAAGCAGAGATGTAACTTTCGATGAAGAAAGTTCTTGGAATTGGGAGCAACATTTTGAAAATCATGAATTGGCGATGGTGCCCATTTTTAATCAAACCGAGGAATCAACTGCACCGCCTGTTCAAAATCCTCCAGCTCAAGAAAATTATGATTATGATTCAGAATCCGACGTTTCGAATCTCCACCACGCACACACGACGTCCGGTCAAGTGTGTATCAAGATGCTCCACAAATATTTGAGTCATTCAACTATGCTTGTTCAAGAACCCGGGAATTATGATGAAGCAGCTTAATATGAAGAATGTAGACATGCAATGAAGGAAGAGTTAAAAATGATCGAGAAAAATCAGACATGGAAGTTGGTTGAAAAACCACCTCACAAACATATCGTGGGAGTTAAATGGATTTACAAGACTAAAGTAAATCCAGATGGCTCAATGCAAAAGCACAAGGAAAGATTGGTTGCAAGAGGATTCTCACAACAGTTTGGCGTTGAACACAACGAGACCTTTGCACTCGTATCAAGACAAGACACCGTTAGAACCATTCTAGCTCTAGCAGCTCAGAAAGGATGGAAAATTTACCAGCTTGATGTAAAATTAGCATTCCTTAATGGTTACCTTGATGAATAAATTTACATTGAGCAACCACCAGGATTTGTGGTACAAGGGGAAGAAGCAAAAGTCCTAAAGCTCAATAAGGTTTTGTACGACCTAAAACAAGCTCCGCGAGCTTGGTACAAAAGGATAGATTCCTATTTCACCGATCGTGGTTTTAAGAGGAGTCCTAGCGAGCATACACTTTATGTGAAGGTTCAAGGACCAGATATACTAATGATTTCTTTGTATGTTGATGACCTTATAGTCACAGGTAACAATTCAAAGAAGATATGAAGAAAGAGTTTGAAATGACAGATCTTGGCCTAATGAACTATTTTCTTGGCATGGAAATCAATCAAAGTAACAAAGGAATTTTCTTATGCCAGAAAAAGTATGTGAAGAATCTGTTGAAAAAATTCAAATTGGAAGATTGCAAACCAACGAAAACACCACTTGTCTCCTTTGAAAAATTGATAAAAGAAGATGGTTCACCAGACGCCGATGAGAAGCTGTATAGAAGCATGATTGGCAGTCTACTCTATTTGACAGCAACTCGACCTGACATCATGTACGCAACAAGTTTGTTACCCGGGTACATGCAGAAACCAACTAAAATTCATCTCACTGTTGCGAAAAGAGTACTTAGGTACGTCAAGGATACTACTAATTTTGGCATCCGGTACAAACCAACAAAACATCCAGTGTTGGTAGTTTACTCAGATAGTGATTAGGCAGGATCACTTGATGACATGAAAAGTACATCGGGTTATATGTTTTCATATGGGAATGGTGTATTTTCATGGTTGTCACACAAGCAAGATACTGTGGCACAATCTACTACAGAGGCGGAACACATAGCAGCTTGTGAAGCAAAAAATCAAACTGTTTGGATCAGAAGAATTTTCTCTAATTTGGGAGAAATTCAGAAAAAGCCAACAATAATTTTTTGCGATAGCAAATCAGCAATTGCTATTGCGAAAAATCCGATTCAACATCGGAAGACGGAGCACATCAAAATAGAATATAACTTGCTTAGGGAAGCTGAAAATGAAGGTGAAATTTGTCTCATTCACTGTAGTACTGACGAGCAAATTGCAGATATTTTTACCAAGGCGTTACCTAAAGTGAAATTTGAGTTCATGCGAAACAAGCTTGGAATTTGTGAATGTGCATCAAGGAGGAGTGTCGAAACATTGTGATGCACAAGTCTAATTTTCCTTCTTGTATTCAAAGAAGGAGGATTCAAAGATGAAGAAGAGTGTTGAAACATTATGATGCACAAGTCCAAGTTTGCTTCTTATATTCAAAGAAGGAGGCTTCAAACATGGTGGCTACCACCCCACCTAATATTTTGTATCTATAAAAGGCTAAAATGTGCATGTATTCAAATATCTCAAAAAATTATAGAATACAAAATAATTCTTCTTCTATCATTATTCTCTCCTTTGATTTTGTACTTCATGTGTACATAGTTAGTTATTTTTTGTTGTTTAAATGCATTAAACTTCCAACAACCACTGAAATTTAATTATATATTTAAATATATATCGAAGATATTGAAATATTTTACTCCTGCATGACACATGACAAACTAATAACCATTGATTGTCACTCTCTTCATCTATAAATAGAGATCAAGGGAAGCATTCAAGTGACGTGGAAATAAGAGGTGAAAATCGGAGGTAAAAACAGTGGCAGAGAAGAAAAGAAACTCCGACGATTCCTAGATAAATTAGGACTATAAAACAATAAAGACGTTTATAAGGTATAAAATAGCTCAATGGATATTCACATAATAAATAGATAGATTTATAACAATATTTATATATTAATAAATAAAAATATACAAAAATCTATATTTTTGTTATTTTTTTCTTTTCAAGAATAATAATAATAATAAAAGAAGCTAGAAGGAGTATTTTTTTTATAATAAAACTATATATATTCTTAAATATAATCGCTAACTAATAAATATTGATAAGGACGCGAATCTCTAGTCCTGCCATGTGCAATTGTCGGGCCCTGCTTTCGGCTGACATGTCTTGCGATGGAGGCTAAGTTTCGGGAGGTGTGTTCCTAGTGATGACTCTTTGATGATTAAGTCAATAACTAAATCAGACAAAGTTGTAGAGGACCGCTCATGATATATTCTTGACAATTCTCCTTGAGAACAAAGTGTCGGAAGATAACGGAACACTTAGAATGTATCATTCAAAGTGTGAGTGTGTGTTACCTTTTATATGGAGGGGCAAAGCCAACGGGGTGGTGACACCCGAATTAGCTATCTTTCTTGAAAGTTTGAAATAATGGCTCTAAACTTTGTCTGTCGAATCATATTTATTTACTATTGAGTTCATAGAGAATCTCCCTCTTAAAGATCATGTGATGACTCTAGTCACCGGCTGGACCTCGGGGAAAACCTATACAAGATCCAGTTAATCCTTTATGGGGCTTCGGTGCCTTTCATATATATATATATATATATATATATATATATATATTATATTTTCCCTTTGAAATGGAAACACGAATACTCATATTTAAAATAAAAAATTAATCAGTGTAATAAACTTTTCAAATCATAGGAAAGTTTTTTAAGAATACAGCTGTTGTAAGATTCTCGGAAAGTTTTTTATTAGGAAAGAGATTCCCAATGAATCCATTATATAAAAGAAAATAATAATAATAATAATAAAAAAGAAAAAAAAGATGAGATTTTTTTTTTTTTATATTTTATTCTTTTCATCAAACAAATTAAAAACATGTGATAGTACATTTAAAGAAAATGTTAAAAAATTAATGCATTTTTAGTTTAAAAGAAAAATAAGAATTATTAATAAAATAGAGGAAATAACTAATAATGGTGAAAATCAAGAAAAATGTTTTTATTTATTTATTTATAAAATAGAAGAAGTAACTAGCTGTAAATCATCTCTTTTTTCGCGAGAAAACTGTAACTTTAAATTTTAAACGGTTACATATGAGTATATCACTTAAATCATGAGATTTACTTCGAATTATTAAATTTATTTTTTTGAAAGTATGTTAAATATATATATATATATATATATATATTATATTTTCTAAACAAATTTTGAATATTGATTGCTCTGTACTTTTTAGACAAAGTAGTATATACACAAATACTCACTCGATTTGTTTTTTTTTTTTTTTTTTTTTGAGCTTCTTTTTTTAAAATATATATAATATGTATTTTTTTTGGATAACAATAATAAATAAGTATAAGAAGTGAAACATAAATGATTTTTTATATAATAATAATAATCATAATAGAGAATATTAATTTATGTACAAAGTAACAAATAATAATAAAATAAAAGATCTCTAATAAGATCCAAAATAAATGAACATAATTTTTTAGATATTTTTTACGGCTTCTTTTATAACTGATATTTGCTATTATATACTTTTTTTTTTATCATAATTAAGAGAAAATGATATATTAACAAAAAAAAATTAACTCATTCTATCAATTTAATCTTTTAAAATATGTGAAAATTTACTACTTTTTAACATGGTATCGGATTAGGACTCGAGAGATTTTGTCATTAGCCCACATATGACGAAAAAGTATTAATAGTATATTTTAATTTATCACATTATAGTTTTTAAATTATTATTTTACAATTAATACTTTTTAATTATTTTTATTGAAAAATAATAATATTAAAAAATATATCAGTATTTAAAATAAAAAAAGTTATATTAATTTTTATATTTTTGTTAATTTTTTTTTTTATCTACAATAAGTAATAAAAAAAAAAAGTTGAATTGAAATTGCCAATTTGACTAGTCATAGTTGTGAATATCTAGAAGCACTACTGCTTAATAGCTGTAATATATATATATATATATCCAAATTACCATTATTTATATTATTAACATTTTGTTTGGAGTATTAACTTCTAGCATATCTCAAATTCATTATTTCAAGTTATAAGTGAGATTGTTATCAATTGAGCTATAATTTCTTGACATATTATCATCAATATTTTGATTATTAAAAAACTTTATGATTAAATGTTGGATGTTAATAAAATTATATATTCGACTCATAGATATTAATATATAAATTCATGATCTAATGACTTTCGATACCATCACCAAGATTATTACACATATATATATAAATATGTGCGCTGTTCTTGATTATTAAATACGTGACTTTGAGTCAGTAATGAATGCAGATCTAGAAATCGTGGAGTGAAAGGGACAAACACATGCATATATATATATATATATATACATGTAAAATAAAAAAAAATGACAGAGGATATATAACATAACTAAAGGATTCCTTCTAATGATGTGTCACAACCACTTTTCTTTAGACTAAATTGTCATTTTTATTGTACAATCGAAGATCTGTAAATTTTCTATAGGATAAGAAACGTAAATATTTGCACCTTGCACCGGTAAAAATATTGATAAAAGAATAAAAATTCTATCTTTTGAGAGTTATTAAGAATAAGATAAACTTATCTTTTTCTGCATTCATAAATGTTATGTCTTTGATCCATTTATAATAGGGAACTTAATTAAATAATAATATAATAAAGGGATATTCTTAAAAGATTATACTACTTTGAAAAACTAGTGTCTTATACATAAGAGTTTTTTCCCAAAATGGCCCTATTTTTTAAAATCACTCCGTGTTTTGCCATGTTTTTTAAACTATTTCTTAATCTGGTTTTGACTCATTTACGGAATGAGTCATTCATGGCCCCACTGGCAAAAGAAAAAAAAAAATTCTTTCCTAATTTTCTCTTTCCTCTCATTCTCTCTCCTCCGTTTCCGTGTACAATTCACGTCGTTTCTTTTCTCTTTTTTTTCTTATTTGCGGTTGTAATATATATATATATATTTTAATACTATAACTCATTCTGGGAATGAGTCATAGTTCTAAAATTTCATATCCTCTTTTAAACTCAAAATGAACTTCACTTTCTCTCCAAAATTTCTATCCCTAAAATTTCTCTCCCCAAAATTTCTCTCCAAATTTGTTCTCTCAAGATCTATCCAAAGAATTTCAACCACATATTGTAAGTATAACTAACAAATCTTAATATTTTATTTAATTACGTAATATATAGCATCTCTTTATATGACTTATTTTAATATTTTTTTAGGGTTTATGACTCAAGTTGGGCAAATCTTGACTTTTATTGTATTGAAAATATGAATTTTTCCTGTATATATCAATTATTTATGGTTGATTGTATTATATTTATATTTTTAGGTAGTGATTTCTGTAGGGTTTTGGGTTTTTTATTTGTGTTTAGTTGTGTATTTAATTACATAATATATATCATCTCTTTATATGGCTTATCAGCGAATGAGTCATAGCATTCTCCTCTGCCCGAGATCAAATTTTGAACAGTAGAGAATTCTATGACTCGTACAACTAATGAGTCATAACATTCTCATCTGCCCGAAATAAAATTTTGAACAGTAGAGAATTCTATGACTCGTACAGCGAATGAGTCATAGCATTCTTCTCTGCCCAAAATAAAATTTTGAACAGTAGAGAATTCTATGACTCGAACAACGAATGAGTCATAACATTCTCCTCTGCCCGAAATAAAATTTTGGACACCCGAGAATTCTATGACTCGTACAGAGAATGAGTCATAGCATTCTCCTGCCTAAAATAAAATTTGGACTAAATAATGCTATGACTCATTCTTACAACACAACATCAATGCAATTCAACATATAAACCAAAATATAATAGAAAAAACACATCAATTCGATATATATTCCAAAATGAGTCCATGCTTAAAAAATAAAATCAAAACACAATAATGAGTCTGTTTATAATGTTGGAAAAAGTATATTGAAATACACACTAAACAATCAACAATCAGTAGTTCGGTTTGAGTCGATGACACAAGTTCTTCTATTATGACCCGACATATGACAGTTACCACATCTTGGAGGTGAATCAGGATTTCTTGCATCCATTGAACCTCGATACCTCCTAGAGCGTAAATGACCTGGACCACCACTCTTCATATTATGTTTATTGTAGTGGAGTACGAATGCGGCTTCATTCCACAGTTCTTCATTTGCGATAGGATAAAAATTTGCCTCGTAAATCAACTTGTAATTAGAGCTTGAGTAAAATGGCCGGAATTGGAAATGTGAAATCATTGTCAACACATGTATTGTTTTGCATCATATTTGATTGCACCACATGTGTTGGAGATCCATGAATTATTGGTGAAGAAAGAGGATCGATGTGAACTTCTTGAACCAAAACACTAACACCCACAATCTTGAAGTCACTTGGTATTGACCAAATATGTTCCATATCTTCCTCATATGTGACCTCAATGACACTGTATTGGACAAATGAACAACCTCTTACAACACCCGGAAAGCGTAGTATGAATTTTAAGTTCGTTGTTGTCATACCTCTATAGTTGCAAACCTTTTGAACAATATCAGAATAAGACACTTGTCTCTTAAACACACATGATTTTTTTGATTGCCCCTCAAAATATGGATTTCCATTTCCATCGTAAAGAATACTACAATCCCAAAAGAAATTTAGTCTAATTGGTTGCTCCAACAATTCCATCTAAAAATTGCAAAAAAAAAAAATCAATATATTAAAATTTTCCGTATATAATGTTTCTTTATAAATACAAATAAAAAACTCTAAACCTAAATAAATCACCACCTAAAAATCTAAATATAATACAATCAACCATAAATAATTGATATGTACAAGAAAAAATCATTAAAAATATAATAAAAGTCAAGATTTGCCCAACTTGAGTCATTTATCCTAAAAAAAAAAATTAAAATAAGCCATATAAAGAGATGATATATATTATGTAATTAAATACACAAATAAAAAACTCAAAACCCTACAGAAATCACTACCTAAAAATATAAATATAATACAATCAACCATAAATAATTGATATATACAGGAAAAATTCATATTTTCAATACAATAAAAGTCAAGATTTGCCCAACTTGAGTCATAAACCCTAAAAAAATATTAAAATAAGTCATATAAAAAGATGATATATATTACGTAATTAAATAAAATATTAAGATTTGTTAGTTATAATTACAATATGTGGTTGAAATTCTTTGGATAGATCTTGAGAGAACAAATTTGGAGAGAAATTTTGGAGAGAAAGTGAAATTCATTTTGAGTTTAAAAAAGGATCCGAAATTTTAGAACTATGACTCATTCCCAGAATGAGTCATAATATTAAAATATATATATATATATATATTACAACTGCAAATAAGAAAAAAAAAATTAGAAAAAGAAAAAGAAACAGCGTGAATTGTAGACGGAAACAGAGGAGAGAGAATGAGAGGAAAGAGAAAATTAGGAGAGAGATTTTTTTTTCTTTTTTATCGGTGGGACTCATAATGACTCATTCTGTGAATGAGTCAAAGCTAGATTGAGAAATAGTTTCAAAAACATGGCCAAACACGAAACAATTTAAAAAAGTAGGGTCATTTTGGGAAAAAGCTCTATACATAAAGACACATATTTAATTTATATTATTTTAATATCTTTAAAATCACCAAAAATAGTTATAATAGATCACAATAACTCTCGAAACAAGTCACATGCATAAATATTGAGATCTTGTGATTGAATTAATACATGAAAGTTCATTATAACTGAATAATATAATAGACAAATTTTGAACCAACCATTCAATGTCATAAGTTGCATAAACTATCACACAAATGACTTAATATAATTATCGGTTCATTTTATATAATAAACAACACATTTATAATCTTGTGTTCTTTCTCTCTATATATACCGGGGCAGCCTGAAGGAACTTGACATACCGAAGAATCTTTCATTTTTCTTCTCCATTGAATTCTCAGAAAAAAAAAACTTCAAAACTAGTAGTTTCCATGGGAGAGAGCTCTTTACTGAAAATAATTTCAGAAAAATTAGTGAAACCCTCTTCTCCTACTCCTCCATCTTCCAGATATTACAAATTTTCTGCTTTTGATGTGTATTGTGGGGATAGATTAACCCCTGTGGCTTTCTTCTACCGTAAGGGAATCTTCCATGGAAGGAACACATCAAGAACAGAAATATTTGAACTATTGGAAACTTCTCTATCCAAAACACTTACTTATTACTACCCACTTGCAGGAAGATTTATGGATGATAATATTAGTGTTGACTGCAACGATGCTGGGGTTCGGGTTTGGGAAGTCGAAATGCAATCTTCGCTGTCGGAAATCCTTAACAATCGCAAAGACTATCAGTCTTGGAATGCTGTGTTTCTTCCAGAGATGTACCATTTTGTTATAAGTCACATCATGATTCAACTTACCTATTTTGAATGCGGAGGAATTTGTGTAGGAATGACCTTTGCTCATAAGCTGGGAGATGCAATTTCAATGGCGAATTTCATCAGTGATTGGGCTACCATAGCTCTTGGATCACAAGCAATTTCACCTGATCTTTCGGGTGCTTCTATATTTCCGCCTCCTACTCATCCAGTTAAAAAGAATCCTTTCATGGATAAAAGAAGTAGTAATTCTGTTACTCAAAGGTTTGTTTTCTCTGCTTCAAGTATTTCTGAACTAAAAAAAAAAGTTGCTAAAGAGACAGAAATCAAGAATCCAACACAAGCTGAAGTTGTCACGGCATTGATTTTTAAATCTGCCATATCAGCAGCAGCAAAGGTGAACTCATCGGGTTCATTTAAGCCATCTTCTTTCATGCAAATTGTAAATTTTCGCCCACTAATCATTCCACCATTGCCGGAGCAACTTATGGGAAATTTCGTGAACAGGTTTCTAACATGTGTCACAGAAGAAAAGGAAAGGGATCTTTCAAGAATTGTAACTGAAATGAGAAAATCCAAGATTAAATATTTTGATGCTCATAAAGCACGTATTGAAGGAAATGAATTTATTCATGGATTATTAAGATTCTCTGAAGAAGATGAGAAGAAATTAAATGGTAACGACTTTGATATGTATATATTCACAAGTTGTTTCAGATTCCCCTTTTATGAAGTTGATTTTGGATTTGGGAAACCTGTATTTGCTTGCCAAGTTGGATTATTTGGGCAAACAACTGTTTTGTTGGGCACTCCAAGTGGTAATGAGATTGATGCATTTGTTACGTTGGAAAAAGATCAAATGTCCATTTTTGAACATGACGAGGAACTTCTTGCTTTTTCTACTGTGAATCCAATAATTTGTGTTGAAAATTAATTATTTTCTTGCACTCTGTACTTTCTTTCTTTTTTTTTCCCGATAATTTGTACTTTGTATTTTCTTTTGTTTGCAATATGAAATAATATTATTTAGTTTTTATTTCCTTAAAATTGGTTCATTATTTATTAATTTACTTTCTTTCTTTTGATATTCATTTAATATTTTTTTTATATTTTATGTAGATGTCAAAAAGACATAACTCAGTTGTTAACACTCTCACTCACTTATAACATGAGATGTTTATATAGATATTAGAGATTGTGAAATTTGATTTTTTGATTAAAAAAAAAAAAAGAGTTTGTAGTAGTCTAAAACAGTAGCCCACCACTGACTCTATAGGGCGTGGGAATAAAACCACACTCTATAAATCAAGTCACTCAATATATATATATAAAAATAAAGATATATAAAAACAAAGATTTATGTTTTTAAATATTGATGAATTTTTAATTCTATTTTAAATTTCAATTATTTTAAAATTTTCTTTTCTTTCTTGTATTTATTCTATTTCTTTTATCATTGAATTTTTGTCTAAATACTAAAAAATATTATACACAAATCCTTATAATTTTTGACTTTTTTGATTATTGATTAGATATTATAGATGTGATGGGATATGTTCGAAAACAAATCATAGTTAACACTATTTTATTAATAATTCTTATTTTTCTTTTAAACTAAAAATATATTATTTTTTTTAACATTTTTTTAAAATGTACTATCAAATGTTTTTTACTTGTTTAATGAAAAGTACAAAATAAAAAATAAAAAAAAAACTATCTCATCTTTTTTTCTTTTTTTCTCTTTTAAATAAGACAAATTGATATAAATAGTCCCTAAAGTATAGATGTTTAGTGACATTGGTCCCGAAATTATTTTTTATATAGGATTAGTCTCCAAACTATAAAAAAAATTTGACATTTATCTTTATGTTAAAAGTTCCGTTAAATAATTCGTTAAATAAAAAAAAAAATCAAAAATATTTATGACATTATTCAATTTAAATATACTTAATAATATATATATAATATACACAAGTATTCCTAGTCCAAATCCAAACCATGGAATCCATTAGATCTGGCTAATCTAATCGAAGAATCAATGAAAGCCTTCCTAGAAGCTGATTGACTAGCCATGACCGCGAAATCTTGTCTGTTCGAATCTCCATTCTCCCACCACCGATTGACAGAAGGGTTTTGACATTAGGGTTTTTAGCTTGGACGGTTTTGCTGAATTGGGAAAAAACAGCAGCTTCCGAGGAAGATATAACCTGTTTGGATAGTAAATCGAGATTTGCAAATGCACAAAACAAGTGAGTAAACTGAGTGAAATCGATATTTGAGACTGGAAATTCTCTGCGTGGAAACCAATAAGCTGCTCTTACACCAAAACATTGGTTTATCTGAAGAAAAGTTATCACTGAAACTAAAACTACAAAGAGATGTAAACTTCTGGGCGCCATTGTTATGGAAGCTTGAAATATTAGAAAATTTTCCCTTTTAAATATTTTATATATGTCAAGAGGTTGTAACTGATTGATAGCATCAATACCAATCTCACTTATGACTCTAGAGATTATGAATTTGAGATACACTAAATTTTAAGATTTCTCAAAAAATATTTTATATATAAAATTAAAGAGAGAAGAACGAAGGCTGATCATTTTCGGGCTGTAGTTAAGTAAATTCTTTGTAGATTCTTTTTTTTTTTCCTTCTTTTTCTTTTAGTTCTTTCTTGTATATTTGTATGTATGTATATATATATATATATATATTAAATATATTAAAATATTCTTTAGAAGTATATGTATATATTATTAAATTTATTTAAATTATGTAATGACATAAATATCTTTGAATTTTTTTTTACTTAACGGATTATTTAACAAAATTTTTAACGGAATGACCAATATCATAATTTTTTTATAATTTAGAAACCAATTCCACTAAAAACTAATTTAGGGACCAATATTACCAAATATTTCTAGTTTGGAGACTATTTTTTATGCCAATTTACCTTTAAATAATGGATCCATTGGGAATCTCTTTGGACCATGGTACCGAGAATCTTACTACAGCTGTATTCTTAAAAAAATTTCCTATGTTTTGGAAAGTTTATTACACTGATTATTATTATTATTATTTTGATAATTTATTACACTGATTAATTGTTTCATTTTAAATGTGAGTATTCGTGTTTCGATTTGAAAGGGAAATATATGGGAAAATATAATATATATGAGAGGTACCAAAGTCCAATAAAAGTCCACGTACGCTAGGTGATTCAAGGTGGATTCTACCTAGGTCCCATAATAGGTTTCCCCCAAAGTTCAGTTGGCGACTAAAATCATCACACTAAGTTTATGATCTCCAACAGAGAGATTCCCTCTAAACTCCATATTAAATGTATGTGACTCAACAGACACTATTTGGAACTACTACTTCAAACTTTCGGAAAATGTACCTAATCCGAGTGTCACCTCCCTATTGACTCTCCCCCTCCATATAAATGGTAACACACACACAAGACAAGTGAAAGTTAGATATATCCAATACCTTCTAAGTGTTCAGTTATCTTCGACCATTCTTTTCTTAGAGAGAATCGCCAATAATATAGTTTGAGCGGTCCTCTAAGACTTTATTTGATTTAGTCACCGACTTGATTGTCAAAGAGTCATTGCCAGGAACACACCCCCGACACTTGACCTCTCTGCACGTTTGTCGGAAGCACGTCCACCAATCGCACGTGGCAAAACCGGAGATTCACATACCCGATCAATATATATATATATATATATTATTTTTTAATATATCTTATATTTTCTTTTTATTAGATAGCCATTATATTTAATAATAAATATAGTTTTATTATAAAAAAATTTACTCTTTCTAGCTTCTTTTATTATTCCTATTGAAAAGAAAAAACATAAAAATATACATTTTTTTTATATTTTTTTAGTAGAAAATTAATGTGTATTTATTAATATATATTTTTACATTTCTACAATTAATATTTTATAATTCATATCTATTAATTATTCTTGATTAACAAAGTAAACTATAACAAATAGTTTAGTCTTTTCAAACAAAATATGCATTAATTTTTACATTAAAAGTTAAAGTAAATGTTGTAATACCATATAAGGATAGATCTTAGTATTCATAGTTAATTCGAGAATTTTTTTTTGACACAATGAGAATAATGTCAAATAGTTGACCATAATTATTGCTGGACTCATAATCATGACATGAGGTCATGGATCAAGATAGGGGCAGTTAGTATCAGTCTAGACAGCTAGATGTAGAATAATATAATAAACTCCGCAACCACAATCCAAACTAAATTCAAATTAAATTTAACATAATATTTTCTTTTTCATATTAAAACACAATTATTGGCAAATTGGCCAAAAAGGTCCCTTACATTATAATTTTTTTGCGATTTCATCCCTTATTTTTTTTTTTGGAAAATTTCATCCCTTATATTATAAATTTTGGCCAATTTCATACTTTTCGTTAATTTTTTTTTGTCAACAGTTAGTCGACTGTTATATTAAAAAAAAATTATTTTTTCAGGGGCAAAAATGTCATTTCACTTTTTTAAAAAAAAAAAACCAATTCCCCCAAACCGGACCCATTACTCCCAACCCTGCTCCGACCTGAACCAACTCCGGCATTGTCCCGGAGAGAACCCAGAAAACCAACCCAGTAAGATTTTTGCGCTGGTTCTTTACATATTCCGACAATTTCGCTGCCGTTACCGTGAATATGTTCCGCACGTTTCTGCCCAAAAAGGCTATATATATATACACACCAATAATGAGATTGTAGTCAGCTGAGTATGTAAAATTAAATTGTGTTCTTTCTTTCATTGTTAATGTACAAGAAGATTTCTTGTCAAAAATGCACCAAACAACTGATATAAGGATGGTGGAGGGGGCAACTATCAAAATTACGAAATCAAACAGATTCAGCTGATCGATTTTTCTATAGAAAGAAATTCTAGGGCCCCGATCTGTGATGGATTACATTATAATAGCAACAGCATAAGGCCCCTCAGGAGTGATGCACAGAACTTTAGGCAGCTAGGCTAATCTGCCTTCCTTATAGAACCCAACGAATGAATTCTCAAATAGCCTCTCATCTTCATCAAAAAATCAATAGCATCCCCTTTTTTTTTTCTGGGTTCTCTCCGGGACAATGCCGGAGTTGGTTCAGGTCGGAGCAGGGTTGGGAGGAATGGGTCGGGTTTGGGGGATTTGGTTTTTTTTTTTTTTTTAACAGTGAAATGACATTTTTGCCCCTTAAAAAATAATTTTTTTTTAATATAACAGTTGACTAACTGTTGACAAAAAAAAAATTAACGGAAAGGATGAAATTGACCAAAATTTATAATATAAGGGATGAAATTTTTCAAAAAAAAAATAAAGGATGAAATCGCAAAAAATTTATAATGTAAGAAAACTTTTTGACCAATTTGCCCACAATTATTTTTATATTTTTTAAAATATTTTAAACTTTAAATTTAACATAATAGATATATTTAATTATAAATAATTGTACCTAAAGGCAATGAAATAACACAAAAGACTAGAAGTCAGATCGCCTTTAAATATGCTGACATAGATAGATCTATATTTTAGTCAGCATAATATATTATTGAGTTCTCTCTCTTACATTATTTATAAAATAAATAATAAAAAATGAGGAAATTATCCCGATAACACTCAATTTTTTTGGATTTTGGATTTTGCACATAAATTTTTTTTAAAAATTTTTGCACTCCAACTAAAAAAATCGCATAATTTGCACATCCGTCCAAACTCCAAATCCGTCAATTTTTTGGGGCATTTTCATCTTTTTATATTTAAGAATTTTTTAAATTTTTTTAGGGATATTTTTTTTTCTAATTTTTCAAGGGCATTTCCATCTTTTTTTTATATTTAGGAGTTTTTAAAAAACATTTTAGAGATATTTTTTATTTATAAAAAAAATTCAATTCTTGAGTTTTATTAATTATCTGTTGAAGCACAGTTAGTGTAAATACTTTCCCACTTGACCAATGTCCAGATTTTATTACTTTTACAAGAGTTTTATTTATTATCTTTGAGGAGATTTTTGTTTTATAAAAAAAATTAATTTAAATTGTGTAGCACAACGGTAAAGTGTGTGTATCTTTTACTTAAAGTTGAAAAATCGACTCTCATGTATTGTCAATTTTTTTTTTTTTATAAAACAAAAAAAAAAAGCACACGAATTTTAGGTACTTGCAAAATTTAATTGTTTTTAAAACAAAAATCTTATTATAGATATTGATGTGTGTCCAAATCACCAAAAATAATATTCTATTATTAAAAACTACAAAAATTGTAGTATCTGGCAAATAGGGTCAATCCACAGAGATTGTGTATAAATTTAATTATTTAAATGTATATAAAATAAAATAGGGGTTTATGGATTTGTTCTAATGAGTAAAATATAAAAATGCAGAAATAACTCGAATAAATAATTAAAAGAATTCAATAAAATGGATATTCCATTGAGGTAATTTTTCAGTAATAGTTCAACTTAATTTGATCATTGATAAAACACAATCTCAATTTTGACTATCAGATTAATAAATTGTAAATAGTTAAGATGAAATCGTTAACTATTACTAATCAATTGACAATCTTAGAATAAGATCATAACATTTAATCAACCAATTATTCCAGTTAATAAACATCAAAGAGAGTTTATTTAAACTACTTCATATATTCCTATAACAATAATTGAATATGAAAGCATATAAAATCATGTCATATGTCTACTTATATCAAAACGTTTAAACGATATGTTTTGATTGACAGGATCACTACGATGACAAGTTAATACCAGTGTATTAACTAATCAAAGTAATAATAATAATAAACCAGTAATATATAAATAAGAGAAAAAAATATCGGATAGCAATTAATTTAGAAAGATCTCACAAATATTGAAGAATCGAAACTTCAATTAACCTCAATCAAACAATTGATTTAGTTGTTCATTCTTCAGAAGTAGCCTTGTCTAAAAAAAAAAAAAAATTTCCTAAAAACTATTTGCCGTTGTTATTTTTGGGGGCGAAAGGCTCTTATTTAAAATAATTCAAAACTCAACTAATTTCTCCTTATTTTTCTCTCTATTTAAAATAAATAAAAATAATAAAATAAATAAAATAAAAGACTAGACTACTTCTTCCCCCTTCGCAGCAATTATGGGAGAAAAAATCGAAAATCCCTAACATCAATCTTCAATTCAAATTTGACTCCAATTACCCATAATTATCTCAATAATGATATCTATTACCCGATTACCCATAATTATCTCAATAATGATATCTATCACCCGATCAATACCAGCTTCGAGATTACATCCTCCGACGTGGTCGTGAAGTTCCCCTTCCTTGAACCCTTCATAGATTCACCCACGCAAACAACATCCACTCTGTCTGCTTCTCTAAAATAAAATAAAAAATATAAATAAATAATGGAGAGATTGGTAAATTTGCTAATTTATTCCAAAATTCTATTTTATAACTCTTATTAAAATTAAGAAGCAAAATTGACTCTAAAAACATAAAATATAATAAAAGCACACATTTAATAATAAATAATATAATAAAGTGAATAGAATTATTAAATACGTAATGACTAAATAACACCCTAACAAATCCCCTCACACCTAAACGATGCTTGTCCTCAAGCATATTTTAAGAAAAACATATAAAATTGAAACAAATGAAACTGACCGACTCTAACAAACAATGATCTTCAATTGGAAAATCTGAAAATTGAATTTCTCAACACAAAAAAGGCTGAAGCAAGTCATAAGCAAAATCCAGAAAATCATCACAAACCATTTTCTACTTCGACAATCTTTTCAAAATCAAAGCATACGGGATTCAATAACCCTCACAAAGATTTCACACAATACACTCATAGTGTTTAGGTTACTGTTTAAACCCTCAAATCAATTCAAAATGTGGAATTACCATAGGCTTGCTCAAAAACCAAATCTCCACCACTGAAAATGAACTAAATGCACTAATCAAAGGGTCTTATAGGGCTTGTAATGTGGCCAAAAGGGTGAGATGATGATGGATATGAAACACAAAGAAAATAGATAAGACAAAATGAACTTATTGAATGGAATGACATAAAATTCTGCAACTCAAATAGTTGAAATGCTGCTGAATAAGAAAACATATATAAAGAACATCAACACTTTCTTCCCTTTTTTGTTTTCCCTTTTTTTTTCACAAATAAAATACTCATTCTGTACAATGATATTCAAGATATTGTTTTTAACTTCATCCCACTTACTTCCTTGGCTTTATTCTGCCATCTAGGAGAAAGTTCAAGATGCCATTTTTTTTTTCACATATCAAATCTTTAGATATCTTCTCAATTTGATAACTTATTTCCAATTGCTCCTTCATTACCAAGCAATATGTTCTCAAAATCATTCCACCAACAAATTCATTTTGTTTTTTCATCAACACAAAGGAGTAAGAAAAAATATGATGGGAAACAAAAATGGGTTAAAAGGAGGAAGGAGAAAGTGAAAATAAAATAAAAAGAAAGAATAGGCTTAGACTCAAAAAGACAAGAAAAATAGGGTTTAGGGTAGATAATAGAGTTTGTTTTGCCCTTATCATCCTAATGCATCTATTCCAAAAAACTGTAGTCTCAAAATGCATAAATGAGCAAAAAATCCATACCATGAATGATATCCACTCAAGCGAAAAAAAAATCAGCAATATATGTAATTAATTACTCCAACGGCTCAAACCTCACAAAGTGGGATAACGACATTAAATCAAGTATATATCTCAATGAGTCAATTGTCAAAAGCAGTAAAGCAATTTGTTCTAAAAATCAAGACTCACCCACTCATGCTCAAGACTAGTCATGCATCAAAATTCTCAATTCAAAAAGAGCTAAGTGAAGATCATTTGGACACACAGGAAAAAGAAACAAAACAAATATCAATCCCCTCACACCTAGATCTCACATTGTCCTCAATAAAAAAAAAAAAAAAAAATGAAGCCCAAAATAAGTAAAGTTAGGATACATATAACTTCCCTGAGACCAAGAGAAGGACATGGATGATTGTGTATTCCAAGATTATTGAAGTGGTGTTTCTCCTTTCCTACATAAATACCAAATGCACGACAAAAGTCTTAATAATAATAATAATAATAATAATAATATATATATATATATATATATATATATATATATTTAATAAAAAAAATAAAAAAAAAAAAAAACGAGAATGGGTTGCCTCCCATAAGTGCCTTTCTTTTATGTCTTTGGCTAGACATTCTTCATTTCATCCTTCATATAAAGGACTATGCAGTACCGGATCATCCATTTGATTTGCCGGAGATATGCCTTCATAGAAAATTTTAAGACGATAACCATTAACTTTAAAAATTTTATTTGTAGCTAAACTTTGAATCTCAACTGCACCATGAGGAAAAATATTAGTGACAACAAAAGGTCCAATCCATCTATAACGCAATTTACCGGGGAATAATTTTAAACGAGAATGATAAAGTAAAACTTTCCGACCAATTGAAAAACTCTTCCTAGAAATCATCTTATCATGAAAGGCTTTTGTTTTGTCCTTATAAATTTTAGAATTCACATATGCCTCATTGCGAATTTCTTCCAACTCTTGCAATTGTAACTTTCTATGATTACCCGATTCATCCAAATTCATATTGCACTGTTTGACAGGCCAATAAGCTTTATGCTCCACCTCCACAGGAAGATGACATGGTTTACCAAAAATCAAACGATAAGGAGACATACCTATTGGAGTTTTGTAAGCTGTACGATAAGCCCATAATGCATCATCGAGACGCAAACTCCAATCCTTTCTAGTGGGGTTGACTGTTTTCTCAAGAATTGATTTGATCTCTCTGTTAGATATCTCAGCTTGACCATTCGTCTGTGGATGATATGCAGTAGAGATGCGGTGAGTGACTTTATATTTCTTGAACAATGTTTCCACCACTTTATTGCAAAAATGAGTGCCACGATCACTCATTATTGCCCTTGGCGTTCCATACCTAACAAAAATATGAGATGTTATAAAATTTACAACCACTTTAGCATCATCAGTACGTGTAGCCTTGGCTTCCACCCATTTAGAAACATAATCTACTGCAAGAATAATATAAACATTACCAAATGAAGATGGAAAAGGACCCATAAAATCTATTCCCCAAATATCAAAAATTTCACAAACAAGAATAGAATTAAGTGGCATTTGATCTCTAAGTCCTAGATTTCCCGTGCATTGTTCACAAGCTTTACAAAATTAATTATCAGCGTGAAAAATTAATTACACAATAAAAATAAATAGGGTAAAGTATCCTAGTGACACCTCTTAGAGTTCAAAATCCAAGTTTAGCACCTAAGAAATTTTTCGTTCACAATGTGCCTTTCAGGTTTTAAAAAGTCTCACATACATGCCCTTCCATCAATTTTGTCCGTAACGTAGATATTTGATCGTTAGTCAACCCATTTTACTGTTTTGGGCTGAGGTATTTTTGTTCGGAAATTAAAAAAAAAATAAACATAATTTTTTATAAAGGGTAATTTTGTAATTTTTATTTAAAATAAACCCTAAAACCTTAATTTTTATCTTCTATTCTTCTTCTACACATTCTTTACTAGTTCTTCTAAAATTTACATTTTTTTTCAAAATTCTATTTTTTATTTTTCAAAATTCAAATAATTTTCCAAAATTTATTATATCTTCTTCCAAAATTCACATTTTTTTTCAAAATTCATTTTTTTTTTTATTTTTCAAAATTCAAATCTTTATCCAAAATTTATATCTTCTTCCAAAATTCACATTTTTTTTTTCAAAATTCAATTTTTTTTTTTTTTTCAAAATTCAAATCTTTATCCAAAATTTATATCTTTTAAATTTATATATTTTTCCAAAATTTATATTTATTCTCGGTTCACATTCTTTAACTATGTAGTTAATGCACAATAGTTAAGGTTTTGATACTTGAAAAAACAATTGCCCAAAAATTCAAAAAAGTTTAGTTCAATTAAAATTCAAATGGCATAAATGTTGGGGTTGGTGTATCAACCCAAGTCCCACATCGGACGATTAGGCAAAAGTTGTCTAGTATATAAGGAGTTACATCTACTACATTAGTATGAGGCCTTTTGGGAAAGTTCCAAGAACAAACCCGTGAGAGATTAGGCCCAAAGCAGACAATATCATACTAATGTGGAGTTAGGTGAGGTGACAGTCCAACCTTGATGGGAGAAACGGGCTCAACAAGTGGTATCAGAGCCCAAGGTTAAGTGAGTACTATCTAAATAATGAATGTATGAATCAATTGATATAACCTCCAATATTTTTTTTCCTTTATGAATGATATAACCACCACTAATTATAGCACATTTTCATATTCAATTGATATAACCTCCAATATTTTTTTTCCTTTATGAATGATATAACCTCCACTAATTATAGCACATTTTCATATTCAATTGATATAATAAAAGTTATTCTTATTCTAACTTTGTTTTGATCGAAAAATCTTTGCTTTCATCGAATTTAGGAATAAAATTTCACAAGAATAAATTTGGTGATCAGTTATATAAAATTTCATAAGAATAAATTTAGGGATATATACTCTTTTAATTATATATATAAATTGAGAAGTGGATTATCCAACACAAACAAAGATATATAAAGTGATTGGTGTTGGAACAAGAATATTCTGGAAATGGTACAAAAGAATGGATAAGATGAAAATTTAAGGGAAAAAATCTTTAAAAATATTACTTTATTTAGACAATGCAAGTTTTTTCAAGTCAACTCAAAAGAAAATAAAAGGTGGAAGTTATAGAAAAGTGTTGTTAATGGTTAAATAATAGTCTTTTTTCTTGAATCAAATTATTTCTCATAAAATGTATAATTTGATTTCTATTTTCTTCAATATATATAATAATATTTTTTTTTTAAAAAAAAAACTTTTATTAGATAATTAAACACAAATTTTAAGAAAATACAAAAATTTACAAATTTTTAAAGTTGAAAAGACTAACGTATATACTTTGACTATAAATTTTAAAATTTTATTTTATTTTTTGAGAAATAAATTTTAAAATATTAATTATGACGGTTTGAATGGAGAAAAATTAATAAATATATTTTAATTTTCTAATATGACAAGTAAAAAAATAGTCCTTTTTTTCTTTAATATGAAAAACAAAACAAAACGGATCAAGGGAGATAAGTCAATAATTCTATAATCACTATATTTCTATAAAATCAACTTTATTTTCAAAATAAAACTTTATCCAACTAACAATTTATTAGACATAAAACTCAAAATAAAACTGTTTTGCCAAATACACCCTTACAAATTTTCTGTAGAAATATTTGGATTCAAAGAAGCAAAAGAAAGAAGCTCCTCGTCTTGTTCGAACACATGCATTTGATCTTTTTGCAATGTAACAAATGCTTCAATCCCATCACCATTTGGACTGTCCATCAAAACAAAGGTATTCTCTAACAATCCACAGAACATAAAAGCAAAAATTGGCTTTCCCCATCCAAAATCAACTTCATAAAATCCAAATCTACACCAACTGCTACATTTATACATGTCTGAGTCTTTAATACCCTTTAATAATAGTCCCTTTTCACCTTCTTCAACAAAACTCGAAAATTGTATAAGAAATTCATTGTCATTACTATTTCTTTCGGGACACATTAATTTATGTCTCTCTTTAAACTCTTCCTTTGATTTCCTCAGTTCAGTCACGAGAGTCGAAAGATGGTACTTATAAGTATTAGTTACCAGAAATCTACTCACAAAATTTCCCACGAGTCGTTCAGACAATGGCGGGATAGTTAAAGGGCGATAATTTACCACCTGCATTAATGAACTAGGGTTTGTTCCTCCTCCTGATGACAATAATGATGATCTGGCAGTTTTGAACATCAATGCCGTGACAACTTCAACTCTACTAGGATCCTTAATTTCTGAATCTATTGTCACTAATTTTTTCAGTCTAGATAAATCGATTGCGGAGAACACAAATCTTCGAGTAACAAGGGACGATGACGATGTTGTACTAACAACATTTGTTTTTTCAGAAGATGGATGAATATCTAAAGATGGGAAGATAGAAGTTCCAGGAAAGATAGGTGGATGATTGATAGTAATGATGTCACGCGATATTCCACGTGCGAGGAAAGCCCAATCGTTGACAAAATTTGACAACGTTTGTGCATCTCCTAAATTGTGTGACAAGCAAAATGCTACACAAATTCCGCCACATTCAAAAAGGCTGAGTTGAATCGTAACAAAACTTACATTAAAAGTAGAATTGCAACAATTTATCCCACGTGGAAAAACCAAATCCTTAGCATTACAATTCGTAGGATGGTTAAGAATTTCAGACATAGAACCCTGAATTTGAGCTTCCCAGAGTTCTACACCCGAATCATTGCAGTCAATGGTAATATTGTCATCCATAAATCTTCCTGCAAATGGGTAGTAATACGTGAGTGTTTTCGATAAGGAAGTTTCCAACAACTCAAATAATTCTGTTCTTGATGAGTTTCCGCCATGGAATCTTTCCTTCGGGTAGAAGAAGGCAACAGGTGTTAAACGATCTGTGATAGATCTATCTATAATGGAGAGCTTGTAATATTTGGAAGAGGGAGGAGTAGGGGATGAGGGTTTAACCCATTTTTCAGAAATTATGTTTATTATAGGGCTGCTTGTATCTGCCATGGGAAGGAGATATATGGGGATTTGATCAATGGAATAAATGATCAAACTTAATTATGAAAGTAGGAATGAAGAAGACGACCTTATATATATATATACACGCGAAGCTACATGCTCATGGCAATATAAATATTTACGAATCTTGATTTCATATTGTGATGACATTTTCTAATTTTCTAATATGTCTTCTTCAAAAAAAATTTGTCGAAAGGAAAATATGCCATTCACACTATACATCATATATTGTTATCTACGCTTGGAATCATTTGTACGTCTGGGCACGATCATATTGCATATAGTACATCTGTTTATTCCGAAAGGATTCAAGTTAAAGTGTAGATTTGTTAATTATGTCTTGAATCACGTCTTACACTGTCATGGTTCGATCTGGACATTTGGTACATTACTTTATTTTATGCGTCTAACACTATTATAGTGCATTTAGCACATGTGTTAAATCTAAAACACGTGTTAAATCACGTCTTACTTTTATGAGAGTGATTAAATCCGAGATAAAAAAGGTTGTCTATACTTCTATCATTAGATTTGTGTAATATATATAGTCTAGTGATTAAATCTAAAACATTTGTAATCTACTCCCCATCTAAATAAAAATCAATTCTATGTATTTGATTTCTTACTATTTGCTATTTTTTTCACATCGGTAATAACAAATTGGTATCAGAGCATATTTGTAATAACATATATGTCACTGTTTGGAGTCAAAAATGTTACATAAATACTTATAAAGTATTTGATGCGACACGCTTGGTGAAAAACTTATTTGGGAAAAGAGATTGTGGGTCTGTAATTTGTTTCTTTTTATTTTTAATCTTAATGCAGAATTTGAACCCTTTTTAAAATTTAGAACATAGTGAATTCTAAATATGTGTGTTCATCTTTTTTTGTTTATATATTTTATAATTGTTTTTGTCATTATTTTTCTTCTTTTTAATTTTGTAATATATAAATAAAAAAAACATATGTTTACATAAAGAAAAAGCCTATATTAAGGGTCAAAAAAAAATAAAAAAGAAAATTATCGTCCTATCTTTATGATCAATTCTTCTCTTTATTCTTATTCTCTCGAATTAATTCTTTGAAAAATTAATTGGTTCCTACAAAAATGAAAGTGAATAAGATTTTTTTTTTTTTTGATAGGTATAGTTGAGAGGAAAGGTGATTCTGCAGTACTCTATTATCTGTCTATTTCTTTGGGAATCATATGTAACATATATATATATATACATATATATATACATATAAAGTATCATTCTTAAATCTTACTCTATCAGTTATTTATTTTTTATTATTATTTTGTCACGTTCATGTGAAATAATTTATTTATTTTTATATATAATAAAAAAAACAAATCTTTAAATTATGTTCAAGATAGTTTTCATTTTCGTGTTAACATCTAAACAAGCTCAATTTCTAAATCCGGTTTAGAATTACCTTTCGAATAATATTACAAATCCTAACAAACATAAATCAATGTAGCTAATCAAGATAAATGTTAATGAAGCCCTTGAAAATTTGAATTCAATGAAAACAAGAAAATTCTATATTGAAATAGAAATTTAAAAAAAAAAAAAAAAAAAAAATTCTAGATTACATCCTTCACTTTGGTTGAGGTTTTAGATTAAATCACTTTAGTAAATTAAATCTCCTAAACAAATAATAAAAGAAATTAATAAAAATAAATAAGAAATCAAAGAATCAAAAAAAAAAAAGAACTTAGCCATGAGAAGATAAAATCCTTTAATCTACAAAATACTTGATAGATCCCTTTAATTTTTTTCTGCCCCTTTATGTGGTTGAACTCTCCTTTATATATAGTTCAACTTCTAGGTCTAATTACTACTCTTGTCCTTCGAAATTCGTCCACTTTAAAACTCAGTCAATAAACACTAAATTAGAGATTATAGTATAAATTTGATGTTACAAATCAGTTAAATAAACTAAAAAGATGATTAAAAGGCTGAAACCAAGCTAAAGATGCTGACATTCCAGAAATAAAGATGAAGAACTTATGAACATAGCAAACTGTGAACTTGCATGCAATCCTTCTGGTGAAAGATCCTTCTTGACAATCTACAAACAAGTTCGGAACAGAGATTTTTCTCCGTTCAAACCCTCTGACGATCAAATTAGCGAAGGATTCAAAAATAAGAAGAAGAAGAAGATCATAATCTTCTTATATACTTCTTGAAGACAAAATGAGGAGAGATGAATATGAAACCCTATTGAGCATGCATTATTCTCTCTAAAATTTCAGTTGCTAGAATGCAAGAAAATAATTTCAGATCCCTTTAAATGATAAGTATTTCTCCATTTTATTGGTAGAAATGCTTATCATTTAGTGAGATTGTCATGTATATTTTACCACTTGCCGTGTGATTTTCTCCACTTGTCCCTTGATGGGCATGCAACCTTTAATTTGTAATTATTTGACTTTATGTGGGTCCTGCCACTTATTTTTTTCTGTTGATGTGATAGTTCCCAGCCGAGCGATCTCCACACTTCGTTGAATTCTACAACTTGTCAATATGTTCCTTGGCTTTATACATTGTTATGCTTTTCAGCCTTGTACCTCATCACACTTCGTTCTTTACTGTACTTCACAGTCTGCTTCTTTTATTGTATTCTTCTTCTCTAATTGCTGATTATTTAATTGCTGGTTATTTAATTATTATTTACTTTCAAGTGCCACGTGTCACTTTATCCTTTCAAAAGTTGTTGCTTATGTGAGTCGAACCCAGGACGTTTCACTTAACAAATAAAGCGAGATACCTAAGTAAAAAAAAAGTCAAGCCAAATTGGCTATTATCTTTTCTCCATATGAGCCCACTTTGAATCATAGACCGAAAGGCTTCATGATAAATTTATCCCTATAATGATATCATATGTTGAATTTTGTCATTTTTTTTTTTTAAATTCTAATTTGAAGGATGAAATTAAATAATTATAAATAGTTTAGAAATATAATTATTTAAATTTAAAAATTAATGATTGAAATGGGCAATGCTTAATTAATTGAAAAAGGAAAAATCCCAAACTAAAAAAGAAAAAAAAGGAGAAAGAAAGAAAGAAATATATAAAATAAGAAGTACTTGATATATGTACAAGTTTAATTAACTTTTCCCCATTTTCTTGATTAACTTTATGTATATATAAAAGAATCGTACCTATACACGTAAATAAAAATAAAAATAATGCACTGAGAAAAGTCATTTACATTGTAATTCACGTAGGCTAATAAAAATAATTGATTCTCAAATTATCTAGTACACGTGATTTACGTTCAAATTTTATTATTATAGTAAAATCAAAAGCAACATAATTATAGTATTGAAATATTTTTTGAATAATTTGTAGCATTCAAAAGCAACATGTGTTTCATGAAATTGGACTTTATAATTATTGTAGTAAGTTGAATTCAAATAATCGGGTATAAGTATGATGATTATATAATGATTAATCATAAAGTTTTAATAATTAGTTATGTTCTAATGATTATATAATTTCAATAGTAGCTTTCATGGTTTCAAATAGAGATGACAATCTTGACCAAATTTAACCAAACCTTCAATAATGATGTTTTTAAAAATTTAATTAAAATTTTAATGAATTCCGTATGCCACTAGACTATAGTAACTTTTTTTATTTTGTATTGACATACCATTATAAATGTATCAAAGAATAAGAAAATTTTCAAGTGTTATTTGTATAGTTTACTTTATTAGTATTTATGTATCTAACAATAATTACGAATCACTGATTTTCTACATCGAATCTTGAAAATTCATCTATCAATCTTGATAATTCACATGTCGTTCATCTTTTTATACACAAGTCCATCCACTAGATGTGTTGTCTTTGTAAAACCTTACATATAATCAAGTTAGGAGATATTACCTCTTACATCTAAGCCTTACATATGGACCATACACACAAAAGTTTATATCGATCATATATAGTGCTTAGACAAATCAATATTACCAATATATGTAAAAATTACTACATGACAAATTAAAAAAAAAAAAAAAAACTTAAAATGTGGATAAAATATTTATTTTCCCAACAAATCGGATAAGGAAGGAAAGTGAGAAGAAGACTTCTCTTATAAAAGGAAAGTGAACCACGATAAAATTGTGATTGTAACAATTTTTTACATAAATTCACACTTATATATTATATTATATTATATATGAAATAGAGGTCTCCAATAGAGGTCTGCCCCTTTGATTGTTGAATTATTAGGTGGAACTGTCCGGCCCAGTTTCTACATATATATATATATATATATATATATATATATATTATTTGTGTGTATAATTATTAATATTTTAATTTAATTTAATTTAATGTAATGATTGTTGCTTGCAAGGCATAAAATAATTGCTGCATAATTTCAATTAGACAAAATTACAATATCTTATATTTAGTACACTAATCATCTCTCTCTATATATATATATATATTTTTAAAAATTTTCTTCTTTTCTTTTTATACTTGTTGTAGGTTTCTTAAATCTGTCACATTAATAAGATATTATCTGTTTTAGATTTTTAAGTCTTTAGAATTTTATTTTTGAATACCTTTTTAAAAGATCCGATACTAATAAAGTAAGTAAAATATTTATAACATAATTTTTTGATGTAGGACTTAAATTTATATCTCAAAAATCTCTTATTTTCAACTTTGGATTCTCCTGTACCGAAGATTTCTGAATGGTTCATCAATGCAGTGGTCCAATTCCAGTAGATTTTTTTCAGACAAACTTTGTTGTTATTGCCCACTACCATACTTTTTTCTTAAAATTAGTGGTGCTTGGATCCCACCTTTGATGTAATATGTTTTCCATTATATTTGTATGGACTAAAAAAAGGATCGGGTGATTCAGTCTTAGCAAACCCACACAATTTTTTTTTTTTTTTTTTTTTTTAACAAAATAAATTCTTACATTATATATATATATATATAAGGTGAGGTCCTATTCATTCATCCTTTCTTAATTAAGTCGGATCATTTTCTCCGTTTATCAGATCTTCTTCCCATGGCAGATATCAACAGCTCCTCCTTAATAAACATAATTTCTGAAAAATGGGTGAAACCATCTTCTCCTACTCCTCCTGCGTCCAGATATTACAAGCTCTCTGTTTTAGATATATCTATCACAGATCGTTTAACATCTATTGCCTTCTTCTATCCAAAAAAAAGATTTCATGACGGAAACTCATCAAGAACAGAATTATTTGAGTTGTTGGAAACTTCCTTATCAAAAACACTCACGTATTACTACCCATTTGCAGGAAGATTTGTGGATGATGACAATACTACCATTGACTGCAACGACTCTGGTGTAGAACTCTGGGAAGCTCAAATTCAGTGTTCCATGTCTGAAATTCTTAACCATCCTACGGATTGTGCTAAAGATTTGGTTTTTCCACGTGGGATAAACTGTTGCTTTTCTACTTTTAATGTAAGTTTTGTTACGATTCAACTTAGTCTTTTTGAATGTGGCGGAATTTGTGTAGCAATTTGCTTGTCACACAAGTTGGGAGATGCACTATCGTTGTCAAACTTTGTCCATGATTG
The DNA here is from genome assembly GCA_025388415.1 of Cynanchum wilfordii. NCBI lineage: Eukaryota > Viridiplantae > Streptophyta > Magnoliopsida > Gentianales > Apocynaceae > Cynanchum > Cynanchum wilfordii. The sequence goes on along the minus strand of JAHSUH010004372.1, from coordinate 1,707,379 downwards.
GGCTTCCCTCACACGTGGAATATCATGTGACATTATCAATCATCCGCCAATCTTTCCTGGAACTTCTATCTTCCCATCTTCTGAAAAAGCAAATACTATTAGTACAACATCATCATCATCCCTCGTTACTCGAAGATTAGTGTTCTCTGCATCCGATTTATCTAAACTAAAAAATTTAGTGACAATAAATTCAGAAATTAAGAATCCTAGTAGAGTCGAAGTTGTCACGGCATTATTGTACAAAACAGCCACATCATCATCATTGTCGACAGGAAGAGGTGGAAAAAACCCTAGCTCATTAATGCAGGTGGTAAATTTTCGCCCTTTAACTAGCCCGCCATTGTCCGAACGACTCACGGGAAATTTTGTGAGCAGATTTTTTATAACTAATACTGATAAGTTTCATCTTTCGACTCTCGTGACTGAACTGAGGAAATCAAAGGAAGAGTTTAAAGAGAGACATAAATTAATGCGTCCCGAAAGAAATAGTAATAACTATGAATTTGTTATACAATTGTCGAGTTTTGTTGAAGAAGGTGAAAAGGGACTATTATTAAAGGGTATTAAAGATTCAAACAAGTATATATGTAGCAGTTGGTGTAGATTTGGATTTTACGAAGTTGATTTTGGATGGGGAAAGCCAATTTTTGCTTATATGTTCTGTGGATTGTTAGAGAATACCTTTGTTTTGATGGACAGTCCAAATGGTGATGGGATTGAAGCATTTGTTACATTGCAAAAAGATCAAATGCTTGTGTTTGAACAAGATGAGGAGCTTCTTTCTTTTGCTTCTTTGAATCCAAATATATGTATAGAAAATTAATAAGGGTGTATTTGGGAAAACAATTTTGTTTTCCACAATATATCTTTTTAAGTTAAGTTTTATGTCTAATAAATTGCTATTTAGATAAGTATAGATGATTTTATAGAGACAATGATCTTTAGAATTATTAATTTGTCTCCCAACATAATATTCTCTATGTTTTTTTTTTTTACTCGTCATAATAGAGAAAAAAAGATTAATTTCTTTTTTTATTTGTCAACATCAAAGTAAACTTATTGATGTTTTTGCGTTCATACCCTTATTATTAATATTTTACAATTTATAATTATTAATTATTATTCAAATATATCTAAACTCGAAGAAAAGGTGGCAAAAGAAACATAAATCAAGAATAGACCGATTTTATCTTCTACCTTCAATAACTTTATACATTATAGATATGATAGAAATTTTAAAGAAAGTTTGAGAATATTTTAATTTTTTTAACCTAAATATACACATTAATTTTTGCATTTGACAAAAAAATTTTATTGTTTTTTTAACAAATAATAATAATAATAAAAAAAGCAATAATTGTTAGTGATTTTTCATCAATAAAGTCTTAGGCGCATTACTTTTGAAAGATTCTCCTTTTTCTCATAATTTATCATTACCTTTCCAAATTTTGTTTTATCTTATTGTAATTGTTCTAAAACAATATTAAATTTGATGTGCTTCTTTAATTATTATTGTGATTGTTATTTAAATATTTAATTATCTTTTATTCGGCTTAAATGATGAAAGATGAGTAATTTGATCATCTTTCATTCATCGATCTGATAGCATAAAGCATGTCGACGACTAACTTGGAGTTACAGTTTATATCTCGAAACAGATCTAAAATACCTCTCATAATGGATTCTCATTTATAATAATTCGTATCAAAAAGTAAAAAAGGAAAAAACAAAACATGAATCACGACAAATAGTTATTAGGGCTCCATCAACATTTACTTTTTATATAATTGATGATCCAATAGTTTCCATCACTATAAGTTAACTTTTTGAAGATATATTTTAAAATATTAAAAGTCTACTTTCATAACGTCGTGTATGAGTCAAGGCGAAGCCTTTCTCAGAGTAAGAGTTAAATTTTGTGGACGTAACTCGGGCCAAATTTGTACTAATCAGAATTGTGATACATCTAGATATCGGATGGTCAACGAAAAAAAAAAAAATCTACTTTCACATTCTCTTGGCATAGTGGGTTGTAATTAATAATTGAAAACTAAAAATAATTGATTCTCCAATAGTAGTCAGAAATGATTAAATATTATTATCTATCACACGTGATTTATGTTCAAATTTTATTATTGTATATTGAATAATGATTATTTGTATTATGTACTCAACAATAATTACTAATTATTGATTCTGCACAAAATCTTGGGAATTCGTCTACGTATCTTGATAATTCACGTGTTATTTATATTTTATATTTGCATCAAATTTTATGAGTCTTGATAATTAATAACGTGTTATTTATCTTTTATATTTGTATTAAAGTTCTATCATTCGAGGTATTGTTTCTGTAAAAACTCTCTAATAATCAAATTAAGAGGTGTTATTTTTGTGATAACTCTCGATGATCAAGTTAGGAAGAAATTTTCTCAAGAGAAAAAACCAAAGAGAGTTGTGTACATATATGTTGGTCTATTTGGTACATTCATTTATATTTAATTAATATTTATTCGCTTACTAAAATAAAAATTTTAAATATTAATTAATTATTTCCTTCAATCCATTTTTAAAAATAAAAGAAGAAAAAATTTGTAGTAGAATTTGAATTATTGGCAATAATTGGCTTCAAATACGTGATAGTAGAGAGAGGTGAATCTCTATTGCTAAAAGCACAAATAATAACACATAAAATAGTAATATTGTCTTCCTATCTAATTATTTTATATATAAATAAAATAGAGTTTTTTTTTTTTTTTTTTTTTTTGATACATAGGGGAGGGGGGTGTCGAACCCTAAAAGGGCCGGTTGATGGGGTCGCAAAATGCCACTCGGCCATCCAACCTTTGACAATAAAATAAAGTTTTTAAATTTAAAAGTTTTGAGTTTTTATTTTATTTTATTTATTTATTTATTTTTTATTCTATTAAGTTACTTTTAATACTCTAAATATTTATATTTAATGACACACGTGTACGTACATTGTAATAGAATACTTCTAAGATTGTTAATTTTAGAACGCCTTAATAATAGAATAGTTTTACATAAAATCTAAATATGTACTTTTTTTGGACTTAATTTCTCATAATCGTTTAATTTGTTGCTAAAAATTATAAAAAAAATAAAAAAAATTAAGTTCATTATCTTAATCAAATTTGTTATCCATGGCTGGAATACTCTAAGGCGTAGGTGAGGTGGTAAGGAGCTCTCCTAGCTTAAGTGAGATTGGGGGTTCGAATTCTCCAGCAAGGGACCAACCCGGCTCGAATGAGGATTAGTCTAGATGTGAATTTAGTTTAAAAGTGTCCTTTCATAGTTTGAGACTCATCTAAGACATCCTTTGCCTAAGAAAAAAAAAAAAAAAAAAAAAAAAAAGAGAAAATTTAATGGGGAAAAAAAAAATTCAGATTCTATAAATAAACTAAAATTTCTTTTAGATGATATTTGGACAATATTTTTGTTATATTATTTGATTGTTATAATGAAAGTTTTCCCAGTCAACTCAAAAGAAAATAATACTTTGTGTGAAGACTTCCAAGAGAAAAGTTTTGTTAAGAGTTAAATAATAGTTAAAATGTTATAATTTTTTTTTGTTTTTGTTTTCTCCAATGTATATAATAATACTTTTTCAATTTTTTAAACTTGTTTTAGATAAAAAAAAACACATATTTTAAGAAAATATAAAAATTAACATGTTTTTTTTAGATGAAAAGATTAATTTATACTTTGATTGTAAATTATAAAATATTAATTATAAGAGTATGAAACAAAAGAATTAATAAATACACTTTAATTTTTTAACGTGATCATTTTTACTCTAATATGTTAAAAAAATAAAATAATATGTGAGGAGACAAATCAATAATTCCATAATCATTATATCTCTATAAAATCAACTTTAGTTTCAAATTATATTATATAAAAAAACTTAACATAAACTCAAAATTATATTATATTATTTTACAAATTTGTTATACAAATATTTGGATTCAAAGAAGCAAAAGAAAGCAAAACAAATATCATCGGGTATGATATAGTAAGAATCCGTATCGATATTCATAACTTTAGCTTTAGATCCTATTGTAAAAAACACTTACAAAACACAAATTATTTATATTAATTAATCGTTATACATACTTGGATTCAGAGAAGCAAAGAATCCATATCGGTTGATATAGTTATTTCCAATTCTTATTTTTATTATTCTTTAAAGGACTCACCTATCCTAATTCCTCGAACCTTAACGATTGTCATAATTGGTAGATCCACTATTTTATTAGCCGTTAGCACCTACACGTTTCCTCGAGGATATGATATTTATAAATATAAAATCGTGGTACTTCCATGCTATAGGTACTTTGTCTTAGTTGTGTATGATTTCGTGACACTATTTGTGAGTTTATTTGCTTTATATGATAACTATTTTCTACTCACTCAAAACACACACCAACAATCTTGACCAAATTTAACCAAACCTTCAATAATGATGTTTTTAAAACTTTAATTAAAGTTTAACTCGGTGAATACAATCCAATTATTTACTAAAATAATAAAATAAAAGTTGGGACCATTTATTACATCCAAAGATTTAAAAATCAAAGAATTAAGTAATAAAACCTTTTTTTTTATTCTTAGTTTTGCAGGCTAAACATATTTTGTTGCTTAATTGATTGAGGTTCAATCTCGCGACCACGCATTACTTTATCACATGTTTACCACTAGACTATAGTCACTTTTGTTATTTTTTGTTGACATACCACTATAAATTAATGTACCAAAGAATAAGAAAAAGTTCAGGTGTTATTTAGATAGTTTACCCTTATTAGTAGTTATGTATCTAACAATAATTACGAATCACCGATTTTGCATAGAATCTTGAAAATTCATCTATCAGTCTTGATAATTCACATGTCATTCAACTTCTTAATAATTCACATGTCATTCAACTTCTTAATAATTCACATGTCCTTCCACTAGATGTGTTGTCTTCGTAAAAACTTTCGGATAATCAAGTTAGGAGATATTATCTCCGACATCAATATGTAAATCTTTTTATAACGTAGTCTATCCACCGATGTGTTATCTTTGTAAAAACTTTATGATAATCAAGTTAGGAGATATTATCTCCGACATCGAAGCCATATAGACCATAATAAAGAATAATTACTAAGAAGAAAAAAAATTTCATAAAATTAAGAAAATATATCTCCTGCTCCATTAACTTATGTTGTGCTTATCTATTGGTGAAATTATTTGGCAACCATATCATGATGTAAAACAGCTATAAAAACAACACAAAAGTTTATATCGATGATATACAGTACTCAGACAAATCAATATTACCAATATATGTAAAAATTACTACATGACAAATTAAAAAAAAAAAAAAAAACCGCTGAAATAGTGGATAAAAAAGTTTTTTTTTTTTTTTCAAAAAAAAATAGAACTCACCTATTGTTGGATTTGTTCCTTTCTCCATCTCACATCGGATAAGGAAAGAAAGGGAGAAGGGGCTTCTCCTATAAAAGGAAAGTAAACCTCCTTAGTTTAAGTACACCAAGACGAAAAGTTGTGATTGTAACAATTTTTAACATAAATTTGCACCTATATATTATATTAAATTTGCACCTACATAAATTTACATTTAATAAAAAAATTTGTATATTATCAAAGATATTATATCATACATTTGTAAATTTATATTTCATAAATGTATTATAAAGGATGATATCCCAAAACTTATATACGTTAAGGATGAAATTTAGCAAATTATTAAGTTAAGGTATGAAATTACTAAATTATTAAGTTAAAGGATAAAATTTACCAAATTATATAAGTTAAGGGATAAAATTTACTAAATTATTAAGCTAAGGGATGAAATTTAACCAAATTATTAAGTTAAGGGATAGAATAGTAAAAAAAAAAAATAATAGAGATGAAATGACAAAAATTATATAAATTAAAAGACCAAATTTTTTAATTTGCCTAATAATAAATAGTATGGAGGCCCTTTCTCACAATATATATATATGGATATTAATTTTCTTTATAAAAAAAATTTAAAAAAATCTTAAATAAAATTGTAGACACCGAAAATTTAATTATATATTTAAATAAATATTGAAGATATTGAAAGATTTTGCTCTTTGGATGAGTGACACATGACAAACAAATAGTCATTGATTGTCACTCTCTTCATCTATAAATAGAGACGAAGAGAAGCATTCAAGAGGTGGAAATAAAAGGTGGAAATAAGAGGTAAAATCAGTGGTGACAGAGAAGAAAAGAAACTCCGACGATTCCCTTCGGGGATCGTCCATAGTTTCTGGCGCATCCTCCCTCCCTTCGAGATCAAGCAAGCCCCAAGGCTCTCGAGAAGTCAAATCCATTCCGAGAAGTTCAAAGACCATCGAAGAAATCAAATCAAATACAGATGGATCGAGATCAAGCCCAAAGGCCCTCGAAGTTCAAATCCATTCCGAGATCCAGCCCAAAACGCCCCTCGGAAGAAATCAAAATCCATTGGATCGAGACAAGCCCAAAATGCCCTCAGATCCACGACGAAAAGAATCGGCGGAGAAATATAAAGATTCGAACCCAACATCAAAATATATATTATCTTGTGACTTTTATATATTTTTGATTATTTATTTTGCAGATGATAATAATCGAAAAGAAAACTTTATTGTTCACAAAAATATTCAATTTAAAAATAAGAATTTTTATTAAAGAAAATTATAATATATAAAATAAATTTTAAATCAATGGCTAATTTGACGGTGAGACGTAAGGCGACCGCTTGAATCCCATCACCACTTGTCACACATGCAAATGAAAATTATTTTACTCAAAACAATTTAAAATCAACTTTCTAATATGAAAATTTACGTGATAAAGACATGACTCAATTGGTAGCATCCTCACTTATGACATGAATATAATGAACTCGAAACATTATAGAATTTAGAATTTCTCAAAAAAAAAAAAATGAAAATTTACACCATCTCATAATTAGAGCTCTAAACAAATCAAACTGTTCGCGAACAAAGCTCGATTAATTTTCAAGTCTACTCAAATAGTGTTCGCAAACATAATCAAGCGTTCCTGAACAAATTATAAATATTTATATATTATTACAAAAACTCTAATATTTAAATTAGGGTATATATATATATAAGTTTTTTCTCTCTTTTCCTTAATCTATAGTGACGACTCATCTTTCTTTACTTTCTAGAGTGCAAACTCAACTCTCCTTCTACCTTTTTGACAAATCTTAAAAAAGGTGGTGGTTCCCTTCCCTTACTTTCTTCTAGAGTTAGTTACAAAAGAAACTATTCGTGAACAAAACTCGTTTATGCTCCTTTCAAGCTCGTTCGTTTATTAAACAAACCAAATTTAAATAATTTTTTAAAACTGGATTAATTTTGAAGTCTACTCGAATATATAATCGAATCATTAATTGAAAATCAATCAAAACTATTATTTGACTCTATCAACAATAATTTTCTCTCTCTCTCTTCTCATAAAGCAACAAGGAAACAACTTTTAAACAAAAGAAGAAATTCTTTAATTTGGAAAAGAAATGATTGGATTCAAAGAAGCAAAAGCAAGAAGCTCCTCGTCATTTTCAAAAATGGACATTTGATCTTTTTTCAGCGCAACAAATCCATTAATCCCATCGCCATTCGGAGTGCCCATCAAAAGAATGGTTCGCTCTGATAATCCACCTGGTTGGCAAACAAATACAGGCTTTCCGAATCCAAAATCAACTTCGTAAAATGGGATTCTGATGCAACTTGTGAATGTATAGGTATCAAAGTTATTACCCTTCAATTTCTTTTCATCTTTTTCGTAAAATCTTGAAAGCTTATGCAGAAATTCATGGCCTTCAATACGTCCTCTATGAGCGTCAACATATTCAATCTTGGATTTTCTCATTTCAGTTATAATTCTTGAAAGATCCGTTTCTTTTTCTTCTGTTACAAATATCATAAACCTGTTCACGAAATTTCCCACGAGTTGCTCCGGCAATGGTGGAATGGTTAGCGAGCGAAAATTTGCAAGTTGCGTCAAAGAAGATGGCTTAAATGAACTTGATGAGTTTATCTTTGTTGCTGCTGCCATGGCGGATTTAAAGATCACTGCCGTGACAACTTCTGTTTGTGTTGAATTCTTGATGTCTGTATCTTTAGCAACTTTTTGTTTTAGTTTAGAAATACTCGAAGCAGAGAAAACAAACCTTTGAGTAACATAATCACTACTGCTTTTATGCATGAAAGCATTATCATTAACTGGATGAGTAGGAGGTGGAAATATAGAAGCACCCGAAAGAACAGGTGAAATTGCTTGTGATCCAAGAGCTATGGTAGCCCAATCATTGATGAAATTCGCCATTGAAATTGCATCTCCAAGCTTATGAGCAAAGGACATTCCTACACAAATTCCTCCGCATTCAAAATAGGTAATTTGAATCATGAGGTGACTTATAACAAAGTGGTACATATATGGAAGAAACACCCCCTTCCAAGAATAATAATCTTTGTGATTGTTAAGGATTTCTGACAGCGAAGATTGCATTTCGACTTCCCATACCCGAACCCCAGCATCGTTGCAGTCAACAGTAATATTATCATCCATAAATCTTCCAGCAAGTGGGTAGTAACAAGTAAGTGTTTTGGATAGAGAAGTTTCCAATAGCTCAAATATTTCTGTTCTTGATGTGTTTCTTCCATGGAAGGTTCCCTTAGGGTAGAAGAAGGCTACAGGGGTTAATTTATCGCCACAATTCACATCAAAAGCAGAAAATTTGTAATATCTGGAAGATGGAGGAGTAGGAGAAGAGGGTTTCACTAATTTTTCTGAAATTATTTTCAGTAAAGAGCTCTCTTCCATGGGAACTACTAGTTTTGAAGCTTTTCTTTCTGAGAATTCTATGGATTTGAATGGAGAAGAAAAATGAAAGATTATTCGGTATGTCAACTTCCTTCAGGCTGGCTCGGTATATATAGAGAAAGAAAACAATGAGAGGCACGGATGAAATAGACTCTCTCTTTTTTATTTTTTTTACTTTTTGAAATAGACTCTCCCCTTAAAGTAAAAAAAATTATTATGCACATAAATCTTATATATATATATATATATTTTTTTTTTTTAGAAATTCTAATTGCTATTGTTTCCCGAACTTATTACCCTCTAAATCATAAATGAAGTAGGTACTAATTGAACTATACTTTCTTGACATATTTAATTTTGAACTGGTTCGAGATTATACATGCAGAATTTTGTGTACATAAATTTTCTTTTCTTTTTATTGAGTGCCACGTTCTTAGCATTCCCATCCGAATTTGGACTCTCGAAAGTCATATTTCGGAATTGTTGCAATTAAAGGTAATATTATTGTTTATAAATCTTTCCACAAATGGATAATAATACGTAAGGGTTTTTGATGAGGAAGTTTTCAATAACTGAAATATTTCTGTTCTTGATGAGTTTATGCCATGGAAGCTTTCCTTTGGGTGGAAGAAGAAAGCCATAGGTGAAAATTTATATCTAAGAAAGAGAGTTTGTAATATCTGGACGAGGGTTTTGTTGGGGTATCAACCTAAGTCTCATATTTGAAGATGAGGTAAGAGTTGCCTAAAATATAAATATTTTACCTACTCCATTTGTATGAAATTTTTTGGAAAGATGCCAAAAAACAAAACCAAGTGCAATACAATTTTGATTACTTTTGTGAAAAACAAAACTATTTTTCCAAATACACACTTACAAATTTGCTACAGAAATATTTGGATTCAAAGAAGCAAAAGAAAGAAGCTCCTCGTCTTGTTCAAACACAAGCATTTGATCTTTTTTCAATGTAACAAATGCTTCAATCCCATCACCATTTGGACTGTCCATCAAAACAAAGGTATTCTCTAACAATCCACAGAACATATAAGCAAAAATAGGCTTTCCTCATCCAAAATTAACTTCGTAAAATCCAAATCTACACCAACTGCTACATTTATACACGTTTAAGTCTTTAATACCCTTTAATAATATTGTCTTTTCACATTCTTTAATAAAACTCAGAAATTGTATCAGAAATTTATTGTTATTACTATTTATTTCGAGACAATAATTTATGTCTCTCTTTAAACCCTTCCTTTGATTTCCTCATTTCAGTCACAAGAGTCGAAAGATGGTACTTATCAATATTAGTTACCAGAAATCTACTCACAAAATTTCCCACGAGTCGTTCAGACAATGGCGGGGTTATATAAGGGCGGAATTTTACCACCTGCATTAATGAGCTAGGGTTTGTCCTTCCTCCTCTTGATGACAATGATGATGATTTGGAAGTCTTGATTATCAATGCCGTGACAACTTCGTCTCTACTAGGATTCTTAATTTCTGAATCTATTATTACTATTTTTCTCAGCTTGGACAAATCGGATGTAGAGAAAACAAACATTCGAGTAACGAGGGATGACGAGGATGGCGTTGTACTAGTAGTAGTATTTTTTTCCCGTAAACATGGATGAATATCCAAAGATGTGACTAAAGAAGTTCCAAGAAAAATTGGCGGATGATCGATATTAATTATATCGCGTGATATTCCACGTGCAATAGAAGCCCAATCATTGACAAAATTTGACAACGTTTGTGCATCTCCTAACTTGTGTGACAAGCAAATTGCTACACAAATTCTGCCACATTAAAAAATGCTGAGTTGAATAGTAACATAACTTACAGTCAAAGCAGAATTGTAGCAGTTTATCCCACGTGGAAAACCAAATCCTTAGCATTAGAATCCGTAGGATGGTTAAGAATTACATACATGGAACCCTAAAATTGAGCTTCCCAAAGTTCTACACCGGAATTGTTGCAGTCAATGGTAATATTGTCATCCATAAATTTTCCGCAAATGGGTGGTAATACTTGAGAATTTTTTATAGGGAAGTTTCTAAGAGCTCAAATAATTTTGAACTAAATTCAAAAGATATTTTTTCTAAAAAGAAAAACAATTACAATATCTATAAAAACAAATTTTTCGATATAAAATGCAAAAAGTTATATTTATACTAGAAATAGAGAAAATTATAAACAAAAATAAATACCTAAAATACCTCTCATAGTTGATTCTCATTTATAATAATTTGTGTTATAAACTCTTGGTTTGGCACAATAGAAAATCACATTGTGAGTGTTAATGTCAAGGGTTCGACACGTGTTGTGAGCGCCATGTAAGAGTCGGAGTGACACATTCTCCCGAGTAAGAGTTGAAATCAATGGACACAACTCGGATCGATTATGGATTAGTTAGAGTCGAGATGACTTCAAATATCAGATGGTGTAACAAAAAAAAAAAAAAACATGTGTTATAGTAAAAAAGGGGAAAAATAAAACATGAATCACGATCACATAGTACTGCTCCAAATTGTTATAAGGGCTCCATCAACATTTACTTTATATAAATGATGATTATCGGGTTTCCATCACTACAAGTTAACTTTTTGAAGATATTTTTTAAATTATTGAAAACTAAAAATAATTGATTCTTTAACAGTACTTATAAATGATTGAAATTTATTATTATCTATTTCAAGTGATTTATGCTCAAATTTATTATTGTAGACTGAATAATGAAATAGATAACAAATTACATAATTGACCTATTATCATATTCACGTATCATCTATCTATTATATTTGAATCTAAGTTCATTCATTGGAGGTGTTTTCTTCGTAAAAATTCTATAACAATCAATTTAAAAGGTGTTGTTTTTTTGTGATAACTCTTCGATGATCAAGTTACGAAGAAATATTCCCAATAGAAAAAATCAGAGATCAATTGTGTATATATATGTAGGTCTATTTGGAAAATTCATTTATATTTAATTAATTTTTATTCACTTACTAAAATAAAATTTTAAATATTAATTAATTATTTCCTTTGATTTGTTTTTTTTTCAATCGAACAAAATTAATTATTAATAAATTAAAAAAAAAAAAAAAAAGAAAATTCTAAACGAATTTGAGTTGAATTAATTAATATGAATTTGTTGTAGTAATTGACTTCAAATACTAAGGGACTTGTGCATATTATATGAGGTCTCGAGTTCAATATTCGTTAACTACATCATCTAAAAGATTGAATGAATGTTTTCTTTAAACTAAAGATAAAATTCTACGAGTACTGAATCTAGATTAGTTAAAAAAATAACTCTAAATAATTTATTTTATTTCCTGTTGTAGATATATAAATATATTTTATATATTTAAATATATAATTAAATCTTATTTATATATTCTAAATATATATATATTTTTTGATGAATGATTCTAAATATATATTTATATTTATATATTTTATATATAAAGAATTTGGAAGATTCACCCTTAGATGAGTGACACGTAACAATTTCATGGTCATTGATTGTCACCTACTTCATCTATAAATAGAGAGCAAATTCCCTCAAGAAAAGGTTACACACACATACACACTCAAGAAGTTGAAGTTGAGAGATATTCGAAGGATATTGAACCTCTGTCAAAATCGGCCCTTCCTCTCCAAGTCCATTTCGAGAAAAAGTCTTAAAGCCATCAGAGGAATAAATCACATTGTTTGATAGATCGAGATCAAGCCCAAAAGCCCTCGACATCAAATCCATTCCGAGATTCAACCCAAAACTCTCCTTGAAAGAAATCAAATCAATTGGATCGAGATCCAGCCCAAAAACCCTCTCGAATCCAAGACGAATCGAATCAACCGATTCATAGAGATTGGACCCTTGTAATTTTAATTGTTATATATTTATATTTATATATTTTTAGATAAGAATTTGGAAGATTCACCCTTAGATGAGTGACACGTAACAATTTCATGGTCATTGATTGTCACCTACTTCATCTATAAATGAGAGCAAATTCCCTCAAGAAAAGGTTACACACACATACACACTCAAGAAGTTGATGTTGAGAGATATTCGAAGGATATTGAACCTCTGTCAAAATCGGCCTCCTCCCTCAAGTCCATTAGTCCATTTCGAGAAAAAGTCTTAAAGCCGTCGGAAGAATAAATCACATTGTTTGATAGATCGAGATCAAGCCCAAAAGCCCTCGACATCAAATCCATTCCGAGATTCAACCCAAAACTCTCAAAAGAAATCAAATCCATTGGATCGAGATCCGGCCCAAAAACCCTCTCGAATCCAAGACGAATCGAATCAACCGATTCATAGAGATTGGACCCTTGTAATTTTAATTGTTATATAATTGTTGTATTCAATTTATATTTCATGTAATTTTGATTTTACAATAAATAAAAGAAATTTATTGTCTACACCTGTAAAATTAAAATTATAAGAAATACTAGAATTGGATAACAAATTATATAACAATTAAAAATTACAAGGGTCCAATATGTATGGATCTATTAATTTGATCCGTCGTGAATTTGATTGGCGTTTTGGGCTTGATCTCTATCCAATTGATTTGATTTCTACTAAGAGGCGTTTAGGCCTGGATCTCGGAATGGACTCGACTTACGAGGGTCGTTGGCTTAATCTCGATCCATCGAATAATTTGATTTCTTCTTCCGAGGGCCTTTGGACTCTTATCTCTTGGAATGGATTTGGAAGAGAGAAAGGGTCGATCTGTCAGAGGTTCGGTAGTCTTTAGATATGTGTGTTCAATCTTTCTGAAGGGAATTTTTTCTCTATTTATAGATGAAGAGAGTGACAATCAATGGTTATTAGTTTGCCACATGTTATTCGTCTAAGGGGTAAATCTTCCAAAATCTTTAATATATATTTAAATATCTAATTAAATTTTATTTATATATTTATATAAATAAATTTTTGATATCTACAGTATCGTTTATGAAAAGTCTTGTCTACATAAAAGAGGTCCCCAACAATTTCAAACATCAGAAAATGAGGTTTCAATAAAGATAGGAAGTTTCTAGTGTTTTTATAAACTCTCCTTGATACTCGTTTTTATTCTCTTTGCTTCCCTTCTAGAGTCCTTATGATCGTTTACACATTATAGTATTGTAAACAAAAGTTGGCTCGTTAGACTTGGTGTTATTGTACTTCAACATGTGTAATCATTTTACCCTGTGAGGCCCACCTAAAATGGTTTAAAGCAAACAATATTAATGGGCTTTTTATAACAAAAATCAACTACAAAAAAATCACTATTAATCCTTGCTCTGCCCCGCCCTCCACATCTCTATCTGTCAAAAAATAATTAATTATTTTTTTTAATAATATATGCATACAAAAATAAAATTATAACAATCATAATCTATAACAATTAAAATTTCACAAGAATAAATTATCATAATTATTTAGTAAATACAAAATTTTATACAAAGTAATAAAATAGTAAGTATAATATATACTTTTTTAATTTTATAATATGTAAATGTATCATAACTATCCTAATAATCTTATTGTACTTTTATTTTAAAAAATTTAAATACTAAACAAATTTTTTAAAAATATGGAATGATAATTTTTGTAAAATTACTAGACCCCGAAAAATTCTGACTGAGATTCCAATTTGATGGTGTGATACCCGGTCCTATATCGAAAAGAGAAGTGAATGTGCAACGGTATAAAAGAATAGGTCTAAGTATATATTCATAGTCAACTCGGAGTGTCCCTTTTAGTATAGTAAAAATAATATTAAATAGTTGATTGTGGGGGTCTGTCAGACCCATAGTCATGACACAGATTTGTAGGTTGGAAATGTGACAGATGGGATCGGGATTGGGATGTTAAAAGAAATGGGGAATTTATGGATTCTCCATCCCCCTTACCATTCCTGATAAATTCCCTAATTAAATATTAAAAGAATTTACATAAAACACTTAAAATAAAACACACGCACACATTTATATTATATTATATATATATATATATATATATATATATATATATTCCAATTTCAATATCTGTGATTGCTGGTGGAATAAGAATATTTTGGAAATATTTGGCGGACAGAACTAATGGGTACATATTCTTCAATAGATAAGATGAAAATTGAAGTCGAAAAAAAAATTCAGAATCTTTAAATAAACTAATATTTATTTTAAATGAATTTAATTTCTAATTTATTTCACTATTGTTTAACTTGATATTTGTTCTATAAAGTTTCATTAATAAATATAAATTTTAAAATTTAATTAAAAAAGTATTAAGAAAAATACTATAAACTAATAAGTAAAAACAATAAAATGCATAATATTGACAACTAAAAATTATTGCATTGACAGTGAAAATAAAACAATATAAAAAATAAAAATTAGATGATATTTGGACAATATTTTTATATATATTATTTGATTGTTAAAATGAAAGTTTTCCAAGTCAACCAAAAGAAAATAATACTATGTGTAAGACTTCCAAGAGAAAAGTTTTGTTGAGAGTTAAATATTAGTTAAAATAATATATATATTTTTTTTTTTGAATGTATATAATAATACACTTGATTCAGATAAAAAACAAATATTTAAAAAAATATATAAAAATCAACGTGTTTTTTTGACATGAAAAGATTAACATATACTTTAATTGTAAATTATAAAATATTAATTATAAGGGTATGAATCTAAAAAAAATTAATAAATACACTCTAATTTTTTAACTTAATAAGTAAAAAACATTAGCATTTTTTTTTATAATATGATAAAAAAAAAAAAAACGTAGGGAGCAATATGTAAGGAGACAAATCAATAATTCCATAATCATTATATCTCTATAAAATCAACTTACTTTCAAATTTTATTACACAAACAAAACTCCAAAATAAAACTATTTTTCCAAATACACACTTACAAATTTGCTACAGAAATATTTGGATTCAAAGAAGCAAAAGAAAGAAGCTTCTCGTCTTGTTCAAACACATGCATTTGATCTTTTTTCAATGTAACAAATGCTTCAATCCCATCACCATTTGGACTGTCCATCAAAACAAAGGTATTCTCTAACAATCCACAGAACATAAAAGCAAAAATTGGCTTTCCCCATCCAAAATCAACTTCGTAAAATCCAAATCTACACCAACTGCTACATTTATACATGTCTGAGTCTTTAATACCCTTTAATAATAGTGTCTTTTCACCTTCTCCAACAAAACTCGAAAATTGTATAAGAAATTCATTGTCATTACTATTTCTTTCGGGACGCATTAATTTATGTCTCTCTTTAAACTCTTCCTTTGATTTCCTTAGTTCTGTCACGAGAGTCGAAAGATGGTACTTATTAGTATTAGTTACCAGAAATCTACTCACAAAATTTCCCACGAGTCGTTCAGACAATGGCGGGGTAGTTAAAGGGCGAAAATTTACCACCTGCATTAATGAACTAGGGTTTGTTGCTCCTCCTCCTGATGACAGTGATGATGATCTGGCAGTTTTGAACATCAATGCCGTGACAACTTCAACTCTACTAGGATCCTTAATTTCTGAATCCATTGTCACTAATTCTTTCAGTCTAGATAAATCGAATGCGGAGAACACAAATCTTCGAGTAACAAGAGACGATGACGATGTTGTACTAATAGTATTTGTTTTTTCAGAAGATGGATGGATATCTAAAGATGGGAAGATAGAAGTTCCAGGAAAGATAGGCGGATGATTGATATTAATGATGTCATGTGATATTCCACGTGCGAGGAAAGCCCAATCGTTGACAAAATTTGACAACGTTTGTGCATCTCCTAAATTGTGTGACATGGAAATTGCTACACAAATTCCGCCACATTCAAAATGGCTGAGTTGAATCGTAACAAAACTTACATTAAAAGTAGAATTGCAACAGTTTATCCCACGTGGAAAAACCAAATCCTTAGCATTACAATTCGTAGGATGGTTAAGAATTTCAGACATAGAACCCTGAATTTGAGCTTCCCAGAGTTCTACACCAGAATCGTTGCAGTCAATGGTAATATTGTCATCCATAAATCTTCCTGCAAATGGGTAGTAATACGTGAGTGTTTTCGATAAGGAAGCTTCCAACAACTCAAAGAATTCTGTTCTTGATGAGTTTCCGCAATGGAATCTTTCCTTCGGGTAGAAGAAGGCAACAGGTGTTAAACGATCTGTGATAGATCCATCTATAATGGAGAGCTTGTAATATTTGGAAGAGGGAGGAGTAGGGGATGAGGGTTTAACCCATTTTTCCGAAATTACGATTAGTATAGGGCTGCTTGTATCTGCCATGGGAAGGAGATATATGGGGATTTGATCAATGGAATAAATGATCAAACTTAATTATGAAAGGAGGAATGAAGAAGACGACCTTATATATACATACACTTGGAGCTACATGCTTATGGCAATATATATATTGTAAGAATCTTGATTTCATATCGTGATGACTTTTTCTGA